>CM046372.1:32333634-32903569 GCA_025413025.1 Ficus hispida | reverse complement strand
TCATAAAAATTTTTCCATCAAAGATAATCTTTTGCTGTCAAGAAATAGTCTTCGATCGTCTAAACTATTTGTGAGTGTGCATATGTTGGATATTAAATTTGTTTACATAGAACATTGGAGTTTATATATTTGTATTTATAGATTGTTTTATCTTCATGTTATCCTCATCCGTTTTAGAACATATTGTTTTTAAAAAAACTTTTAGTGTGAAAAAATTTGAAAATGATCAAATAGAGTCTTCATTTTTTGGCTTTCAAATATATTTGGGTTGAGAGAGTTTTTACGATCAAGGAAATATAAAGTAATAACTCAAAATGTCTTTCACAATCATAATTTTTTGTCACAAGACTTTTGTCATCAAGAGAGGGTCTTTTACAATCAAGAACTTGTCTTTTGTCGTCTAAACCACGTGTGAATGTACATACGTTAGGCATCAAATTTGTTTATATCATTAGGGTTTATATATTTGTATTTATAGATTGTTTGCCATCATATTACATTCATCCATTTTGGAACATATAGTTCTTAAAATACTTTTGGTGTAAAAAATTATCAAAAATTATCATTCAGAGTCTTTATTTTTGACTTTTAAACATATTTGGGTTGATAATTTCTTGAGTTTAAGTAAATATCAAATATACATATCATTTTTTTGTCATAAGACTTTTGCCTTCAAAATATAATCTTTTGCTGTTTAATAACCATTTGTGAGTGCTCAAATGTTGGGTATCGAATTTCTTTGTGTATAATGTTGAGTGCGCATAATGTTGGGAATTTATATTTTTGTATTTACATATTGTTTTTCCTTCGTATTACATTCATCCATTTTGGAATATATTATTTTTAAAAGACTTCTAGCATTAGAAAATGTAGAAAATGATCAGTCTAAAGTCTTTATTTTTGGCTTTTAAACATATTTGAGTTGAGAGACTTTTTGTGTTATAGTAAATATCAAATACACCGATGACTCAAAATGTCTTTTATAGTCATTACTTTTTTGTCATAATGCTTTTGCTGTAAAAAGATAGTCTTTTATCGTCTAAACCATTTGTGAGTGTGCTTATGTTGGGTTATCGAATTTATTTGTTTAAAAAAATTAGAGTTTATATATTTATGTTTATAAATTGTTTTACCTTCATATTACACTCATTGAATTTGGAAGATATTATTCTAAATTAAAAAGACACATGAAAAAATGTCAAAAATGGTCAGTTAGAGCCTTTATTTTTGACTTTTAAACATATTTGCATTGAAAAATTTTTTATGTTTAAGTATTTATCAAATATACCTACTAAAATAATGACTGAAAATGTCTTTCAAAGTTATCAATTTTTTGTCATAAGACTTTTGCTGTCAAGAGATAGTCTTTTGCCATCAAGAAAGTCTTTAACCGTCTAACCTATTTGTGAGTGTGAGCATGTTTGGTATCAAATTTTTTTGTGAAGAACATTAGAGTTTATATATTTTGTATTTATATATTGTTTTGTCTTCATATCACACTCATTCGTTTTGGAACATATTGTTTTTAAAAAACTTTTATTGTGAAAGAATGTTGAAAATGGTCATTTAGAGTCTTTATTTTTGGCTTTTAAATATACTTAAGTTGAGAGACTTTTTGCACTCAAATAAAAAACAAATATACCTATTAAAATAATGACTCAAATGTCTTTAAAAATCATCATTTTTTCGCCCTAAGACTTTTGCTGTCAAGAGATGGTCTTTTGCTGTCTAAACCATTGGTGAATGTGCATACATTGGGTATCGAATTTGTAGAATATTAGTGTTTATATATTTGTATTTATAGATTGTTTTACTATTATATTATACTCATTCATTTCGAAACATATCGTTTTTAAAAGACTTTTAGCATGAAAAATTGTCGAAAATGATCATTCAGAGTTTTTATCGTTGGCTTTTCAATATATTTGGATTGAGAGACTTTTTACACTAAGTAAATATTAAATATATCCGTTGAAATAATGACTAAAAATGTCTTTCAAGAGTAATCATTTTTTTGTTACAAGACTTTTGCCATTAAGAGTTAACAGTCTTTTACCGTTAAAAAATTGTCTTCTGCCGTCTAAACCATTGGTTAATATGCACATGTTGGGTGTCGCATTTGTCTATGTTGAGCATTAGAGTTTATACATTTGTATTTGTAGTTTGTTTTGCTTTCATATTACACTCATCCGTTTTGAAAACGTATAGTTCTTAACAGACTTTTAGTGTGAAGAAAAAAGTCGAAAAAATCATCCATAGTCTTTATTTTTTATTTTTCAACATTTGAGTCCATAGATTTTTTGGCCTTTAAATAAAAATTAAATATGTCTATTAAAATAATGATTCAAAATATCTTTTAGAGTCATCATTTGTAAATTGTTTTGTTTTCTTATTACACTCTTCCATTTTAGAACATATCGTTCTTAGCTAAAAAGATTTTTTTAGAGTGAAAAATTGTCAAAAATGGTCAGTCAGAGCCTTTATTCTTGGCTTTTAAACATATTTAGGTTGAGAGAATTTTTATGTTCAAGTAAATAACTTAATACACTTTTGTGTCAGTTTGGATCGTAGGTTTGAAGTGGAAAATTTGGATTTTGATTATGAATCTAAATTGAATATGCCTTTAAGAGAAAGAAAAATAAGTACAATATATAATTTTAAAAAGTAAAAGTTCGAACTTAATTTAAAAATCTGGATTAAACGTATTGATCCAAACACACTCATATTGATTTGAGGAATCAAGAACAGTAAATTGTTGTGTATAGATCATGTGAATGCAGTAATACTACACACTATTATTATTATTAGTGTTCTTGTTATTATTTGTCTCTGTATTAGTTTGGTATATTTATGATGTCTATTACAAATATATTAGTTTTGGGCTGTGATATTTAAATAATGTAAAAATCTGAAATGTATTAGGATTTTGATAGACAGAATAAAAATCACTCCAATCCCTTATTCACTCCAATCCCCTGAATTGGAACTAGCATTTCCAGATCGAGCCCAGTACTCCTTCACCAGCTGCCCGAAAAGCGACGCTTTGTTGTTCATCAGCTTGCTTGGCTCATCATAATCAACCAATTTCCCTATAAAAAATCTGATCATGTTAAAACATTGTCCAAAATGGCGGAAAATTTATTGTCCATAAAGATTTCCATGCACAACTTTACTCACCATCACTAATGGCGAGCACTTTACTGCAGTCCATGACGGTTGCGATTCTATGAGCCACGGTTATGACAGTGCAGTCTGCAAATTCTTTTCTTATGGTTCTCTGCAGAATGGCGTCTGTCCTGTTGTCCATCGACGCAGTTGCTTCGTCGAGAACTAGGATTCTGCTTCGCTTCAGCAATGCGCGCCCCAGGCAGAATAGTTGTCGTTGTCCCATGCTCCAGTTCGTTCCCTCCACCACCACTGTGTTCAAGAACTTTCACTTCTTTCTTTTCTTTTCTTCTTCCGATTGAAAATATCAAAACGATTCTGATGGTAATATAGCTGTCGGGGTTTCTTACCTAAGGAATCCAGGCCTTCTTCTTTCTCTCGAATGGCGTCTCTCAACTGACATTTCTCCAGAACCTGTTTGTTTGTGTCACAATAATGAGAAACTACTTTGACAAAAACAATGCAGATTATTTGGAAACGTTTGTTACCTCAAATATTTCGTGATCAGTGTACTGTGATAAGGGATCCAGATTGAATCTCACGGTCCCGTTAAAGAGTGTTGGATCCTGCGGGATGATCCCAAAACGTGATCTCAAATCATGAAGGCCGATTTTGCAAATGTCGAGGCCATCTACTAGTATTTTTCCTTCTGTGGGCTCCACCAGACGTAATAGAACGCTGATAAGAGTCGTCTTTCCACTTCCTGTGCGGCCAACTACGCCGATCTTTTGCCCTCCTTCAATTGTAAAACTTATTCCATGAAGAACTAGTGGAGCAGTCGGGCGATATCGTACCTGCATGACAAGTCACATAAGAGGCATTAAACCTCATAGTTTCGACACCGATTTTGTCATTCTAAGCGCTAACCTTCAAATCGCGTATTTCCACTTTGCCAAAAGTTGGCCAATTATGTGGAGGTCTATTTCCTTCTATTACTTCTGAAGCTTCACTTGGAATATGCATGTATTGTTCTACCCTTTCTACTGAAACAATAGTATTTGCTAGCATACACTGGTATTGTACAGTGATCACCGAGAATAAGTTCAATGAGAGACCATAGGATAATGCCATCCCAACAAAACCTGCTCGAAAATATTATTTACAGCCAATATGTCAGATGGTTCAAAAAGAAGCAAAGTTAGTATGATGTTTTCGATAGTAAAAGACAAATGTTTACTTACCGGAGTCGGAAGGTTCAAAAGGAAGCAAAGTTATGGCAAGAGCAGAGGTTGAGAGAACAATGGCACATAGAATTTCGAGTCGTTGGATAAACCACTGATTTGCCGAGAAATTATGGAAATCTGGGCTGGCGTTGTCATCGATAAGGTCCAAGTATTTTGAGAAGAATCTGTTCTCTTCCTCGAAAGCTCTGATAGTCATGGCTCCGGCAATTGATTCAGCAAGGTTGCTAGCTAGCATAGATTTGGTTGTGCCATTTATTCTCATCAACTCTTTTCCGGAAGCCAAGTAGTAGTTCTACTCGATAAGACGAAAATTAGAAAGAAAAGAAAATGACATTAGCTGCTGAGAAGCGCCAAAACTACCTGTGTGTGTCCCAAGTTCATTATCGCAATAAGGTATATTTCTTGAAATGACTAAAGCTTTGTTGTGAAAAAAACAATATAACAAGGTTGAGTTAGTTTGTATGTTTTACCTGCAGAACTATAGTTACATAAATCATCGGCACAATCACAAACAAGACCGGCCAAGTAAGAGAAGCTAATAATCCAAGTATGGTGCAAGTGTTCATAGTTCCTGAAACCGAGACTATGAACTTGAACGCCACTTCGAGGTCGATGATATTCATATCAGAAGATACCTGAAAAGAGCAACTTCAGAAGTTTCAAGTTACTTGCAAAGCACGGCATCAAGTTTCAAATGGGAAACTTTTTACATACTCGACTAAGTATCCTTCCCACGGGCGTTGAGTCATAAAAGGACATTGGAGCTCTGAAGAGTGAAGTCAACAGCGTAGAGAAAATCGACTTTGAGGCCCCACATCCAAGAGCAGTTATAGAAAAAGATCTAAACACCAAAGTTAATGCCATGATACTCGTGATCGCAGAGTAAATGGCGTAAATTTCTGCTCTTGATACACTGGAGTCTTGAAGTTTAGCAGCAAACGTGTAGAACTGCATGAGTTGCCCAACTACGAATATTAAGTAGATGAAGTTTGCCGAGGAGAAGAACAAAAATCCTTTTCCCTGCTTCAAGTACTGAATGTAAGGCTTAAAACCAATGTCTCCCATTTCCCTCTCTTCTTGCTTGATCAACTGATCACCACTAGATGCCTTTAGCTGTTCCTCAGCGTCAATTTTTTGAATCTCACTGCCCTTGGATGGTTTGTGTTTTTTGGAAGAAGAATCCCTGACCTTCCTTTCAGCAGAAGCAGTGCTATTGTGTGCATAAACAAGGTGTTGAAATTCTTGAGAAGAAGCCAATAACTCTTCATAGGTTGTAGCTTTTGAAATCTCCCCACTAGACATTAACTGTCGAAAAGAAAAACAACAAACAAAAAGGTTGCTATATGAAAAACTATTGCACAAATTATTAAAGTATAATGCTAGGGATCCCAACACTTATCCCAGCGTTTTAATATCATCGTTAATTTTATATTTAATATTTGAATTGTCGTGTGAGTTTGTATCAAAAAGTTGGGATGATGGAAAGATTAGTCAAATATTGGCTTACCAAAATGGAATTGAAAACGGGAAGGAAATCAACTTGGTGTGTCACGAGCAAGACAGTCTTACTTGACAAAGCTCCCATGACATATTCCTGAAATGGAGTTACGGTGGAATTTAGTATGAAAATAACAAAAAACAATCCAGGATTCCTTAAAGAGGAAGAAAATGATCACATTGAATAGGCTAGTTGCAGTGTGAGCGTCAACTGCACTGAAGGGATCATCCAAGAGGTAAACATCTGCATTCTGGTAAAGTGCGCGAGCAAGTTGAACACGTTGCTTTTGTCCGCCACTTAAATTGATGCCTCTTTCCCCTATCAGAGTGAGATCTCCAAATGGAAGCATCTCGAGGTCCTTAACCAAGGAGCATCTTTCAAGTGTTTCTTTGTACCTAACATCATCCATGGCAGACCCGAATAGAATGTTCTCTCGAATGGTACCCGTTTGGATCCATGCAGATTGAGAAACATATGCTGTCTTCCCATAAACATGAACCTGAAGATAAATATTTCCAAAGCATCACTTAATCAATGTATACTTCATTTTATAATCTATTGAAATTACATTGACTACTTACAACGCCATTGATGCGGGGAACTTCTCCAAGTATCGCTGCTAAAAGTGTTGATTTTCCAGATCCAACCTCGCCACAAATGGCCAACTTTTCTCCTCGTTTGACTAATAAGTCTATGTTCCTTAATGTGACCTTTGAAGAATTGGTGTCCCATGAGATTTCAGAGCATCTAATAAAGATGGAAAGCTCTTTGCCAATACAATCTTCCCTTGTGTGTCTGTTCTCCAACTGTGGTGCTTCAAGGAACTTTACAACCCGAGCAAACGAGACTTTTGCTTCGACAAAAGCACCAAAAACATCGGGGATCATCCTAATTGGCTCCTGAATGATCCTCAAAGCTGCTAAAAATGTGAAGACATTGGGAGTATAAAGCCGGAATCCAAGGAAATAGCATGTCCAGAAAGTGAAAACACCTACTAGTAATGGAGACGACCAGAACAAAACAAAATAGTACCCCTTTTGCATCAAAACCTTGGATATCCATTTGAGTTCTTCGTTCCTTAATCTTTCTATGACGTTCTTGAAATGTATCTCCCATGAATACAACTTCAGAATCTTCATGTTTGTAAGCGCTTCGGATAAGTCCTTCAACCGCTTGTTCTGAGCCACCATGAACTTAGTCTGGTACTCGTGTTGCAACTTTACTAATGGAGTACTTCCAACAACGGTTAATATGAGTACAATTAAAGCTGAAACCGTTGCTATCCCTACAGCGAAGTATATGACAACTAACCCAAGAAACAATTGTAGGGTTGTGGCCCATATCTGGTGGAACCAAAACAGGAATTCACCGATTCTGTAAGCATCGACAGTGACGTAGTTCACTATCTCACCGGGGGAATGAGTTATCTTAGCAGCATTTGAGAGTTGTAATTGCTTCTGATATATAGCTGCTGATAGTAAAGATCTGATTTGGAGCCCTATAAGTCGTGTTCTGAAGTACCATTGCCTCTCTGAAAGCGACTCCGCAAACTTCACAAGTAACAGCCCAGCAGTCACTGCATAACCTTCATACTTAAATGCAGAGTTTCCTTCAACAATCCGAATAAATGTTGCAAGAAAAAGTGGGGTGCTAGCCAGGGTGAGAACCCTAATCAGAGCAAAGAACCCCGAAACCAAAATCGCCTTCCGCTGACAGAACATGATTGTTGACAGAACCGAAGGAGGATCAGATGACCCCCCCAGACTCTTTTTGCTCAATTGCTCATTAAACATCGAGAACAATGTTCGTGCTCGATCTTCTTGTCTCAACTTCGGAATATCTTCATCTTCAAGCACTTTTTGCTTACCCTTCTTCATCAATGGATTTAACCACCAAAAGGAGATTAAACTTAACAATCCACTTCTGGCAAAAGGGGTCACATTATCATTTGGACGGATATCACCTTCGTCATCAGCTACACCATCTAGCAATAATCCATAGGAACCGTCATTATCACCAATTTCTTGATAAGAACTTTTAACGTTTGACCACCCGGAAAAGGCACTAAGGACCAAGAAAATTGCTCCTGAAGCGCATAAAACATTTAGGAGCATCTCGACCGATGCTTCTTGGTCTAGTACTGCTTCATAAAGAGATGAAAAGCACAGAAATGCAGCGAGCAAGGAGGCGAAAACTGAGAAAGTTTTCGCTGTTGCAGTATGCGAAAGATGCAGCTTCCTTAGGCTTATGGTTAAACTTAGAATCAACCATGTTAAGCCTTGGATTAGCAGTACTAACCACTTAAAAAGTGGTAATATGGTCCCTTCTGTATTCGGTTTCTCTATTGATATCCATATTCCATAAGCCAAGTAGGCCAAAGCCAAAAGACCATTGAAAACGACTGAGAATACCGAGAGCGGGGTTACTTTCTGATCCGCCGATGTGGATGATGAAGTCTTCTTTGATGCTACTCTATAGAGATAGGTAGACAAAAAGATGAAGAGTAGCAGAATATCCAATGATATGATCAAAATTTGACTCACACATGAATTTGGATTGATGAAAGCTAAAACCCCGGAACTGCAATTATCTTCTGATCGATTTGAACACCCGGAAATATTGCAGAACAAAGCTGAATTATCCTTCTTCATGCTGTTCTATATCAGTGTAGCATGGAGAAATCTGCAAAGTCAACAAATTTACTCAAAATAGATGAAATGAAGCAAAGAAGAACATTTCTGAAATTGTTTCTAGTGTGTGTGTGTGTGTGTCTACATGTATATATATTTAAAGGAAACGTGAAAACAGTGATGGACAAGCACAAACCAAGTAAATCTTCTGTGAAAATATTGAAGGAAAATTAGCTTCAAAGATCTGATAGACAAAGCAAACACAGGCGGCACTAACAAAAAATCTAGTGAAGATGTTCATAAACCAGCCAAACCAGTATATGGAAGTGTTTGACGTGGAAAATAATTTAGATTCTACTTTCAACTTTCTTCTTCTTTTTTCTTTTTTTTTTTTTTTTTGGTGAAAGTTTCAACTTGCTTGTATGTGTATGCGTTTCAAGACAGAAGCCGCTTTTCTTGCTATTATGGTATTGTTTATGAATTACCTGGATTCTACTCCTCTTAAAAGTCTCAATAAAATATGTTGTCGAAAATACTATAACAGCTCAATAATTATCTATGTGAGATAGATTCGAATTCTATCATGACAACAATAGACAAGAAATAATATAAAGGGAACAAGTCAAATCCATCTGGACTAAAATAATGTTTGAGTTGTGCAATTTCACGTGGTTAGAAAAATATTACAAGTGAAGGTACTTATAATTAAGAAAATAGTCTCTAAATAGAATAAAGTTTTCTTTTAGGGTAAAATCCAAAAAAAGAAAAAATATAATAAAATAAAGGGCATGGCTGTGGTAGAGACCCTCTAGAGTCCTTTTTTAGACCGTTAAGATTTAATCGAACGGTTCAAACGTTGATGGTGTACGATATTTATCATACACCTAACCTCACATAATCATTCCCACCTAAAGTCTTCTCCGTTGCCGGCGATCTTCCCGCCGCCGGTGACGGACGTCGGCGACTCATCCCCGATGCCGGCGACCTAACTCCGGCCACCTCCGGCCCCAGCCCCGGATGCCGGCCGTCGGCCGCCGGCAACCCCATTTTCTCTCTCTTCCCCTTCCCTCTCTTCTCTTCTCTCTCTCTCTTCCCCTCCCTCCCGCCGGCCCCCACCCCCGGCCTCCCCCCACTCTCGACGACCCCCTCCCCCCGGCCGCCACCCTCCCCAACCCCCCTTTCTCTCTCTTCCCCTCCCTCCCGCCGGCCCCCACCCCCTGCCCCGCCCGCCTCCCCCGGCCTCCCCCCACCCCCGATAACCCCCTCCCCCAGCCGCCACCCTCCCTGGCGCCTCTATCCCCCTCTGCTTCTCTTCTCTGCCTCTCTCTTATCGCGATTCTTGCGAGAAGAGAGAGGCAGAGAAGAGAGGCAGAGAGGGATGGAGGCACCGGGGAGGGTGGCGGCCGGGGGGAAGGGGGTCGTCGGGGTGGGGGAGGCCGGGGGAGGGGAAGAGAGAGAGAAAAGGGAAGAGAGAGGGGTCGTCGGGGGGGGGGTGCCGAGGGAGGGTGGCGGTCGGGGGTGGGGGGAGGCCGGGGGTGGGGGCCGGTAGGAGGGAGGGGAAGAGAGAGAAAATGGGGTCGCCGACGTCCGGGTCTGGGGGCCGGAGGCGGCCGGAGTTGGGTCACAGGCGTCGGGGATGAGTCGCCGGTATCCGTCGTCGGCGGCGGAAAGATCCCGGCAACGGAGAAGACTTTAAGTGGGAATGATTATGTGAGGTTAGGTGTATGATAAATATCGTTCACCATTAACATTTGAACCGTTCGATTAAATCTTAACGGTCTAAAAAAGAACTCTAGGTCTCTACCACAGTCATGTCCTAAAATAAATGGTATGATCAGGAGAATCATAAATTCAAAACTGACAATAAAATAAAACAGCACGTGACCTTAAAGGAGTCCATGTCACAAATAAAGGCAATTGTAGTTGGTGAGATTTTTACTTCCAATAAAGGGGATTACCGACTCCTTTTTTTAGTAGTGATAAAAGTCAACAAAGAAATAAAAATAAATAAATAAATAAATAAATAGAAGAAAGGGACACAGAGAGCGGAAAAAATATAAATTACTGGGAAAAAAAATTCAAGTGCAATTATTATGGTTACTATGATTTCATATTTTTGTATGCGTGTATGAAAGGTACAGCAAATAAATTAAGCAGCAAAGAAATGTGATAGTGTTGTTTTTATGATAACCATAATTAAAAGCTGAAATCTTTAGCCAAAATAAACAAAATAAAAGCTGAATATGACAATTCATTTAATGATTCAAAACGCCAAGGTCCCTACTATTATACGGCAATTTTGTACACATATAGTTTCACGTTTTTGGAGGTTGTTGATTGGTTATTTGTTATCCAATATCGTGAACTGGGGTGGGAGATTGGTAGTTATTACATTGATTAAAACCATACAGACTGTTTGATAATCTTAGGATTGTTTAAGTATGTAAATCAACTTTTCAGATTTATGACTGAAGATAATTGTGCATGTCGTGCTGTTAATTTTTGAAGCTCTCTTTGATTGAAACAATGAAGAACACGAAGAATGGAGAGAATTAGAACAATGAGAAATGTGAAGGATGGAGATAATTACATCAATCAATCAATCTCTTATGTTGTTGATAAGATGGAGAGAGAGTTTAAAAAATGAGTAATCTAATTATTATATTGTTTATTTTTTGTTTTTTTTTTTTTGTTTTTTTTTGAGGTTAAAATGATCCTTTTCATTAGTAACCAAATAAACGATTTAATTTCTCCTTCCAATCCTCTCCCACCATCCCAATGTTAATGATGTTGATATTCACAGATTATATTATTAAAAAGGTGAATCTAACAACTAATGTACGATTAGATAAATGTTCAGTTCCGATTATAAGTTTGTATCTATAATATATATATATTGGGCTATGAAGCAAACAAGCATAGGCATTGATCGCTTATTCACCGTTATTTCTTATATTTATTATTGTGTTTCTTCATGGTACAACAAATTTATACCAAATCCAAAGTAAAGCTATAAAGTTATCCACTATGGTCTTCCAAAAATGAATCAATTAAAATTGATTTTGACTTCTAAACAAGTAGAGCTTGACAAGCAAAATCTTTTGAGATGAGAGGATGAACCTCATCAAGTCCAGCTCTACTTTGATTAAGAATATATGCAAAATAGCAAATAGAGGAGAAACAAACTATATCTGAATAGCTATAAATTAATATTATTATTCTAAGCAGAGAAACAAAAACCAGTCTATCAGCATTCTATCCGAACTGCACCGCTCTCCGAGGAAATGAACTTTGGCTTCCTCACTACTTGCTCCAGACACTGAATGACGTCTCCGACTCTCAAGTCATTCCAATCGCTGATGATGACCCCGCATTCGCTTCCCTTCCTCACTGTCTCGACGTCCTGTGTCTCTCGCTTGAGAGATGTGCAGGGTCCTTCGAACAAGAGTTCCCCGCTTCTCAAAAGCCTTAAGGTTGAGGTTTTGGAAACATATCCGTCGAGTACCCGGCACCCAGCAATCTTTGCATTACCCTTTTTGCGTCCTTTAAGCTCAAAGATGCTTAGCACCTCAGCCTCCCCGGCAACATGGGTTTCGGGAGTCCCGGGCGCCTTGTCTACGATCAAATTGCCAACATCCTCCAGAAGGTGATAGATCACACGGTGCAAAAATATCTAAGCAATCAAAGAAACATAAACAAAATTAATCATATTTTCATTGTGCTTTATATGCTAATAAGAAAGAATGCTCGAGTGTAAGTGCACATAACTCATAACGCCCCAGCCGAAAGATAAAGGAAAAGAAAGACTAATTTTTCAAGCAAAAACCGACATTACCAGCAAGAGGTGGTTAGTACCTTTATACCGGCTCGAGCAGCATCCAAACTGATGGAGCTAGGTGGGCTTTTTACATTGAATCCAACAATACAAGCGCCACATGCTTGTGCCAAGTCTAAATCTGACTGAGAAATGGGTCCAACGCCAACATGTACTACATTTACAAAAACCTGGGCATTGGGAATGAAAATTTTCAGTAAAAGCCAAACCTGCGACAGTCCTCTGGTATAGTTGGAAGGAAAAAGAAAATTCCAAGAGTCGGTGATTTGCATTCTTATGGCATACCTGAGGACTATTCAAACTCTTCAATGCATCCGTAACAGCTTGGACAGTACCCTGAACATCTGCTTTTACTATTATCGGCAACTCAACCCGCTTGGGTGCCTCTTCTGATTGTTCTTCTGGAACTTCTTCCCTCCCCTCACTAATCCTTTGAAGTCTATCCTTCTCAAATTTCTTTTTCCTCCCTTCACTAAGCATTCTGGCTCGCTCCTCAGACTCCACGACGACAATATCATCACCGGCCATTGGCAAGCCCTTCAGCCCTTCAATTTCAACGGGCATGGCGGGTTTTGCCTTATCCATTGACTTCCCAGATATGTCTCTAATTGCTCTTATCTTACCCCACTGTGAGCCCACAACCACAATTTGTCCACAAACCAAAGTTCCCGCTTTCACTATTGCAGTGGTCAGTGGACCCCTACCTCTGTCAAGTCTTGCCTCAACCACATAAGCTTGAGCAGTCCCGTCAACGCGCGCTTTTAGTTCCATCATTTCTGCCTGGAGAAGCAAAGCCTCTTCCAAGTCATCTAATCCTGTCTTCTTCAGTGCTGAAACATAAACCACCTGAACATCTCCACCCATATCCTCTAGCAGCAAGCCCTCAGAAGCAAGCTGGAATTTTACTCTTTCTGGGTCGGCAGCTGGCTTATCGCACTTATTAATTGCGACGACAATCGGGACATTGGCTGCCTTTGCATGAGAAATGGCTTCAAGAGTCTGAGGCATCACCCCATCATCAGCAGCTACAACTAGCACAACTATATCGGTGACTGCAGCACCTCTTGCTCTCATCGCACTAAACGCTGCATGACCAGGTGTATCAAGGAACGTAATAGATGCTCCAGAAGGCATGGCAACCACAAAAGCACCAAGATGCTGTGTTATGCCCCCAGCTTCCCTGGCAGCCACCGATGTCTGTCGTAAAGCATCCAAAAGAGAAGTTTTCCCATGGTCAACATGACCCATAACGGTTACAACCGGAGGCCGAGGATGAATCTCTGCACCTTCATTGGAATGTTGCCTCCTAACATTGACCCCAGCTTCCTGAAAAGTAAATGCAAAGGTTTTCAGAAGTTTCTAAAGCGGCCACAATGCAAATATACTTCAGCATATATCATTAGGGTGACAAATAGTTAGGAGTGGAAAAATGCAACTTCTTGAATTACTATTTCCTAACCAACTCAATTACACAAGTTCACAAGTTTAATACACACACACACACACACATATAAATACATATTTATTACTATTGTAGATGAGGTGGCAGTTCTTTCTTCTCAAAACAACCTACAACCCACCCCCTCCATCTTATCTTTTCCCTCGCCTTACAACTGTCACTGAGAAAAGCACAATGGCTTTGTCAGCAACCTAACTACTTTCAGATAGGTATTTTACCCAGTAAATTTACACTGGGCACATGATATTAACAACTCAACCAAATTTTAAGCCTGTTGGTAAACATGTTTTCGAAAGACCAGATACTAAACAGAACTGTAAACCAGATATGCGAACATATCTGGTTATCTAGGTTTGCATATAACATGTGACATCAATACAAAATATTTCTAGAGCTACAAGAGGAAAATACCATTGCTATGAGCTCTACAACGTCGATGCTGAGTGAATCAAACTCTGAGTCAACCTTTTCCCCAACATTTACAAGGATATTTTGCAGAGTGGGTACTAACTTCCCAGTACGTTTGGCAAGCTCCACAAGAGTCATTCCCTCAAATATGTCTATTGTTTTATCCAGTGATTTGGTAGGCTTTTGTATTCGAGGAGGTACATATGGAGCTTCAACAGGCGGTTGGCTTTTCTTGACCTTTTTTACAAAACTCCCTCTATCCGGAACCTTCAAACCAACTGCAGCCTCAGCGCCTCTCATTCTTGCACACAATTTTGTGCTCGCATGATAACACCTAAGAAATATCCACCATCAATTATCGAATAAGCACTATCATATTATTATGTAAAAAAACAATTTCCATTATTAGCATGAAAAGAACAATAACAGATTGCTTACTTATCTTTCTTTTCTTCAACATGAAACTTGATGCACACCATTAAGAGTGGTGATTTTTATAAATAAGCACTTATCAGTTCCTGGAATTTTTTTCTTTTTTCTTTTCAGTTTAATGGAGATTTTCTCTGCATGCTTTCTATCATTTGGAATTTAGTGCTATATCCAAACATGGCTTCTATTATGGTCAATGCTTTACCATGTAATTCCTAACCATGACTGCCTTCATTCTTACACCTTTGGTATTCCTAAAAACTTAAAAGGAAAAGGCATCTCATCGTAAACATTTTCTCATTCCAAGTTGCCCATATTAACTAGTAGCATTGCTCAACAACTCTAAAACTTCTGCAAGAGTTAGGCATTTATCTATACATTCTACCTCACTTATCTTCACTATGAGGATGAAATAGAGGTTACTTCAATCATCAATGCAGGGCAAGAACAAGAATGTAAAGGTGATAATACTACAGTATGTAAGCCTAAACTTCCAAGAGAGTAGAGAGCAAAGCGAAATAAAAAAGAAACATGAAAACTTACCGAAATGGGGGTTCTCTTGTCAAAACTTCACAACTATCAGAACCTCGTGCTAGAAAGACGAAAAAGGTATCTGCAGAACAAGTTGGACAGACATCTAATTAAGGCTCACACAATATGTAGAGTTAACGTCAAAATATAATGGAATATGTCACCCAAGTAGCCAATATTTAAGTAACACAAGAAAGCATGTCCACGAATTCGGCTTACCTGATACGCATCCAAGTAAGGCAGAAACTGATTTTGCTGCATCCCTAGGAAATGAAGTAACTGGCCCCACTGCATGTTTTTGATGCGTTGACGTTAGAGGTCTACCAAGACATGAATGTATTCCCTACAGAAAGAAAATTACGTAAAATGTTGAAGAATGAAGGCAAATCAAATAACGTGAATAGATCAGACTACATTGCTTAACCAACTTTCAATCTCCGCCAAATCGAAATGCAAAATTGCTATCCATGCATTAAGCACTTTTGTTGTTGAGATAGAGAGAGTATCCTACTCAAGTGGTTAATGATAGAAGAAATTTATTCATTCATCAGTACAACTACCTTTTTCTCAAGTACCCTCCAAGCCATTCATAAGTGTTTAAAAATCTGTACAAGTGGACATGAGAAAACAAATGAGAAGCTTGGAACCGCAGCCAAAGAGCACCGTGCACATTACAAATAATATAAAGAAAAAGCGGAATTCTGTGGTAAGATAGAAACCCAATAAAACATAGTTCTCGGCCGTCCAACCACATTAAAATCATACCAAATAAAAAACTATACCCTACCGGTGGCTTGTGTTCATACTCTACCATAGAATTCTCCGAAGTAAAAACCACATAGCTTGGAAAAGTGCTTTCTTTTATAAATTTATGACATAAAAAGTTAAGTCCATTTATACACTGCAAAGTGATTCGAAACTCAAAGTAGATTCACAACGGATCTGATATGTTTTAAGAAAAAGAGCCCCAATTAACATTCACCAGAAAAAATAAAAAATAAATAAATAAACTTTGAGGAAGGGGGATAGAATCAACAGACCCAGACAAGAAAGAAGGATTTTCTCGAGAAAACGAATCCTACCAACTGCAAATGAAGGGTCTAATTTGCAAAAATCTTAAAATGATCCCAGAAATTGTGGCAAAGCAAAGCTAGAAGTAGTTGGCACTTCTGGGTATCATTGGAGTTGCAGAGAAAATGGGGAATTAGCTGAATACAGGTCGGTGAAGGTTGAGGATAGAGAGAGGAAGGAAATATAGTTATTTAAGAAGGGAAAAAAAAAATGTTAAAAGTTTGAAAC
This sequence comes from Ficus hispida, assembly GCA_025413025.1. Lineage (NCBI taxonomy): Eukaryota > Viridiplantae > Streptophyta > Magnoliopsida > Rosales > Moraceae > Ficus > Ficus hispida. The sequence goes on along the minus strand of CM046372.1, from coordinate 32,887,131 downwards.
TTTTGATGAAAGAACTTTAATTGGACTAGTAAAAACTGTGCTAACCTGCCGGCGGTGAGTTTATGGGGGGGGTTCGTCAGGAGGAGAAAGAGGAAGATTCGGACTCGGCGAGAGAGGGTTTTAGAACCATTCGAGTCTGTGGTGAATGGAAATCGTTCTGTTCGCATATCATCAAAACGACATGTCGTTCTCTGTTCTAAGGTTTTTTACTCTTTTTTTTTTTAATATTTTACTTTTCTTTTAGTCGCTATGCCCAAGTACATTTTAAAAATGTACGGAAACTAGAGGAAGTGTTTTAATATTATCTTAAAAATACATCTTAGAAGCTATGATATTATCGTGAAGCCATTTACCCAAAAAAAATAGATATATATTATTGCAATGCTCAAGAACATCTTAAAAATTTACTAAAACTAGAGAAAGTGTATATACATATAGGTCTATTCTAGTGTTCAACATCCCATTACGAATAACTCTTATACCGATTAATCTCTTGAGTTATACTAGGTGGTTTATTGGATTGTATTAATTAATCTTTTGGATTGTCTTCTTTCTCTTTCCACTGTATGACCGGATGCCAGACGGAAGAGTATTATTATATTTTTATATACATTTATGTATATATATTGCATGCGGAATGGGAAGAGGGCACGAGTATTAGGATGGTTTCCAGTCATCTTCTATGTCTTTCCAATATAATGACATATCATTTGTTTGCAACAATGAAAAATATGAGATAAACTGTTTAATTACTTTATAATACATGGTACAAATAGTACTCGACACGAAACGACATGTAGTTTGTCATCTTGCTGAAACGGCATGTAGTTTGTATTTTAGTTTTTGCTTGTGAGCTTTGTAGTTTATTTAAGGAGTTTCAATCCGGCAACGGCACATCCTCCTCCGTCAAAAAGTTTGCTCGGTGCTGTCGTTCAAGCATGTGACGTTTGCAGTATGAAGTTTGTTGCCGTACAAGGTTAAACGACATGTAACTTACCTTTTGATTAGTCAGTTAAATAAAATTTTTAAATTGAAGTTAATTAATTTTTGAAAAAATTAATTATAAATTTTATTTATTTTTTAAAAGAAAACAAAAAAACTGAAATAAAAAAAGATAATTTAATTAATATGAGTTGAAAGAGCAAATGAAGCATTAATTAAGTTATTGAAAACGACATGTCGTTTGAATTGAAATATTGATGTCCTCCTGTCCAATTTCCCCTACCAAAACTAGAGGTCAAAGGGAAAAATTTTAATAAATGCACAGGGAAACTTTAATTAAAAAAAAAAAAAAAAAAAAGATTGTATGCTATCGGCGGTCAGCAATTAGTTTAAACGACAATCAAGTGGAACAATTGTTTAACAAAAAAACTCTCAAGCTGGAAACTTTTATTTATAACATCGGTACCAAGAATAAGTACTTTCTATGACGCAGACGAAATGAGAACCAAACCGACATACAGCTACTTGGCAAAGAAGTTATTCGGAGTTCCAAGAAAATTGGATTAACACAAACAAGCAATTTAAAAATACATCGCATGGTTCCATGACCAAGTTTTTTAGGACTAAACAATTAATAAGCTCCAAGCGACGAGCAATACAGCCCATCTTCCGATTATGCAATGATAACCTCACCGAAAAGCCGCTTACGGATCTGCAATAGAAATTACTTGAGCATGATTACACCAAAAGTATTAAGATCTTCTAATTTGCTACATAACCATGTTACATTGTCAGATGACATGCTTTGCTAAGTTGCTGATATAAAGGGAATGATCCAAGAGTCCCTTTACGTGAATCAACAATACTACAAGATCCCATAAAGCTTAGAACTCGAATCTCATTACTATACTTCTGAGTTTGAGTAGCCACTGATTACTAACTAATCATACATTTTTAAGCACGAAACTTCAAAGTTCGCGTTTAACCATGGCAAGAGAATTGTGCATATATTTGCCAATGAGAATAACAAATGGTAAATGCACATGGTGAGAAGGCAAGAGCAATTAAAAGCTGCCTAACATCAGCTACTTCACCAGGTTCACAATGGTTCTACTCTTTTCTTTCTCTTTGTTCCCTTCCTGTTTCAACTGATCTTGATTTTGGATATTCAGAAATTATTGAACAATAGTGAATTTTGTTTTACACCTGTAGATTACGAAAATCTTCCTTTTCTTTGCTCTCCATAACCATTTCACAAGCAATGAACTAGAACACAAAGGCAAGAGACATGTTAAAGCCAAGAAGTAAGTACCTCTGGAAGCTTTTTACGGAATACAACATCCAAACGTGCATCAAGGCTGTTCTCACACACAATCTTCCCATCACGAGAAGCCAACACCACACCTCCAGAACTGCAAAAACAAGAAAAAAGAAAATCATCAGCAGACTTTACTTTCAATGTTCTTTCAGAGGAGAACTATTGGTGAAAGACAAGACATCAGCAAGACAACTCAAATCTTGTTCTTGTATAAGAGAAATATATATCTGATTTTACTTATATTATGAAAAGAATAAATACCAGAAAGGACCATGGGCATTATGATGACTAGGAGCAGGTGGAAGAAAGATAGAGTCAACTATGATCTCTGGTGGACTAACATTTGCTTTCTCTGCATATTCCTCGGCAGCTGATTCCAGCACAGACTCAACCAGAGAAAGGTCATCTTCACGGCAACGCAACATGACGGCAGGCTCCTTTAACCTGAGCAAACTCTGCATCGACAAAATCAGAACGATTCAGCACTCAGCAAACCACAAATATTCTGACTTTCTACTAACCTTACGGAAGTTCTTGAAAGTTGCATCTACTGTAGATAAAGACAATAGAATTACCATACTATAAAGTACGCAACATTAATTGAACAACGAGCCTTAGTACCTGAACAATAAGATCTTTCAGAAGCCCTTTATAGACATGGTGACTTCTGCTCACGTTCAGAAGCTCCTTGGCTGCTGCCTCCTTCATGGAGTTAACCAAATCATCTTGAGCTTGGAGAACCTTGATTCTAGAAGCATTGAGTTGCATGGAGTACTCACTGCGTAACCCAATAAAACAATGTTATTCTTCAGGTCAGAATTTTCTGGGTACTAAAGCAAGAAGAGGCATAAGCTTGCCGGATGAACCTACTAGCTATGCGGGATTTGAGAACTTCTTTACTTATGTCGTGCATAGAAATTAGTGAACCAATTCTCTAACCAAACAAATTGAGCTATGCAGGAATTGAAAACTTATTACCTGTACATCAATATCTAAAAAAATCTACAACGCATTCTTAAACAGTTTCCCAAAAACCCACTACTCCCAAATTCTTGCTATAACGTAAGTCACTTTCACTGTCATTTACAACTATATACTACGCCTGTCCAAATCAAATAAGAAAAACAAAAAGCAACCATCTTTCTTGTAATCCATTACCAAATGCTCAGACCTACAGATTATTTCACCGATCCCATAAAGCTATTTAACAAAAATGAAATTAAATGAGCGTGCTTTTTTAATTCCATTTAGTTTTAATCAGAAGCATAAACCAAACAAATAATTAAGTAGAAGATCGAACTACAGGGGGAAAAAAAAGATTCGAGAAAATCTCACATCTTCTTTCGAACATCGACTTGCTTCTCCTTCCGCTCGTACTCTTGCCTGATCTTCTTCTTCTCCGCCTCAACTAGCTGCAACTTCTCAATGTTGAATTCCTGAAAACAACGCGCCAAAATCAATATCAAAACGCACAATTCCACAATTAATTCTGCCAAAAAAAAAAAAAGCAAAAAACGAGATTGACGAATCAGGAATTCGAAACTCTGAACTACAACACGAAACCAATCGAATTTTCCCAAAAAAAAAAAATGGGGGAAAAAAAAACCTAAAATGAAAAACGTACTTCTTCGGCGGAGACGGAGATCTCGTTGGCCTTCTCCTCCGCCTCCTGGCGGATGAAGCGGACCATCTGCTGGATCTGCCTGGAGACATCGGCGTCGTTCATTTTCGGCGATCGACGGTGGAGATCGATAGGAGAGTGATGATTCAGAGCAGACGAAGAAGAATGGAGAGACTGCGAAACTTCCTCGATCCACCGCTTATTATTGGAGCCTATCAACTTTATTAATTGCTTCCTTTCGGTATATCTGTATCCGATCACTGCCCTTTTTTTTTTTTATTAGAGAAATTTATTATTATATGGGTAAATAAATAAATTGCAATGTTAGTCCCGGACTTTTTCGTTTTTTCAATTTCGTCTGTGAGATTTACATATATTATGGAATCTCCAAATTTATGGAGTCATGGTGCATTTATAGGAAAAGAAGATGCTTTTAGCAACGTTCTTTTTTTCTTTTTTCTTTTTAAAGAAAAACTCTCGTCATTTTTAGAATGCCATTATTTTGTGTCTTCTTTTTTTCTGTTTTTTTAGAATATTTTTAACTTGTTACTTTTATTTGGAAAAATTAGGTTTTATGGTCTATTTTAACCAACCAATCTAATAGATTATCTAATTTTTTTTATTTAGCAAAATAATCGCTTTGTCAATTTAAAAAAATATATCAATTACTGATTAACTTAAAATTGATTACTTACATTAATGATTGATGATCAATTTCTGATTTATCAAATTAATAATATTATATAGTCAATCAGTTATTAGTCATTTTAAAAAATAGTATTTTATTTAATTTTTAAAAACTTTCATCATTTATTAAAAAAAATGTTGAAAAATAGACTATTTACCTCTAAATCCCTTTTATTTATTTCATGTATGACAAAAACAAATTTTTGATGTTCTCTCAAAAAAAAAAAAAATACCTCAAGAAAAATGAATTTGATGTTTTTAAAATGACATAAAAGACATTTCAATTTTAAGTATTATTTTCTTAGAAAACGATAGATTTTATCGGTTTATTATTTTCTCTTTGACCTGCGTGGAGTACTAGTTTGATATGATTTAAAGATGGGGTATCAATTCATTAATTCAATAAAATATAACCTGCCAAAATGTAAATTTTCCCCCCAAAAAAGAGAGTAAATTGTAAAAGGAGGCCAAGGATTCCCAAAGCTTGAAAGTGTTCGTTAGAACGTCGTCTTCTTCCTGTTGTCCATTTTTCTCCCCCCTCAAACTCAACTCAGCATCTCATTTATTTATTTATTTATTTCATTTCAACTTCACTTTTGTTGAGCTTTGACTCCAAGATCAAACTCCAGATCTCATAAACCGGAATTCACAGACGCCACAGCTTCAAAAACTCACTGAATTGTGCTTTGACACACAATGCATAGCCGGAATTCTCAGAACCGGATTTCCGGTTCGGCTTCTCGGCCTCCGATTTCGCCTCTTTTCCTCGCCTTGTTAGCCACCATGGCCGCCGTTTACGTCGCTGGCCGGTGAGTTTAAAGACCCAAAAAAACAAAAACAAAAACAAATTTTGATTTGTATATTGTCTGTGAATTTTGTTTTTGATCCATGTTTGACGAGGTTGCAATCGACTGTTTAATAGTCTGTGGCAGGATGCGGAGGAGCGAGTTTATTTGATGCAGGAGCTTGATAAGAAAACTTCTCAGGTAATCTGTTTATATATATATATATATATATATATATTCCTTTTAGTAATTTGAACTTTTGGATTCGGATCAATTTAATTAGTTTTTTTGATAATATAGCAGAAATCTTGACGCACGTTCTTTGATGGAGTATAAAATAATTCAAGTTTCGATTATTGGATTTGATCGACTTTCTGATTTGATCTTACGGTTAAAAACTATACTTGAAATTGATTTTAGGTCTAAGAAATGTGAAAAGAAATAGAGGAAGAAGAGACCACAGTTAGTATAGATGCACGTGTATATCTTGTATGTGCATGATAACAAGATATAAGCATCATAACATTAACATAAAAACCGCAGAATTTGATGAAGGTTCCATCATCAACCATTTATGGATTGGTAGTTATACTTTGTTCTTCTGTTTTTGCAGTGGAAACTAGTGTTCTGTTAGAAGTTCAGTCTTTTCTTTTCATCCTTTGTCACAAGTGACACCATTCCTTTTTTTTTTTTTTTTTTTTCACTCTTCGAGTATATGTGATACGATTTCTGGAGAGTGAAAGCATCAAGAGTTTATCCAAAGAATCCTATGAAACTTTTAATCCTTGTTTGGTTTGGATGTGTCCAAAGGGATATTGATTAGGTAATTCTCCATTTTCAGGGTCAATCGGCGATATCGGTTGATGATACACTACAAGTTATAACCTGCAGGTAATACAATGATTTTAGCAATAATATTATGGGTAAATATGATACATTTTCAACTTCAAGCCCACAGTGACACTTTATGTTCTAGGGAACAACAGAAGAAGTTATCAGCCCTTGAAAAGGAGCTGGCTGCAGCTAGAGAAGAAGGTTTTGTTCCAAAGAGCTTGTTAAAAAACGATGAAGCTCGTCCTGGGAAAAAGATTTTAGCTGTGATAGGAATCATTACAACCTATGGCCGCAGAAAAAATAGAGATGCAATTCGTAAGGCGTGGATGCCTACTGGTAACTACTTATGAGTTCTACTCTTTTCTTTGTTTAAAATGTAAAACTGATGTAACGATTATTTTTAAGTCCTCCTTATATACTCCAAAAAATTGTTTTTACGTTGATATTTGCAATTTCAATTCGGAGTGGAGCAACAAACATAAACCGTCATGGGACTGCCCTGCTACAGTCTTCTACTCTTTTAGTAATCCACTTCTCAGTTGAAATTTTCCTAGTCCTGCAACTTATGAATATCTTGTTATTCCTTTTGCAACTTTCTTTCCTCTTGTAGTACTAATTTGGAAAATATATGAAATATATATGCTTTTTTTCTTTTTTTTTTTTTGTAGGGTCAGCTTTAAAGAAGCTGGCAAATGAAAAGGGCATCATTGTACGGTTTGTAGTTGGAAGAAGGTCTGTAATACGATGATTTAGAATTACAACGAAAATTGCTTCGAGTTCTCAGTTCAGTTGAATTTTGTATCTTGCAGTTCAAAACTTGGAGACAGTTTGCACGGGGAAATTGACAGAGAAAATAAGCAAACCAATGACTTCATTATTCTTGTATGTTCAATAATTAAATGAATTTGTTTACCACTTTATTTGCATTCAATCTTTACGTAATTTCTTGCATATGGTGATATTTTCATCTGAACTTATATTGAATCCTAAAACTGCACACCTTTGCTTATGCCCTAAGGTTTTATGCATTCCACATTCTTGTTTGATAAAATGTATCTCTAAAGTCTACAATCGGCATTGATAATCAGCCATAATGGCAAAAGATAACTTTAGGAATGAACAAACATAAAGTACATCGTTACGTGATTGCTGTTCTACTTTTGCTTGCCTACAGGACGATCAACTGGAATCACCCGAGAACCGTTCAAAAAAGATGATATCGTTCCTCGTTCATGCCGTAGAGAACTGGGAAGCCGAGTTTTTTGTTAAGGTCAATGATGATGTGTTTGTTAATATTGGTATGTAGTCCTTGTAGAAAAATTTATAGTAAGGAATAATGGTGGGTCGAGTTTGGCACTTCTGGTACAATACTATAATAGGACATACGGTTTGGGTAAAGCATCTTTTCCCCTCTATCGATAGCTCGTATGTGTTAGTCTGTAATTAAAAAAAAATAGCCTTATTTCATTGCGTCAGGTAAAATAACCGGGAGGCAAGATTACTATAGAGCAAGAGTCGCTGTTTTGTCGGCTTTTTTATTCAAACTAGTAAAGAATTTGGTGAGCTATAACTAGTGCTTTTCCTCCGTTGTCCAGATGCCTTGGGAGCGATGCTTACTAGTTATTTGGACAAGTCTCGAGTCTATGTTGGGTGTATGAAATCAGGCGAAGTTTTCTCTGAGCCGTGAGTTTAGCTGACAGGATTTATTTTGTGACACATTTTTAACGTTGTGAAACATCTTCACTGCAGAATAATAACATAATGTATTTCTGCACTGTCTTAATTTTACAGGACCAACAGATGGTATGAGCCAGACTGGTGGAAGTTTGGCGATGCAAAATCGTGCGTAAACGTTTTATTTTGTTGGTCACCATTCTTAAGTAAAAAAGTTTATGTATGTCCTTTTGTCAACGACCTCAGTCTCATAATTAGATTTTTTTTTCCCCCCCTAAAACAGATATTTTAGACACGCCTCCAGTGATATATTTGCTATTTCTAGAGCCTTGGCTCAATATGTTTCAATGAACAGGTAAGTCTCTCCACAGTCACGCCTCTTGTACTTGTTAGCTACACCATGTGGGGACATTTAACAGGACTGGCATAACAATTTTCTGTTGTTTGTTAAGGTTTATTCTTCGTACATATGCTCATGATGATATCAGTGTTGGATCGTGGTTTATTGGCCTTGATGTCAAACACGTCAATGAACAGAAGTTTTGCTGCTCATCTCAGTCTACAGGTTGGTTTATCTCTATTTTTCCTTGGCATGCTAAAAATAAAACGACAGGAACAAAAATTAGCCCAAAAAAGAAAAGAACCAATTGAAAGAGGTTGAGCCACTAGGTTTTTATTCTTTTATTCTCGCTCTGCGTTTCGAAGCTCTCTTTCGTGCTAAAGAAAATGAACAGGACTGTTGATGCTGTTTGAGTTCGATAGTTTATCTACATTTTGACCAACTTTCTTTACACACAAATATCAATTTTCTCTCTTATTTTATTATTTGTTTTCTTTTCTTTCTTTTTTTTTTTTCAGGAGCAATATGTGCAAATGCATGAGCTTACTTTCCTAGCAAGATTTGTCAATCTCTCTCACCTGGGTTATAAAGAATGACAATGCCCTTCCGATCCCAGTTCAGCAGCATGAATTCCTTGTGAGCTTTTCCACGGAACGTCGCTTTTTGTGCAGCCTTGAAGGAGTAATTTTGTTCATCCCTTAGGAAGTTTTGGCAACATAGATGCAACATAAGACAAATTCTTAATCAAAATTCTTTGAAGCTCCTTCATGTTTAGAGGAACATATTTTCTCATCCTGGGACGAACTGGAAGATACCTATGTTGAGAGACTTATTTCTGAATTATAATCCTTTTGCCTTTCTAAGTTTGTTTTATTATAATTTTACACCCTTTGAAACGATCTAATAAATTCTACATGTGAAAAATCCGAGTAAAAAAAAAATCAGCGTTATATGTTTTTTCTAAGGGAAGTTGAATTAGTTGTTTGGCAAGATCAACTTGAAAAATAAATTGAGCCATGCCACGTCTGTGGATAGTGGACATTTGTTGAGTGAAACGATTACGGATGCCTAGCTTTTATAACTAAATTACGGTGGAGATTGCTATCACACCAAGTCGTTGTAGTATAGTGGTGAGTATTCCCGCCTGTCACGCGGGTGACCCGGGTTCGATCCCCGGCAACGGCGAATTTGCTATCTTTTTCCGCAAAAATTATTTGCCTTCTGAAGCTTTTCTCTTGAGGAATTTTTTTTTTTTTCTTTTTAAGGAATCTTTGGGGAAATTGAGAGATTTTTTTTTTTTTTTTTCTCCTTCTTCTTTTTGAAGAAAAAGGCAAAAATAAATTGTCTTTGTCCTAAACATCACGGATTAAATTGCAATACAAGACAACTTTTTTTTTTTTTTAATTTAGGAACGGTGGATTCAAACTCTATATTTTTATTATAGTATTATTATTAGATTGCAATCACTGATTAATATTTCAAATACACATTTAACTCGTGATTTTATCTATCATATTTTATAATTTTCTAAACTGAAGATCTACTGTCCCAAATTTAATCGTTCCTCCAATATTGTTACGTCATATCATTTGAATTTGAATACAAAGATAGCGAAACAAAAAGGAAAAAGAGAGTTTTTATTACATATTATTTATACTTATATTTATAAGAGTGGATCTCCTCTTTTCTGTCAATTTTTCAACGGTGGCCATGTGATAAGCCACCATGTGGCTTTTTTTTTAATACATTTATTTTACTTTGTTTGTTTATTCTGCACGTGCAAAGTAACTAGTTCGATAGAAAAGAAAGAAAATATAAACTAAAATATCCAATATAATTTATTTTACAGTTATACCCCTAATACGAATAAGAAAATATGATAATTAAAAAAAAAAAAACTATTTTGTTTTGTAATTTTTTCTATCTTCTATCATTTTTCAAAATATGAATTACAACTTTTTGCTTCCTAATTTTCTTTCTACCACAACTATAACATTTTTTTTTTCAAAATCTCTCATCCAATTTTTTTCTAACTCTTCTCCATCCACCAAACTTAAGTTATTAAATAAAAAAAAAGGATAAATTATTAAGTTGGTATCTAAATTTTTAAGTTTATGTAATTTTAATCTATGTATTTTTTTTTCAAAGTTGTTGTGATCCTTTAACTATTAAAAATATTATTAATTTTTTGACGAAATCTATTAATTAATATTATTTTTTTATCAAATTACTTATGGATTTCTTCTAAAAACTAATAAAATTTATTATTGTAATAATATTTTAATATTATAATACTAAAATTGCACAAACTTAAAAATTAAAAATTAAACGAGCTAGGAGTGTACACGGTCCGTTTTGGTCCCAAACCGTTAGATTTTTCAAGTCAAACCGTTTTAAACAGTTTAGAAAAATATAGACCGGACTAGTCCATTTTATACACATAGATTGGATCAAATGGGACCGTTTTAAAACAATTTGGTCTAGTTTAATCCACGGTTTGCCTTTTTTTTTTTAGTCTAAATTTGACCCGATAGATTTTTAGATGGTTTTTTAAAATCAAATTAAAATACTCTTATTAATAAAAGTTTTTTATTCGATTCCAAAAATAAAACATAAATGTAAACATAAAAGTAATTTAAACAAATCTAAAGTTCAAAATCTAAACAAACATAAACACATTCAAACCACGAAGTTTAAAATGTAAACCATCATAAGCCCAACCCAACTACAAAGTCCAAAATAAAAAATCCAAACAAATATAAACACATCCAAATTAAAGAGTTCAAAAAAACATAAAGACATCCAACTATAAAATATCTATTATAAAAAAAAATAAAAAAACATTATATAAAAAAAATAAAAAAATAAAAAAAAAAAAAAGCGATCCGTTTAAATCGTTCTAAAAAATTGTAAATAAGACCGGATTGTTTTTTAAACAGTTTTAAAACAACGTGGAACCAAACCAATAGTTAACCATCTGGTTGGTTTAATTTGACGGTTTACAGTTTTTCTTGCACAATCCTTAAAAAAAAAAAAAAAGCATTTTATTGGCTTAGGAGGTAGTGGGTACCACAAGCAAGTCCAAGTCCAAGCCAAAGCCGCGTGACGAGGAAAGTTCGGCTCATGACAAGCCTATTTTACTATTCCCAAGCCCTCCATGAAATTGCGACACGTGGAGAGTTTCAGCTGCTGACAGGTACCGACGATCTGGTCCAATCAGGTTATCCCAGTTCACGACCTTTTCCTGCGTGCTCGACACCACCCCTTTCGCGAGAAACTCACAGAGCACCACACCACGCGCTGGCGCGTGCGGCGCCGATTCTCCCTCTTCCTTTCTCTCCACCGTCACCATTTCCGTGATTCGTTCTTTCCGAAATCGCTTCGAATAAAAAATTTTCTGTCCAATTTCAGAGAAAGAGGAAGAAAGTTCGAGTCGAGGTTAGGGATTCCACGGTCTCCAAATTGCTTAGATTCCACACTTTCAGGTCTGTTGAATTTGAGTTTTTAATTTTCCCAATTTTCTTTTTTTTCATGCGAATCAGAAAATTGACAACTTCTATGAATCTTTAGATTCGTCGGGATTCACTTTACCTAGACTATAAATTTTTTTTTGATTAATTTGCTCTAAGTTTTATTTTTTGTTCCCATTAAGTGCGTTTTTTTTTAATATAATTTAATCTCCGATCAATTTAAACCTATGTTTCCATTATAGACACTCGAATTCAACATTTAATTATGGACAAAACTTTTTTTTTTTTTTTTTGCTTCCATCACAATTGACCTGACATAGAAGTTTGACCCCAATTCTATTGAATCTGTATGGGTTATTTTCATGGAAATAAATTGAAATATTGGTATAAAAATTTGTTCTTTTAGCTTCTTTATTGATTTTAGGACTTGGGCCAACTTTTTCTGGAAAAGCATCTGTCATGTGTAGAGTTAAGTGAAGAAATTTATGTTTGCTGTAGTTACTCTTTCAATCACCGAAGAACTTTAAATTTTTGGAGAAAATGGAGGAAGGATTAACAAAGAAGCTAAAAGGGTCAGATGGGCTGCCCATTCCGGTTGGATGTGATAATCCGCAAAGTGATGTTCCACAGAGGTATGTATGCCTACTTAGAGATGTTCTTTGCAGATAAAATTTGGGGGAAAGTATCTAACTTGGGGAGTTTTGAAGATTGCTTATAGTTCTGTATTGAGAGAATGCCCTTTGTTTGAAGCTTCCATGATGGAGCAGCGGCGGAATTTGTGAGAGATCAAATCAGAATAGAGACTAAAAGTGTAGATTATTATTCAAGTGAGCCAAAAGGGCTTTGGTCATACAAGCTCTTCTCCTTCAATGATGGGTTTGTCACGGTGTTACTGGTTTGTCAATTTCTGGGGCCGGCGCACCAGAATCTTAACGGTGGGCTCTGATACCACTCGATGGAGCTGCAGCAGAATTTGAGAGAAATCATTACACAATAGAGACTAAAATTGTAGAGTATTATCAAGCGAGTCAAAAGGGCTTAGGTCATACAATTTATAGACTCAGTTTTCGGATATATTTTATAATTCTAACTAGACAAGGAAAATCCAAAACAAAAAGATAATCTTACTGATTTTAAATCCTAATTGATCGGTAAAGTATATCATGAGAACTAATGTAAACAAAACAGAAACTAAAAGATAAACTATATTTTAAAACCAGGAAAAGATAAACTTCATGCATCATTCCAGCTTGTTTATATATGTCTCGACTTACTGATATCCAACTAATCACCGACTTTATGATGCATGCAGATCGGAAAGTGATATTGATGGTCTGACAGATGGAAGTATTGGAAATGCCGTCGTAAGAATTTCACTTTGTTATGTTTCATTTTCTTATACAGTTAATTACATAAATTGAAGTAATTGTGGACTTCGTCTTTCAGGCAGACAAATCTCAAAGGAATAATGGGGCTGAGCAAACCAGTGGTACGGTGAAGTTTCATCGCACTAGATTCTATCACGAGTTTGGAACTTTCTAATGTGGAAATTTTGTTCGATAAGAGATCTGCATTCATTTTTGGAGGCATTGATGGGACACTTTCTTGTGTCCCACTTTCCCTTCCTCTTTTTCCAGTTTGGGTGTATATTTTCCCCCCTTTTTTTTGGGTTGACCGGAATGCAGGGTCATGCTTATGCTTCTGATCCTATAAACATCTGGAAAATCATGAGCCATGAGCCAATTATTTCATACCTGACTGATTTCTTTCTCATTTATCTCATTGGCAGATATTGACCTGAAAGTCCAAGTGAATTCTTCAATAGAAGGGAAAGCAAATGAGAATTCTACTGATGTCTCTGAGTCTGACAACGCCATGCCTCTTGTGAATTTTAGTGGGTATGTCGGATCCCAACACAAGAAAGCAGGAGATACTGCAGCTTGTGTTGCTTCTTCTGGGGTAGGGATTCCTTCGATGTCTTCGGTCTGGTAAGTAAATAACAAAACGTTATATATTTTCTTAATACTTTTGGTTAATAAGAGTACTCCTTTTTCCTGTCAAAATAAGATCAGCACGTGTAGAATGGGCCTCAATATTTTCCTCTTTTTTTTAAATGGCACTTGCTTACTGGTTCGAGTTATAGCTTTGGGGTTGCTGAAAGAGATTGGAATTCTTAAGATTTTTTAAGGCAGTTGAGTACTTGGTAACTTTGGACTGAGCTGGAATATAAAGCATCCAAAATATTAGAAGTGGTCTTCGATCACATCATACTGCTTGATGTTGATTTCCACAGGATGAAAGGCAGTTGAAACGGGAGAGGAGGAAACAGGCGAACAGAGAATCTGCAAGGAAGTCTAGGCTGAGAAAGCAGGCCGAATATGAGGAGTTGGTGAAATGTTGGGAATCTTTGAACATGGAGAATGTGGCCCTTAAGTGTGAACTGGAACTACTGAGAGGCGATTCAGAAAAACTGAGGCTTGAAAACACTGCATTGATGGTACTATCTCATAATGATTGTTTGTCCCTTTTGTCCAATGTTGAGCATATAATAAGAGCATTCTTACTCTTAGTGTGCTCTCTGTTTTCGTGCAATTTTCCAATTTTTAGCTTCCAAATATTCACCCAAGTTGAGCAAAGCTGCATTTGAGGTCTCCTCTTTTGCTAACCTGAGTGAGTTTGAATTTGTAGGAGAAGCTGGAAGTTAGAGGGGTATCACAGAAAGGAGAGATGGTCTCAAGTAACGTTGAAGCCGATTTGACCTTAACAAACAAACCCGAGAAAGTGCTGAACGACTCCGATACTTTAAATAGGAACATTAACCCAGATCGCAACACCCGTGAAAGTTCTAACTCAGAAACCAAACTTCATCAGTTGTTAGAGTCAAGCTCTAGGGCCGACACAGTTGCTGCCAGATGATTAACAAGATGCTCCTAGCTGCAGCCATGTGTTTGTTCGCATCGACTTAGGCTTCATGGTTTAACAGTAAACTAAAAATCTGATAGCGGAAATGCAATTAGGTAACTGAAGAGTGACATGTCTACCGAAAATTGTTGGATATGATTTTCGTTTCACCCACTGTGTGATTAATTAGTGACCTATTCGATTTATAGATTGTAGGGATTTTATCTTTCTAAACGCAGTACCTTTTCAACGGACTAGTAATGTTTTTAGCCTTTGAGGTCATTAGAATTTAGAACAGAAGCAGGTTGTTCGTACTGTCCTGGTTTGTGCTGTTTCTTAGAAACCACACCCAAAATTTTGTGGGAATTCCAAGTTAATGCACATTTTATTTTATCTTGCAAAAAATTGCAAATTTAGATTGTTCTTCGCCTTATGCAGACTTTTGTGATCGGTCTTCATCTGAAATTATGAGGAACTTGAGGGTTGGTCTGAATCTTTCAGCTTTTGTGGTAGGAATGTTATGTAATAAAGAGAAGCAAATGTGTTTTTTGAACAAATTTTTAGTTGAGAAACAAGCTGGGACAAAAGCAAAAAGAAAATGAAAAAAAAAAAAAAAAGTGGTAGATTTTTCAGAGAAATTCCTTTGGCTTGTAACCTAATTGGCCAAGTAAAATCTTTTCTTGCTAGCTAAGCTTACCTCATAATCCATTTTTTAGGTATATTTAGAGGAATCATGCCTCGTAAATTGAACCTACGACGGATAGGAGAATAAAATTGTTAAAAGTAATGTCTTTTTATGACTATGTCACCACTGCTCATAGATAAAGTCTCAATCAATTTATTGAGTGAAGGCATGTGTCCTTAATCAAAATATATAGATTTAACGATCATTTATAACATTTCAGTTGTGTGTCACTGTAGGAAAATATATACAATTTTTC
This sequence comes from Ficus hispida, assembly GCA_025413025.1. NCBI lineage: Eukaryota > Viridiplantae > Streptophyta > Magnoliopsida > Rosales > Moraceae > Ficus > Ficus hispida. Next base: position 32,871,618 of record CM046372.1, on the reverse strand, counting down.
CATCCTACTGAATAATTAAAATTTATATCTACATCCCTATTACGTAGAAGTTAATCCTTTCTTCATAATATTCCTATTTTGTGGTTTTTGGTATTTACACAGGCAAATGACACACACATAATCTCATGAGATATATCGACTACAAGGACCTTTAGAAAGAGGAAAATAATAAACTTATAAATAGACTCTTTAAAATTATAATTTTAAGATAATTATTGATTAAAAAAAAACTTATGATACTTATAAATCATTAGAGTTGTACGGACGTTACATCTTCGACTGGGACCCCACTCTTTCAAGTTGTTTTCAAGGCAAACCGTATCGTTATCAAAAGCGGGTCAAAATGGTGGAACTAAAATGCGTGGCATGGCAACCCTTTTCTTTTTCTTTTTCTTTTCTTTTTTTTTTTTTTTTTTTTGCACTATGTCTGTTGTTGAAGTCGTCCAAGAAGTATGCAAATTTTGACTTGCGTGTGGGTTTTCTTTTTTCTTTTTCTGGTTTTGTTTTGTTTTTTTTTTTTTTTTTTCCTTTTCAATTGATTCATGTATCTCATTTCCTTCCTCGAGCCCTTTGACTTTGTGGAAAGGTGACAACACAGCCAATCACCAAAGGCACAAAGTGGATGGTTATGCATGCATATTATTTTCTTTTAGGTATCATAAAATTTAGAAAAAGGCATATTGTTTCTGTTAAAGTTAGAAAGAGGGTCATTTATAGATCGCATATTCAATTATATTAAATCTATATCACTAGGCCACCACATGTATTATCACATTTTCACATTTTCACATTTACACTTAAAAACGTGAAAAGAATCACTTTGAAAATTTTGACTTGCTTGTGGGTTTCTTTTTATTATATTTTTTTTCTATTCAAATGTAAGACAAATGTGATTATCAAAAAGAAACGTAAGACCAGGGCTACTGCTGTTCCTTGCAACGGAAATTCTCGCTCGCGTTTTACATGCAATGGACACTATCCAAGCTAACGGATAATTTTTAGCCACAAAAAAAAAAAAAAAAGCTAACGTATAATCTTTTTTGCTAATCAAGCTTATGGATAATCTTTATTAATTCAAAAATTCAATGTTATGAAAATATTCCCTGTGTGACTCAAAAGTGATTAATCTCACATTTTTTTTCGGCTATACAAAATCTTAGAATATTGTACGGCACAATTAAAATGAGAACAATTTCATGTGTTATTATTAATGATCATCATAACCATAGCACAACTAGAATAAAGACAAGTCTCGTTACTAATTTCCAAAAAAAAAAAAAAAAAATTATAACTAATGACCGTCATCCCAAATTTATCTAGTACAAAATTCATATACTCACATATCGATTTTAAGGTCAAAATCATTATAATAATTTCATATAATTTCACGTGAAAAGTTCTATCAAGTAAACACAACATTTAACCTTTTTCTTGAACTCGAGAAGATCCTTTGATGAACATGGTTCTTGAGTTTTGATTTTTTGCTATACATATATATATATATTAAATATATTTTTTATTTGTAAAGCATAGTCGTTAAAAAAAAAAACACCAATCTACAAATTGACAATTTGTTAGTCATGCACTTGGGGGGCACAAATGAAGATAAAGAATATTTTAGGGGGCAAAAATACTAGGGACAAAGCTTTCAGATGTGGCCCATTTTCAAAGGGCAGTTATTTCCGTTAATCGGCGCTCGCATGTTCAGACTTTTCAGTACCCCATCATGTGTGGAAAACGACCTTCAATTTCTTCCCAACCCAGCACCAAAAAATAAATACAAATAAATAAATAAAAACTAATGGTTGCCAAGTCTCAATTACACCAACATTTTCGTTTTCCAATCTTTTTGTTTCTTTTTTAACATCATTTTTTTTTTCCTTTTTTCTTTCTTTTGTTTTTTAAGAAAAAAAAAAAAGAATACCATTCTGTTGGATTAATTTTATTTTCCCACCATAAATGCAAGCGTAACCTTTTCTGGGAGTTTGTTTCTGTCTCATGTTTCTTCTTCAGGAGAGGAAGAAGAAAAGGAAAAAGAAAAAAAGAAAAAAAGAAAAGAAAAGAAAGAAAGAAATTAGTTACTTGGGATAAAAGTCAGTTAAATTGGTAGTTGAGATTCTGGTTTCATTTCACGAGAAAACCGGGAAATTCTTTTTTTTTTTTTTTCTTTTTTTCCCTTTTTTCTTCACAAGAAATTTTTGATTCCCAGCCAACTGCTTATATTGGCGGTGTTTGAGAAGGTAGGTTTTCAGTCGTCTAGTTTTCGCGGTTTTTGGTTAGAGCGAGAAACACACATGGACAGATTTTAGAGAGAGAAAGAGAAAGATTTAGAGAGAGAAAGATGTTCTCTGTTTCGTCGTCGTCTTCTTCTTCGAAGATGAATTCAGGGACGAGTAGTGGAGATCAGAGTGGAGTTCGGTGGAGGTGGTGAAGGACAGGCAAGGAATCGACCAGGTTCTTCTCAGGAGTTCTGGAGGATATTCTGCGCGGGTTAGATTTTTTTTTTTTTCCCTTCTTTTTCTTTCTTGTGTTTCAATTTCTTCTCAGAAATGGCTTCTCGGTTTCAATTTCTTTATGTGTTTTCCTGTTTAAGAATTTGGTGTTCGTAGAAATTTGGTCGAATTGCATTACCGGTTTTGAATCTCCTTTTTCTTGTTTACTTTCTGCAAAAAAAAATAAAAAAAGAAAAGAAAATTAGAATGTGAATTTGGAATCTTTCTGTGTTTTGTGGTCTTCTTTGTCTAGAAGTTGGTGTTCATGGAATTTTGGTCGAATTGCATTGCCAGTTTTGAGTCTTCTTTCCTTGTTTACGTTCTGAAAAAATTGAAAACTAGAATGTGAATTTGGAAATCTTTGTGTTTTCCTGCGTTCTTTGTTAAGATTTTGGTGTTCGCTGAAATTTGGTCGAATTGCATTCTCAGTTTTAATCTTCTTTTCTTTGTTTACACTGTGAATTAAGTTCTTTGTTAAGAATTTGGTGTTCATATAAATTTGGTCAAAAAAAAAATTTTTTTTTTTGCTAGAAATAAATTTGGTCGAGTTGCATTGCCAGTTTTGAATCTCCCTTTATTGTTTACGTTCCGAGAATTTGAAAGTAAGAATCCGAAATTGAAAGTCATCGGTTCAATGTCGTTTCTTGTGTGATATGAAAACAGGTAAGCTTGTATGGAGGTCAGGTTCGTTCTTGGATGACGGACCGTGGAGAAGAGTTGCTGTTCACTAGTAGTAAGGTAAATTTCTTTAGAGTTTTTTTTTTTATTTTTTTCTCCTTAGTTTGAAGTTTAACAGAGTTCTAATTCTGAACCAATTCATATATTCATACCAACCCCATGAAAACTCCTGTTTTTGTCTCACACTATTCACAGAATAAAAAAATGGGGATTTCGCAATTTGGTTTAACAATTTGAATGAGACAATTGTAATTCCTTTGTTCAGTAGTAATGAGATAAACTTATTGAAAGTGTTTTTTTTTTTTTTTTCCTGCAGTGTTTTTTGCTTCAATTCTCAAACCGAATATGTTCTTACCCTTGAAAAATTCTTTTATCAACCCTCCAAAAAATGGGAATCTGTGCAATTTGATTTATAAGTTTTAGTGGGCTGGTAAAACCTTCCAAGAAATGGATTTTGCAACTTGTTAAATAAGTTTGGAGTGAGTTGGTAAAACCCTCTAAGAAGTGAGAGTTCTATTTTGGTTTAGAAGTTAGAATTGGCTAGCTCCTTTTTTTGTCTTTTCCTCCAGTTGAATACTCTTGTTTATTTGTCATTGATATCCTTTGACAAAGTTCCGGTCCCTTTCATTGTCCTTTTCCTTTTCATCTATTGTAGGCAGTCTTTAGGCCACCGCAAGCAGTTCGTGGAGGAATCCAAATTTGTTTCCCACAGGTAAATATATGCATGTTCGGTGTACGTAAGTTTGATCATGTAAAGATTTAGTTACATCTCAATAACGAGGTTTTGACTTTGTATCATTTTTGTACACAGTTTGCAAAGAGTGGAACTCTAGAGCAGCATGGTTTTGCCAGGAACAGGCTTTGGGCCATTGAAAAGAATCCTCCACCATTTGCGGTTCAAACTGACTCTGATGGAAAGGCATTCATTGATTTGTTGCTTAAACCTTCTGACGAAGATCTCAAGATCTGGCCACACAGGTACGAGTTTCAATGGCTATATAACCTTCCAAGGCTTAGAAGTTTTCATAGAGCTTGCCCCTTATTAGAGTTTGTTTCTATAATATATTGAGGAATTCAGAGAATCTTTTCATTCTGAAAACATGATTTGAATCGTCTTTCTTCCAGTTTCGAGCTCCGTCTGAGGATCTGTTTGGCGCCAAAGGGGAATCTATCCTTGATTTCACGCGTTAGGAACATGAACTGCAAGCCTTTCAATTTCTCATTTGCCTTTCATACATATTTCTCCATTTCTGACATTAGGTAGGCAAAGTTCAACTCAAGTGGGATTGGTTTTTCTTGTAAATATTTATCCTTGTCTGAACATGAAACGAGCAACAATAACTCAAAGTGCATGCATGAGAACATGAACGTGAACCATTTCTGGTAGAATCATGCTAGCTTCCAAGTTTTATTATGTTCTGGGCATTGAGCAAAGATCACATATGTACATCTTTTTACAGTGAAGTGAGGATTGAAGGCTTGGAGACTCAAGACTACCTTGACAACCTATTGCAAAGAGAGCGTTTCACTGATCAAGGAAATTCCTTAACATTTGAATCTGAGGTAAAATGTGACAGGAAACTTTTCTCTCAGTCCTAGTGCTTACGGAAACGAAATTTTTGGTGCAATCTTGTGTATTTCCTTGTTAACCATTTGAAAAAATTTTGCTTATCAAGGTTTTTTGTTTCTGTTTTTCATGACAGATGGATCGGGTTTACATTAACACTTCAAGTAAGGTGGCCATTTTGGATCACGAGAAGAAGCGGACATATATCATAATGAAGGAGGGACTTCCAGATGTTGGTACGACTCATTTCCTTGCCTGAGTTTTAAATTTCAAGGACCCTCACATTTTGGGCTCGGTCACTTGTTACCACCTCAAACTTCTAAACCGAGTGTGGTAAGAAGAAACAAAATTTTCAATTTAAGCTTTGTAATTATCATCAGCAACTATATGTGGTATCTGGGACCATAAACCGCTGTTGTATAAGAATTGAAGCAGACAAATGCTCATGCACTGTGTTATCACTCCGTGCAAAACGGAAGACCTTTATGGATCTTGGTTGCTCTGGCTAAGATTTGGGAAGTAAAAGTGAAACCTGAGAATAGTGAAGTCAGGTTAAATATATGTGCTTATAGGATCACGTTAAACTGCAGACTCTGATCCGACTCTGTAGCAAAGATCATGTTAACACCCTTTAATTAGAGTGTCCCGACTTTAGCAGACATGTCAATGAGTACATTGGTTGATTACGTACCCGTCTCTGTTATGTTTGATACATGTATAGGAAGGTCAGATATGGCAAACAAAAATGAATAAATGAGTTCCTCTGACTTCGAGATTTTCTCATCCACAGTGGTCTGGAATCCGTGGGAGAGGAAATCCAAAGCCATGGCAGACTTTGGAGATGATGAGTACAAGCGTACACTTTGCGTGGATGGAGCATCGGTCGAGAAACCAATCACCTTGAAGCTTGGTCAAGAATGGACCGGCAGATTGGACCTCTTTCTTCGCCATTCAAGCTAACGATCACGTAAACCCCTCTTGACCCTAACTGATAACACAAAAATGAATCGAACCTCGCCTGGTGGCTCGTTTTTGATCTGTGCCCAGTGGCAACACCTAATTTACGTCTAAAGATTTTTTTTCCCACGCAATAGTGGAACAAGTGAATTTCATACCTTGCTGACTTTCCTTCACTTAGAACTGGAGATGTTTTTTTTTCGTAATCTTCTCCATTGTTAGTACCATCTCTCTAGTTGTACATGAACTACAAAACGGTACAGATAGTCGCCGATGATAGTGCTAGCCGTTTTGTCAAGAATGACTAATGATGTTCATTTTGAATCAAAGAGAATTTCTTACCATGCTGATTTTCCTTTTCTGGAACTGGAGATGTTTTTGTAAACTTTCTCCGTTGTTAATATCATCTCAAGTGTACATGCACTAGCACTGTGTTCTACTGTATAAAAAATAGTCATTGATAATAATGCAAGCAATGATTTTCATTTCATTTTTCTACTTTTCTCCTGATTATTGATGTCAATATATTCATGGCACCGCTTACTTGTGGTTCAGATTTTTGGTATGTTGATCTAGTTCGTCTATTGTCGTAACATTCTTAAGTTCCAATGCCCATGAGGGAAATATTGTGGTGGTATTCCTGTAAATTTCTTTTTAAAAAATGGAAAAGAAGACAATCTACTAGGAGAAACAAACAAATTAATTTTAGCATTTAGGACTCTAAATTTGAGAATAAAAGAATTGCAAATTTTTTGATATTTCATTTCTATGGAACCTGAACTCGAGATGATATAGGTATATATATATATATATATATATATATTTCCTCCATTGGTAAATGGAATCTGAAAGTCTACATGAACTAGAATATGTTCAATTTGCATATGTGGTCACCGATAATAATGGTAGCATCTATAATCAAAGCACAGAATGAATAATGTGCACGTTGTTTTCTATTTCTTTTTGGGATATGGATGTCGCCGTTGCTTCCATGAGGCGATATATTGTAGCTCTTGAATCCTGTAAAATACGAAGAGAAACAAACAAACAAGTTTGATCTGACTGATGAGAGAAATTTTATTAAAAAAAAAAAATGTAATTTGCACTTTTCTACTATAAAGCTTTCGTCATTAAATTTTAGGACATTTAAGACATTAAATTTGACAGTATTAAAGACCATAATAAAACAGATTTTAAAGGAGGGTCTTATTTGTCAAATATAGAAAAGTTTGGGGTCTACCCGAAAAGAAACCCAAAAGTGGCAGGCGTCATTTGGGAAAAAAAAGTGCATCGGAAGCTACTCTAATATATCAGAGCCAGGTTTCGATCCTGGGACCTGTGGGTTATGGGCCCACCACGCTTCCGCTGCGCCACTCTGATTTGTTGCTGAATTGGAACAAAATTAATATATAATTTAACACAAAAACGACTCATCCAAAACGACAGAAACTCTTGTGCGTTTGATTCCAGCAGTAATTGCGGAACAGAAGAGCATTCCAATGATCCAATCTGGTCCAACACAAAAAGAAATAACAATAATAATAAATAAATAAATAAATAAAAATAAAAGCTTTTCCGATGTTTATCCTAACTTTGAAGATGAAAGCATTATTTAGGTTTTGGCTTTCAATTAGATAGAGAAACCAACACCCAGCAATAGAACTACACCACCAACTTGTACCCAACAAAAATCGAATGTGCATTAAACCATGACATAATCCTTAAATTAAAAATATATATATATTATATATAAAACAAAGTTGTTATAAATCTCCAAATGTTGATTCAAGTTTTAGAGCCCGAAACCCCACCAAAATTTAAACAAAGAAAAATGTTGATTCTGATCGTGTGCTTTGATGTTAAAAGTGCATCGACGAGTCTAAAAAGTCCAAAAACTCCTTCATGGTTGGATTTAAGCCTCTGTCAAAGCAAAAATAGACAGAACTTCCGACCAAACAAGCACATGTGCCACATTACTTAGGAAAAAATCATTCACTAAATTGGCACAGAACCAAAAAATGTCAATCTCATGCAATATTAGTGTAGCAATCAACTCAACCGACACAATACAAAACTTTCAGTCAAATGTAGACAATTGGGTTAGCCAAAAAACATGTCCATGACAGGATTAAAACACCTCATCCCTAAAGAGGTCTACAAAATATTCCCAATCTGAAGCACATAAATCCAACGTTTGTCAAAATCAAAAAATTGGTGAGCATGTTTTAGACAGTTGCATATGATGTGTATCAAAATTTGACTCCCCCATATGCCATTTCATTTGGCCCAACTCCATTCTTCTCCACACAATTTAGAAGGAAAATTCTAAACACTGAAAAAGGTACAAAATCCAAGTCTCCCCCAAAATCTCATTTTATATATGTGCTCCTTGGAAAAGTACAACCGCAAACATTCCTTCAAACTTTGCTTTAATAATTGGAAACTCCAACACCAAAAAAAGTTGTTGGCAAAATTAATTAATTAATTAATTTGTAGTAGAGTTATTTTAATTTAATTTAATTTTTTTCTCTTTTTTTTTTTCTTTTACGCCACCCTCACCAATGAATATTTCTGACCAACCAAATGGACGCAAATTGGCCAAGGTGTCAAGGCTGCTTTGTGCATGGGAGCCATTAAGACCGGATGTAGTAGTTCAAAGTTGGTTAGAGCCAGAAAGAGACATACATGAACATGAAGCTTGAGGAAACAAACAAACAAATAAAAACAGAAGAAAAATTTTAGATGAAAGTTGTTCCAATGGTATAAATTTGAATTTCTTGGAATTCAATTATTCGGATAATTCTTAAGTGGATTAAGGGGTACAGTTTTTAGCTATCAGAATTTTATCATATTCTGTTAAATAATCACACAGTTTTTTTTTTTAATTTGATCTGACCGTTAAAACTATGTATTATTATAATGATAGAATTTTATCATTTTGCACTTGTAATACTACTATGGTATAATTTTTACTTACATTATATATTAAAAGTGTGAATGACATTTCTATAGTATGTTCGTCCATATTTATTAGGCGATCACATAATATTTTCAGCACTTATTACATGACTTTTTTTTTGTTTTATTTATCTATTCTGCGTGTTGTCTCTGACTAGTATTAATAAATGTAAAAAAAGAAAGCTTCATTTTTTTAACTTCTATTTACCATTGAATCATTTTCAATATCAAGGTGTTAGAAAGAAAAGAAAAGAAAAGAAAAACACGTTTCAAAAAAATATTTCATTTCCCAAGATTTGTTGTTCCAAGAAAATTCACGGCAGAAGTAAATGTAAGTTAATGAATGATCATTACAAGAAGCATTAGGTTGTCGACCAGCTTCAGTTACACTAAAAGCTCTTTTTTTTATGCACCTATTTTGGGTCTGCAAAGGTATCTCATGTTTAAACCTTGTCCACCATTTTCCTTCTGCCCAAACAATGTTTAATGCAAAATTATCTTCCACTCACTCCAACTTTTTCATTCATAACCTTTTCGCAGGATCCAAATTAGTTGTTGGATAACTAAATTGGAACCTTTCCTGAAGAAAAGGGAACTAAATTGGATCTTTTGTTTTTTTTTTTTTAAATAACGTTGTAATATTATTTATTAAATAGTAGAAGATAAACGTGGTAAATCCTAAATGTTACTATTATTATTATTTTATAGGGATTACTATTTTTTTGAACAAAAATGTTAGTATTAGCTTTTAATTTCCTAAAATTATAATTGGAAATTATTTTTAAACAGTTTGATTAAATTTTTAAAGGTATGGTTTACGAATGTATATGTTGAAAATTTACACTCCGTGATAAAAATTGCTCTCAGTTATAAATCTTATTGTTGAAAAATTAGTCAACGATTAATTGAGAGAGATTTTGTATCTTAGTTTTCACCATACATGTGTCAATTAGGATTCTTTAAATGCTAAGAAACGAGTTAGGATGATTCCTTGACTATTTATCGACGAGCAGCCTTACAAGTCGAGATCACGAATCGATGTATGACCCTAGATGATAGGTCAATGAAGGATATTCTATGCGATTTCTTATTTTAGAGAGATAACAATCAAACTAGCTGAAAAATGGTACAAACACACCAAAAACATCCCTTAAAAGGTTATAAAGAGGTTGATCCCAATTAAGAGGATCACACAAACAGAGGAGAGTCAATAAACAATCAAATAAGAAAGTTAATTCAACAATAGTCATGAGACTAAGGCTTGAGATCAACTCGTAAACGGTAAGAAACAGAGTCTCATCGAGAAAAATGATTTCATAATGGAGAGTCATAAAGCTAGAAAGCGAATATATTTTTATTACTTATAGAATTCCCTTATTTTCTCTTCTTTTTTCCTACTCTAAAACTCCATTGCGATACATATACTTATTACATTGAAATAACTTCGTTAGCCAGAAAACCTCTACAAAACTATCGAGCTTATATTATTGTAGTAAAACAACAGTTTTTTGTGCAGTGAAAAATTAAGGAGGTATTTAGTTTAAGTTGAGTTAAGATTTTTAATTTCAATATAATTTTTGTTAATTTTTTAAATAAAAAAAAAATTTTTTAAAAAATTAAAATTTAAGTTAAAAAATTTGGATTTAAATTAAAATGCAAACATCCTTAAGAATTGTTAGCATAGAAATTCGCTACTCATATTTAGGGGGAAAAATTATCACAAGTCAATGTCATATTACACATACGACGACAAAGAGCAGACAAATATTCTGTTTACGCATCCAATCCACGGCCAGTGTCGACTAACGCCCGATCTCATCATCCCAAACCAACGGCTGTGATCGCCCCGCCAAACATTCTTTGGTAGTAACCGTGAGCAAACGACAGGATAGAACGACACGGGCATTTAATTTCCCGCGACTCCGTATAAATTAACGCGGGGGCCCCACACATCGGTCTCTGTTCTGCCACGTCGGCGATATCCATAAGCCCACTCACCCACCAGTGACCAAACCGCCCATCACAACCCAATTAGTTGGAGGTTTTCCCTCACCCAAAATATCACCACCCGTCACCCTAGACCAAAAAAAAAAAACTGCCCACTTCCGTACCAGTACCACTCGTCAGTTAAAGTTAAAAGAAAACAACTTGCAACATTTATGCAAAAAAAAAAAAAAAAAAAACAACAACAACAGAAACAGATTTCATGGTTAGCTTCAGAAGTCTCTCAAAGAACTTCAATTTGAGGAAAAAAAATGTACGTATATATTTTCTGTGTATATATATATATGTGTGTGTGTGTACGTATAGGTTGTTTGTTTGGAATGATTACTATTTTCAGATACTTTCACGTTGGATTCCAATTTAGGCTGAGCACAATCAGTTCAGGGAAATCATTAGTGTACGTTGAGTTGAATCAATTCCCATTTCACATTCTTAGTATTTTTATTATGATTATTTTCTTCTCTCTTTTTTTTTTCTTTTTAAAATTTTTGGATTTAATCACACTTATTATATGATTTCTTTCTCACACTAAATTGCTTGCATTTCACAGTGGTGATTTTCTGGGGTTTTTTTTTTGACAGTTTTTTTATATAAATATTTTTTTCCTTTTTTGGGTTGTTTGAAAGCTTGAAGATTCAAGCAGTTCGGATCTGAAAAGGAAGTGGGAAATGGTAAGTACCATGTCTTCGTTGTCTTTTTTTTTTTTTTTTTTTTAAGTTTAATATTAGCAGTTGCTTGTGCTTTACTTTTTGTTGTTAAGAGAGAGATTTGTTGTTTGTTTAAGATGGGCATTTTTTTGAATTAAACAGAAAAGTTGCAGAAAACAAAGAGCTTAGAACAAAAAGAAAAGCTTCGGTTTCTTCTGATACACATTTGCTTTTACAGGATTAAAATAACACGCTTTTTTGACTATTTTTATGTACTAGTTATTCAAAAAATTTTGAACCCTGCAAAGCTTCAATTTTTTACTCCAAAAATCCCCCCAGACTCGCCTCTACTTTTCTCGACAATTTTCTCGGAATATGCGTCTTTCTTCTCTTTTCCTCTTTTTATTTATTTATTTATTTATTTATTTATTTAAAGAATTACAAATTCCTGTTTTTGGGTTGATTTATATTCCAGCTAGAAGAGCCATGAAGAAAGCGAAGAAACAAGCTCGCAGCAGAAACATCTCGTTATCTGCTTGAACAAGTTCTGTTTGGGCTTTTTTATTTATCTTTCTTCTTTTTTTTTTTTAAATTTTTGTTATTCAATCCATATTTTCGTGGAGAGAATGAAAGGTGTGGGCGTTTTCCATTGGATTTTCTTGGTGGGTTTTGTTTGTTTGCGAGGAAAATCAGACCCAGTTGAGGATAAGCAAGCTCTACTCGACTTCGTGACAAAACTTCCTCACTCTCGTCCTCTTAACTGGAACGCGACATCTCCGGTGTGTGGCCACTGGACCGGCGTCACTTGCAGCGGCGACAAATCTCGCGTCGTGGCCGTCCGATTGCCCGGCGTCGGATTCGACGGCCCGATCCCTCCCAACACCCTCAGCCGCCTCACTAGCCTCCAGATTCTCAGCCTCAGATCCAACCGCATAAATGGGCATTTCCCATCTGACTTCACCACCCTCAGAAACCTCTCCTTTCTCTACCTCCAATTCAACGACTTCTCTGGGCCATTGCCATGGAACTTCTCAGCTTGGAAGAATCTCACCATTGTTAACCTTTCCAACAACCACTTCAATGGCTCTCTCCCACTCTCTCTCTCTAACTTGACCAATCTGGCTGGCTTGAACCTGGCAAGCAACTCGCTTTCTGGGCAAATCCCTGATCTCCAATTGCCCAACTTACACCAATTGAATTTGTCGGACAATGATTTTAATGGCTCTGTCCCCGAATCGCTCCGGAGGTTTCCTGAGTCGGTTTTTCGAGGTAACAACATTTCCTTCCAAGCTTTTGCGCCTGAATTCCCACCTGTTGTATCACCTTCTTCGCCGCCGTATTTTAAGCCTGGGAGTATTAGTGGCGGCGGCGGTGGTGGTGGTGGTAGTGCTAAGAGTGGTAATGGGAAGCTTGGTGAAACTGCATTGTTGGGGATTGTTGTCGCCGGTGCGGTTTTGGGGCTCGTGGCATTCGCCTTCCTGATGCTTGTTTGTTTCTCGAGAAAGAAGAGGAACGATGGGCTTGGGATGGGGCTTTCTGGGAAGTTGCATAAGGGTGATATGTCGCCGGAGAAGGTGATCTCTAGGAGCCAGGATGCAAACAATAGGTTGGTTTTCTTCGAGGGGTGTAATTATGCGTTTGATTTGGAGGATTTGTTGAGGGCTTCTGCTGAGGTTTTGGGAAAGGGCACGTTTGGTACGGCCTATAGGGCGATACTGGAGGATTCAGTCGCCGTGGTGGTGAAGAGGCTGAAGGATGTCAATGTCGGAAAGCGTGAATTCGAGCAACAAATGGAGCTTGTTGGAAGTATCAGGCATGAAAATGTGGTTGAGCTCAAGGCTTATTATTATTCCAAAGAAGAGAAGCTGATGTTGTATGATTACTACAGCCAGGGTAGCGTCTCTGCTATTTTACATGGTATGTTTGTTACTCTACATCATTTTCGCCTCGTTTTTTTACTCGATAAATGTCAACATAAACGATTGATGCTTGGAAATTCTATCGAACACGAACTGATTATGTATGCCTTGACCTACACTTTTCTGTATCTGTTATCTGTGTTTGCTGAATTTGGATTATTTGCTTTGGATTTATTTCCATTTTGTTGTTCTAACCATGTAGCCAATTGCTTTGAGTTTCTGAACTGCTCATCCGACTGAATCATTGTACTTTCAGGCAAAAGAGGAGAGGATAGAGTCCCTTTAGACTGGGATACCCGACTGAAAATAGCTATTGGCGCTGCTAGAGGAATTGCGCGTATACATGTAGAGAATGGTGGGAAGCTTGTCCACGGAAACGTTAAAGCTTCGAACATCTTCCTCAATTCGAGGCAGTATGGCTGCGTTTCAGATGTTGGTTTGGCGAGCATAATGAGCTCGTTGGCTCCGCCAATCTCCCGTGCTGCTGGCTATCGAGCCCCAGAAGTAACTGACACCAGAAAAGCAGCACAACCTTCTGACGTCTACAGCTTTGGTGTGGTTTTGCTTGAGCTTCTCACTGGCAAATCCCCCATCCACACCACTGCCGGGGATGAGATTATCCACTTGGTCAGATGGGTTCATTCGGTCGTCCGAGAGGAGTGGACTGATGAGGTCTTTGACATAGAGCTGATGAGGTATCCGAACATAGAGGAAGAAATGGTGGAGATGTTACAGATTGCCATGGCATGCGTGGTAAGGATGCCGGATCAGCGCCCTAGAATGTCTGATGTAGTAAGGATGATAGAAACTGTCCGGAGATTTGAAAACGAGACTCACTCATATGCTGGAATCAAAGCCGAAAGCTCAAGACCACAGCCAGAAGTCGGCACCGATTTTTCAACTTCACACAGTGATTAGACATTTTTCCTTTTTCTCCATTTTTTTTTTAATCCTCGTCTGGTGAAGCATTATCTTTATTTTGTCCAAAAGTGTTGTTAATTCGCAAAACTTCCATGACTTTTATTCTTTTTAATCAACCCGATCCCGTTTAGGTAGAGCTAGATCGGATCATGTATTGTTGTATCACCAGGCTGTTGATTCTGAAAGTGGAAATGCAGATATTCCCTTTTAACTTTTGATCTCTTCTCTCTCTTTAGTAATCTGTGTGAAATGAGAGGACCCATTTGGAATGTAGAATCAAAAGATAGTGGAGGGAAGATTTTGAAAACAAAGCTGCTTTTTTGCTTTATTCTCAATTCCAAATGTGATTTTGAGTCATTGTCATTTGTCAAAAGGAACATGAAAGCAAGTTTATATTAAGACTTAAAAAAGTGCATTAGTTTCTGGATAGACCGAGCAAAAACATGAACCATTTCTTTCAAAATCTTCTCTCATAAAGTGAGGGAAAAAAAGAAGAGAAAGTAAAATTGTAATAGCCTCCCAAGGGTTTTACAAAACTCCTTGAAAGCTATCTGGGATTTATTAGAGGTTATAATAAGCTTTTGACCTTGGTAGCAATTTAGGTGCCACAGCATTTCACTTTCTACTTTAGAGAAGAGAAAAAGTTGTACAACTATTTATTCCACCCACTTGACCTTAACTTTATCAAGCTCATCATGGTTGACTATTTTATTTCTTTGTATACATATAGACCTTTATCCGTACAGATTAATCTTCAGGACGGTCATATTAAGTAATTTTTTAAGACTTGTGTAACTATTAATTAATCTTCATATATGTGTAGTATATATGCTAGTGTTACACGTTATTAAATAAAGAAAAATACTATAAATATCAATCTTAATTCTTAATAAATTATAATTTTTAAATAATTACTGATTAAAAGAGAAATGATGACACTTATAACCTTCTTAAAGGTCTAACACTTGATCAATGTAAGATTCGTCATGGTAGTAGAAAAATTAAAAAGTATGTTGGATGATAAGACAACGTGTTCAACTCCACAATCGCAACCTCAATCGTTTTCATAAGCAATAGGCATTAATCAATTAAAGATGAGATTGCTTTTTCAAGTCAAAAATTAACAGTCCTAATTCGGAAATTAGGTCCCTTAATTTTTTTTATCTGTTTTTAACTCCACATAACTTTAATTTATTCTTATGCGGTTTAGAATATACACATCTTTACATATTTAAATGTCCCCTTCCTTTTTTTGAGCTTTCCTTGCTTTTTTCCGTTTGGTGTTTCCCTTCTTTATATATATATATATATATATATATATACACATATATATATATTTTAATTTTTCTCTTCCTCCTTGCATTTTGTCGTTTGGTGTTTATAGCTCTCTCTGTTGTTGTTGTTTTTTTGGCTTTCCTTGTCATTTGTGTGTTATTTTTTTCGGTTTTTTTTTTCTTAACTCGTTTTTAATCTTTTATACCTTAATTATTTTTCCCTATGATGTAATTATTTTTCAAATATACCCTCACAGATATTTTTTTCTTATCTCTTCAAGTACTCTTTATCATGAATGTGACTTTCATAATTACCGTTTTCCTAGTTGTCCCATTGAATTTGTTTTTACAAATATTCCCTTATTTGAACATCATATTATTCTCAATGTACTTTAGTTAATTTCATATATTCTAATTTTGTTTCTATGATAAAACATATATTTTTCAATTATATCCCCATTTTTATCCTTCTATTTTTCTTTATGTTTTTCTTATTTGCTACAAAACATATTTTGAACAATACTTGATGAAAATACCTCTTCTTTATAATATATGCTGATACAATAATTTATATTCTCCTTCATTATGTTTGGAGGAAAAAAAAAAAAACAATCTTAACCTGCACGTGTGGGACACGCGCTAATAAACTAGTACTATTTCAAAGGCTACAAATTCAATGATGGAAACGATAGTAGTTAGACAAGTCGTATTCGTATTCAATTCACAGTCCTAATCTCCCAATTATACATTGAATTACAAACCAAAAATATTTATTATTATTATTATTATTTTTTTAAGACAACGAATGAAAAGGAAAGACAGCCGTCGTCGGGTTGGGTCCACAGATAGTACATGTACACTTTATTAACCAATTACAGGCAATGAACGTAGATGGAACGACATGTCGTTTTATTTTGAAAGTTTTCAGTCGTTTAGACAGAGAAACAATATATATTTCATCTCATTTACTAACAAAGAAGGGGTAATACCCATAAGGGTTATTGATGGGACAATAATTCAACTCTGTTACGTTCTATTTTTAATTGTTGTACTTATTTCATAAGTTTTTACAAATTGTGCTAAAATCTAACCTGATTTTCGGGACACAACTTGTAAATGTAGATAGTAATTTGTAATCAATTATAATAAAAATTTTAGCATAATTGGTAAACTATAAGTGGCAGCTACATCATTCATAAAATCATAAAATGTAACCCATTATAGTTTGGATTTTTTTTAATGAGGGCATCAATTTCTTTTAATTATGAGAGATATTACTGTCATAAATATTGTAAATAAAATAAGATAAATATGTCAAAAAACTCTGCCCAAATAAGATTCATACATTGCGTATCACAAACAAAAAAAGTACGGATATAGTCGAATGGTAAAATTTCTCTTTGCCAAGGAGCAGATACGGGTTCGATTTCCACTATCCGCCCAAGATAATGTGTTAATGTATTTAATTTATAATTTAAAAAGATTTAATAGAATAAAGGATTTAAGTAGAGTTGAGCATGATAGTTTATCGGTTCTATCCTCCTCCTTCTTTTCCTCCCATCCTAAAAGAAAAATAAAACGGTAATTGATGATTAGTTAATATAATGAAACTCAATCTTTTTTGTCAAAAAATGTTGTGGAGACGGGATTTAAACCCCTGACCTCAAGGTTATCCATTATAACAAACAAAATAATCAAATTAAGGTTTCTACTAAGAACATGGACGATTGTTTTTATGCAAATTTTCTGATTGCCTTACACGTAACTCTATACAGAAGACAAAATTGATATTTAAAAATATAAATTAATTCTATCTAACATAAATTATTGTTTTACGTTAGCCATTATATCCAAAACAATGTTAAAAAATAATCTGTGGAGCCAGTGTATTATGAATACGAATTCAACGTGAATATAAAATCAAAGAAATAAAGTCGAAATTATTATATCAAAATACAATTATTATTCCATAAATTAATAAAACAATAATAAATACCCCTCTCTACCTTCAAAATAAATAAATAAACACATAAACCTAGAACGTATACTCTCTTCCATAAAAAGAAAAGAATACTTTCATTACTTTATTTCCTTTTTTTTTTTTTTGCCATTTTTATAATCAATAGAAATTTTTTTTTGAATAATAATCAATTAGAATTTTATAATCATTAGATATTTTATAATATTTATATCCAAATTACAGAAAAATAAAGGCCTCTCTTGAGCTTCCGAGAGACAAATTCATAGCAGTAACAGAGGAGGAGGAGGATCGACCCTCAGCTCAGGTATTCCCTCTCTCTCTCTCTCTCCTTTGTCCTCTCTCTCTCTCTCTCCTTTTTTTTTTAATTTTTATTTTTTATTTTTGCGTTTGATTTATGCGTTTCTCTTTGATGTGATGAAGGTGAGTCTGACCTAGAGGATCTGGGGATTTGGGTGAAAATCGTTGGATAGCGATGGCGTCGAAGCGGATCTTGAAGGAGCTCAAGGATCTCCAGAAGGATCCTCCTACCTCTTGCAGCGCTGGTTCGTTTCCTTTTCCTTCCATTTCTTCCCCAATCTAATCTCTTTTTTTTTTCTCAGATTTTTTTTGGTGCGATTTTGGTGAAATTGAGTTTCAGCGTGTTCATGCTCATGATTTCTGGATTCTAAAGTTTCTGTTTAATTCGTATAATTGTTGATCTAGGAGTTAGGTTTGCGTTTTGGTAAAATTTGGTGTAGAATTTGGGGGTTTTGTGAAATGTCTGAGAGGATAGAGAACTGGATGGTTGACCATAGAGAGGTTTTTAGATTCAATTGAGTAAAGGCTTTATACACACACACACATTGGTATAAAACTTGCAGAGAAAAGCATCCTTTTGTTATTACCTGTAAAATTATGCAATAAAATATGGAATGTCTGAATGATTGTTTTTGGTACGGTAAGATATTTCGGTATAAGAAATTTGCAAAAGCAGAGATTTCCTGTAAAATATGCTATATAATGCTGAGATTTAGATAATGAATTAGAGGTAGCTAGCTATGTTACAAAATGAAAAGGAGAAAACTTGAAACAAAGTATTCTCTGTTGAATAATCGATCCCGCAATGTAGTGCCCAAAGTCTAAAAGGAATTAAGATTGGGAATGTCATAAAAATGGGATCTCTCGTAGTGTAAAGATCCTATTAAGCTATTTCGTTTTTGTGGCGCTCAGGCTATCAGCAGCTAGTTAAAATTACAGCTGAAAAACCTATCATAACCGTTGGTGATGGTGGCATGGTATATTCTTTGAGTGTTTTTGTTGCGATTATGTAGCTTGCTTCCAAGTCTTGAAGCTTTGTATCTGTACGACATTTCACTGTAATGGAGTTGCAACTTGATTAACATTAATGATTGCTCTGTCTCATGTCAAATTTGTTTTGTCATCATCTACTAGGGTGAACGTTCTTACCATTAGGTAATCAATAACTTTTGTACCATATATACACTAGAGTGTAGTTGTAGCATTATTAGACGAACTACCAAGTGTTCCATCTTTTACTGATATGCACTGATTTATGACTGTACATTCTCTCTTATCTCGCCACTCTTTTAACATGCTACAGCATTTCTTTTTTATTTATGATCTTGGCCTCTGTTGTTTAATGTCTGCTTTATATCGTCGCTTCAACGATGCTGTTTGATCCTATAAAAGAATTCTTGAAATCATGCTTTTTTGTGTAGTCACCCGAATATTAGGACCTACGAAATCTTATTTTCAGTTGATATTTATATAGCTCTCTCACGTATACTTCTGATTAGCAGGTCTGAAAAGCCAATGCTATTTAGAATAGAACATATGCATCATATTTGCAATGGTTCATTTAATTTGATTATCTTGCTTTAACATATATGTTCAGGTCCAGTTGCCGAAGACATGTTTCATTGGCAAGCAACAATTATGGGTCCTCCTGACAGCCCATATGCGGGTGGAGTGTTTCTTGTAACAATTCATTTTCCCCCGGACTATCCATTTAAACCACCGAAGGTATACAATTTATTCTTATTCTTTTATTCTTTCAAGTAACAAAATGACCTCTTTCCATTGCAGTCGTATTTTTATTAAGTTCTTTTTCCTTCCTTCCACACACACACACCCCCCCCCCCCCCCCCCCCGGCCCGCTTCCTAGTGATTTTTTCATTCTTAATCTTACTTGATGCTTGTCCTATAATCTTTTATTTTTCAGTGCCAGGATGAATTTGTTCTTTGTTTTGTTTTGTTTTTTTAGTGCACGTGATGTGCAACATTTCTGGATATTTAAATGTCTCTGTGCAACTCAAGTGCTGGTGCTACATGTAAACTGTGTTCACTATCATTGTTTAAAAGATAAATATAGTCCTTGATATCCAGATAAATGGAGTTGAATTGCCAAATTCTTAGTGGAGACGGAAATATGTTCACATGTAGAGAATATTGTGTTTCTGCATGTTTGTTATTTTCATGTAGAGACAAAATCATTAATTTTGCTATTCTTTGGGAATGTTATGCACAGGTCGCGTTCAGGACAAAGGTCTTTCACCCTAATATTAATAGCAATGGTAGCATCTGCCTCGATATATTGAAAGAACAGTGGAGTCCTGCCCTAACCATATCCAAGGTTAGATTTCTATTGTAGACCCGAGAATTATTTCCATAGAAAACAATCGAAGGTTGGATTGGATATCCCACAGCCTTGTGGGGTTCTAAATTCAACTCTATTCTCAGTCAAGTTTCATTTGAAGAAGCTTTTCAAAAATGTCAATCTAGTGATGATAAAAATTTTCTGATATTTCTCCGATATTTTTCCGAATTTTTAAAAAATACACTACAACCTCATCAAAATTGATACTTGTATTCATATTTTCCGATATTTATCTTAAATTTCTTCACACCCAAAAGAGTACTTTAGAAATTCAAAATTTTGAATGGAGATTTTGGAAATATCGGATAAATTTTTGTCTATGGTTATGCACAAACTGATAAAAGTTGGGTGAATGATAAACAGTGTTTTATATCAACGATTTGTGAAACTGCCACACCGAATCAGATTCATTGACGTATGTTATCACGTGTTAAAATGAGAGCAATGCCGTTCTGAGGATGTTCTATACCGAATAGAAAAACATGAGATGTGCTTGTTTAGCATGAAATGCTTATTGTTTTTATGTGTAGAGGAGAAGTTCTTAGGCCTTCAATTTTCAGGTGTTGCTTTCAATATGTTCATTGTTGACGGACCCGAATCCAGATGATCCTTTGGTGCCTGAGATTGCCCATATGTACAAGACTGACAGGAACAAGTACGAGACAACTGCAAGAAGCTGGACTCAGAAGTATGCTATGGGTTAGTTTGTTGCCGAGGCTGTGTCTGAAGGGTGGGACTTCTTTTCCCATGGCATTGTTGGATTATATAATTACATAAAATGAAAAAGAAAATTGTGATCTGCCAGTAATATCTTTTTGAGTAAATGTGTGAAAAAAAAAAAAAAATCTAATCCGAGACCTGAGGGAAGAGTTCTGAATTCTGTCCTTAGAAACACCTCTCTGCTTTAAATGATTTGTATGCAAATATTGTCTTTGATCTTGAAGAACTCGTTAAAACATCCATTTTCTCCCATATCTCATCGGACTTTTCCGTCTAATCTAGCATATTTTTCAAGATTGCATCAAATTATTTACGCATGTTTTGCTAAGAAAATGAGAAACATTTTTTACACTAATTGTTAATTGCATAAAAACTGATATTTTGTAGTAGGATTTTAAGAGTCAGATTAAAGTTGATCGAAAAAGAAAACGGGGCTTTTTGAGTTTTTGTGTATTTCTTGTCAACTGATTCCAGAAAGTGGTAAAATTCTGTGCATTTTCCGTTGACCAATCTGTATGCACAAGTGGTGGGTGAAGCTCGGTTTACTGGTACTAAACGAACGGCAAGAAAAATAGTCAGTGGACAGCAAGCCTAAACGGGATATTTGGTTTGGTATTGGGGTATTTCATAAGGTTTTGTGGGACTAAAATGACAGAAGTAAGTATTCTAGAACTCACAACTTGTATTCTAAATTGATCTCAGATTGTACTAAACTAAGTTCATTAAAAAAACACACAAAAAGGATACAAATTCCAAGTTACTACAATCAGTTGAGGATTTGAGTGGGTCAAACAAGACGACAAGTGCTACCATAGAGATTAATAATTGAGGAATTAGGTGTTGGGATTAACAAGTTTTTTTTTTCCCCCTCCCCCTTCTCGTTGTGCTAGGGTTTCTTTATTTGTGCTCCTCTCTTAGGAACACAAATCGGCAGCAGCGTTTTGCTTGCCATCGGATTCCCAGCCCTAGTGATGGAGCTCAGTGGTCCAAAGTGAAGGGTCTAGAGGCCGGTGTGGCCTTGTGGTAGGAGGGAGGTTGCCCGTTTTTTGACCGTCTCTTTTAAGCTTATCGTTTTTTTTTTTTGGTGGCTTGTGCCTTAGGGTTCAATTCAATCCTCTCGTCGAGGCAAAGTTGGGAGAGGTGGCATTTGTGGGTGGGTGCTCAACATCAGTGGTGGTTTTGCTGTGATTTTTGTCAGCGTGAGATGCATGGGGCCTCCGGAAAAGGTTGTAACTTAGTGGTTTTACTTGCCAAGGCTTGTAGTTTATGGCTGCTGCATGTGGGCTCTCGAACTAACATGGTGGTGCTTTGTCTGCGTGGTTTTGACTCTTCACGCACAACACTTAAATTCGTGTTTGGTTATATGTTTATCTGTAAATTGTAAAATACAAATTCATCAATTTAAACTAAATCCTATTTAGGAAAAATTTTATAAAAAATTAAAAATTAAAATGGATATTTGAAATTACAAAACTAAAACATTGAAGATATAATAATAAACTAATAGATATCATAAATGGCAATTTCGTAAGCTTTAAGAAAAAAGGATCAAAACTTTATTAAAATTTAGAAAAATGACCGTTGTTGATTAAATGATCAATCAATATTTTTAAATGATTTATTATAATATTGATCGATCATGATTAAATATTGAGTACCAAATATTAATATATATTTATAATTAATTATTCATTAAACATAATCAATGTATGAGTCAATCAATATTTTAATAGTCATATGTTATTTTTTAAATTAAAAAAGTTTCTATTTTGTTCAAATAAGCATCTATTTGCCTAAGAGTCCATTACAAAACACCATATGAATTTTAAAATTTTAACTCTATATCAAACTTTCTCCTTTTTCTATTTTTAAAAAACTCAAATTTTAAAAGTCTATAACTTTTTCATTTCAAATTAGAATGAGATATTTTTTATGTCAAAATACTCGTACCGATGGGAGAAACAACATAAAATTCAATTTATATTTTTTTTAGAACACATTATAAATTTTTACATTATTTTATTTATTACATAATTTTTTAAAATTTTTTTCCTTCAAACACATATTTCCAACCTAATTTTTAGAAGTTAGAACACCATGTCCGGTTGTTCGACAAACATGCCCTAATTTTTTATTTTTTTATTTTCTAAACTTTAATTTTCCTTATTGTCTTATTTCATTTTTTAAAACCGATTATATAAATATCCAGATTACAGAAAAAAGGAGTCTCTCTTTCTCTTGGCCTGGGAGAGACATAATCATAGCAGCAGTAACAGAGGCGGAGGATCGAACGCTCAGCTCAGGTCTCTCTCTCTCTCTTCTTTCTTTCTCTCTCTCTCTCTCTCTCCCTTTTTTTTTGGTGTCATTTTTTGGGTTTTCTTTATGCGTTTCTCTTTGATGTGTTGAAGCTGAGTCTGACCTAGAGGATCTGGGGATTTGGAGAAAATCGGTGGGTTGCGATGGCGTCGAAGCGGATCTTGAAGGAGCTCAAGGATCTCCAGAAGGATCCTCCCACCTCTTGCAGCGCTGGTTCGTTCCTTTTCCTTCCATTTTCTTTCTTTTTATTTCCAATCCCCTTTTTCTCTCAGATTTTTTTGGTGTGATTTTGGTGAAATTGAGTTTCAGTTGTGTTCATGATTACGATTTCTGGATTCTAAAATTTCTGTTTAATTGGTACAATTGTTGACTTGATCTACGAGTTAGGTTTGCGTTTTGATCGCATTTGGTGTATGATTTATGTCGTATATCGAGATATTTGGGAAATGTGGATTCACTTCCATTGCTATATCTCTCAATGTCCCTGAATGACCATCCGAAATGGCTCAATTTGGGAAATATGGAGGGTTAGTAGAATCGGAATGAATTGAAAACCTAATTTTGGTGTAAGAAATTTGTAAAATAAGACTAAAGTGTATGTTAAAAGAACTCTAGAGTTTCTGACATGGTAAACTACTCCAGTAAAATAAATTCACAAAGTAGAGATTTCCTCTAAAAGATGCAACAAAATGCCGAGAATGTACTGCCCAACGTCAGCGGCCGAATCTTCTCTATCATTGGGTGTAGCCTAAAGGAATTAAGATAGGGAATATCCTGATTATATGGTCTTTATAGTGTAAAGATCCTATTAAAGCTATTTTGTATTTCTGGCACACTGGCCATGAGTAGCTTTTATTCGGCGGATGGTTAAATTACAACTGAACCGACTATCACATCTGATGGTTAGGATGGCATGGTATATCTCCTAGTGCTTTCACTGTGCTTTGGTAGCTTGCTTTCAAGTGCTAAGATTTTGTATGTGCAGAACAACGCTTTCGCGCTAGTTGGTGGTTGCTACTTGAATAACATAATTGGTCGTTTGTTTCATGCCAAATTAGTTTGTTGTTATCTACTAGGGTGAAATTGTTTTACTTTTAGGTAGTCAATAACGTCTTTGTTATACATAGTAAAGTGTAGTTATAGCATTGTTGGGCGAACTAGTACCAATAGGTATGTACTTTACTTGAACTGGTTAATGGCTGTATATTCTCTCCTTTCTGATCACTCTTTTCAAGTATGTGCTACAGATTTTTTTTTTTTTAGTCTTAGCTTTACGTTGCCACTTCAACGTTGCTGTTTGATCTCATAAAGGACTTTTCTGTGTGGTCAAAATCTTATTTTCAGTTGATCTTTACATAGTCCCTGTAAGAAGACTTACAATAAGCAGATCTAAAAAGCTAATTATATCTAGAATAGAACATATTCATCATATCTGCAACGGTTCATTCATTTTGATTATCTTGCTTTAACTTATATGTTCAGGCCCAGTTGCCGAAGACATGTTTCATTGGCAAGCAACGATTATGGGTCCTCCTGACAGCCCATATGCAGGTGGAGTGTTTCTTGTCACTATTCATTTTCCTCCGGACTATCCATTTAAACCACCTAAGGTACTTTGAAATGTTCTTGTTCTTTCATCCTTTCAACTGACCTGATGATCTCTTTTACACTTACTATGGCAGTCCTATTTTTCATTGCTTTCTCTTTCTTTTTAGTTCTAGTACTTTTTTCTATCATTATGGTCTTACATTACTCTTGTCGTATTATCTTTTTTTTTGTCCCAGGATTTTTTTCCTTTTTTACTTTATTTATTTTTTTTTTTTTATTATTTTATTATTTGGTATTTTTGAGTTTTTATATATCACATTTCTGAGAATAGCACCTGTATGCAACTCAAGTGCGTGTGCTACATGTAAATTGTGCTCACTATCATTGTTTGGAAGAGAAATTGACAAATCTAGTCCTTGATATGTGGATAAAACGAGTTAAATTGTTTAATTCTTATAGTGGAGATGGAAATTTGTTTGCATACAGTGGTCACATGAGGATTAATTGGATGCTCGTGCAATTTGCAAGTCACTCAAAATCTCCTAATATTTAATTCGATAAAAGTGTAATATTTCAGTTCAAACTGAAGTCCACAGTGGGCGATTAGGCTCAGGCTAAAAACAACTTTTTAGGCTTTAATATGTAAGGTGCATTGTATTTCTGCCTGTTTGTTATTTTCATAGAGAGTAGTTTATTAATTTTGCTTTTCTTTGGGAATGTCGTGCACAGGTCGCGTTCAGGACAAAAGTCTTTCACCCTAATATTAATAGCAACGGTAGCATCTGCCTTGATATTTTGAAAGAGCAGTGGAGCCCTGCCCTCACCATATCCAAGGTAAAATTTCTATTGCAGACACTAGAATTATTTCCATAGTAAGCAATGCTAAGGTTAGATTGGATGCCCTGGAGACCTCAGCCTTGTAGGGTTCTAAATACAATTCCAACTCAAGTTTCATGACACTGCTTTACAATAAATTTCAACCATGTGAGTATGATATTTATAGCTTGATTCATATAAAACCTGTGTCTAGGCCTTATCCTTTTTGATAAGGGCGTCATTTTAGATGATGGGTTTTCTTATTCAGTACTACAGTTTTGAGGAGTCAATAAATCAGGCTTGGTGGCAGCTTGCCGAATCTATTGTTACCCTTGCTCCCAAGTTCCAATCGTTTTACTGTTTGTAAAATAATAAGAAATTGTTGAATACTAGACAGTTCACAGTAACCATGATTTGAGAAACTACCACCCAAAACTGGATCTATTGACCTATGTTATCAGGTCTACAAATGAGAACACTGCCGTGATTAGGATGATCTGATTCCAAACCAAATAAAAAGATGCGGCCTGTACTCTTTTAGCGTGAAATGATTTGTTTCTATGTGTAGTGTGGAGAAAGTTCTTATGCCTTCAATGTTCAGGTGTTGCTTTCAATATGTTCGTTGTTGACGGACCCGAATCCGGATGATCCTTTGGTGCCCGAGATTGCCCATATGTACAAGACTGACAGGAACAAGTACGAGACAACTGCAAGAAGCTGGACTCAGAAGTATGCTATGGGTTAGTTCGTTGCTGAGGCTGTGTCCGAAGGGGGGCTTCTTTTCTTTGGCATTGTTGGATATTTCAGTTACATAAAATGAAAGAAAATGTGGTCTGCCATTAATATCTGTTCGAGTAAATGTGTGAAAGAAGTATGGTCTGTTCTTCTCATAAGTGGACCTGAGGGAAGAGTTCTGAATTCTGTCCTCCTTTGGAAACACAGCTCTGCTTTAAAATGATTTGTATGCAAAAAAATTGTCCTTTTAATTTTTAACAACTCGTTTAAGCATCCTATTCTCCTCAGGACCTCTCGTAGGACTTTCCTCCTAATTGCTTATCGACTAATAGCATACTAAATTTCGACGGGTATCTTATTCCTTACAATGTTATTCTTGACGTCAAATTTCGCATGTGCAATATTTTGTGTCTCAACTTTGTTTCAAGTATTGCATATGCCAAAATTTGTCCCTCCTAAAAAGAATAAGAAAGAAAGAAATGAAGAAACTAGAACAAATATGGGAAAGGCGGTTGCAGCATAGCCGAGTGGGTGAGGCGCTTAAATACTTATATATAAATATATATATATATATTTCTTTATTTATTTATATACCTATATATGTGTGAGGCATTTAAATTCTAGTGGGCGAGGCATATCTTAAGCCTAATGGACCAACCAAATCTTCCTGTTTTCAAACGGGAAGTGTAACTTGGGCCATAAGGAGGCCTAAGCGGCTCTTCTGTCTTTCTAAATAACCCCAAGTTTTTTACGTGCTGACTGGTTGGTCCTCTGAGCAAGAAAAGCATTCTTGAACTGAAAATTGAAACCTTGTTAAGCATACTTTATTTTATTTCATTATTATTATTATTTTATTTTTTTGAACTCGGACTAAGGACTCCAAGTTTCCGATCTATATCTGCAACGCAAGTTGCAATCACGTACCTAATTTATTTGTTTTTCAGCCCGCGCCCGCCCCCACAAAAAAAAAAAAAAAAAAAAAAAAAAACCTCATTTGACTGTGAAAATAGTCACAACAGTGAGTGCTGCTTCAATGAGAGGTTCTGTTTTGGGCAACTTGCACGAGCTCTGAATTCTGATGCCAATAAAGGCAACAGATAGTTGTTTTCAACGATTTTTCCTCTGTTTTTTTTTTTTTTTTTCCTTCTTCTCTTTAAATTTGTTGGGAAATCGAAGACCCACGTCAGACCCACTGTGGTGGCCGTTTTGTTTGGCCCAACTCCCCAAAAGCCAGTCTAACAGAATACGGGCAAAGGAAACGAAACACACACCCATTTCTTGGGTCTACACAAAATATACCAATAGTAATCCACATTGAAGCTTTGCCCAAAAAAACGACACTAGAGCAGTTCCATTTACCAAAACACCCAAATTCAATTTGTGCCCAGAAGATGATGATGATCTAAATATTGCAACTAGCCTCTGTGCTCGGCATCAGATCAAGTCGGCATGCTGAAAATTATGACTTTGTCTATATACACGCACACATATCTTAAAATACATATTTTTTAATATTATCTTTCTACAGAAAAAGTGACAAATTCTGTGATAATAGGCCACAAACACTCTAAAGTGATAAGCCTATTTTTTTTTTATCTTTTATTTTTTAAACCATCTTCTTTGCTTTCCTTTTTTTATTTATTTTTTAAAAATTTTCCCTTTTTTTCTTTTGAGTAATGTTATTTAACCCCACCGGGTTTTCACCCGGTCTTGTGTGGCAACTAGAAATAGAGCCACCTAAGCTGACAAGGACATATCGCACTCA
This sequence comes from Ficus hispida, assembly GCA_025413025.1. NCBI lineage: Eukaryota > Viridiplantae > Streptophyta > Magnoliopsida > Rosales > Moraceae > Ficus > Ficus hispida. The sequence goes on along the minus strand of CM046372.1, from coordinate 32,843,664 downwards.
ACTGGCAAAACTTTTTGACATCTCTCTCTCTCTCTCTCTTTTCAGATTGATATTTTCTTTAGTTTTCGACTTTTCGGCAGTTGAAACCCCATAGTCAGATGAAGATCTAACAGTCTCCCTCCGGCGGCGAGATGGTGTCTAGTTGGCTTACCAAGCTTGGCGACTACATCAACACCTGGTGCCGCCACTGGTTTGTCCTGAAAGAGGGGAAGCTCCTTTGGTTCAAGGACTTCATCGTCTGTTGCGCCTCCACCGTCCCACCCTCGCGGCTTCATCACCATTAACCTTGTGTCAGAAGAAAAGAAGGGAACCAAAAAAAAAAAAAACGAAAAAGAAAGTCTACCGGCACACTTTCCCAAGTGCCATGTTGACTCGGGTAGAAACTCGGTGAGCTTAAACAATTTTTCTTTTCTTTGAACCAAGATACAATGACTAAAACGAGTTTAAATAAATTCTCAAACAGACAAAAATCCAACTAGGCTAGGTGCTAGGCCCAGGGGACAATATTACTTCAGCAACTAGAAAGCTATCAATAAATAAACTTATCTAAATATCTCCCAATTTTTTAAAATATGACATTTGTCTATATTTTTTTTTATCATATTGATTTAAACTCTCTAAAAATATGAAGGTCTGGTCTTTTCCATTCACATCAGTTAAATTTCTGACGGAATATTATTAAATAATTATTTTTTATATTAAAATGACTAAAATACCTTCCATTTCTCTCCTTCCCCCCTTTCTTTGTGTTTTCGCCTGCCCTCTCCTTCTCTCTCTCTCTCTCTTTCTCTCTCTCTATTGGTCTGGCCCCCCCAACCCTGACTGAGTTGCCTCCTACTCCCTCTCTCGGTTTCGCACCCCTTCCGCCATCATTTGCCCCTACCCCCACCCCCCTCCCGTCTCCGTTCACCCCTTCTTCTCTCTCTCTCTCTCTCTCTCTCTCGGTCTAGCCCCCCTCTTCCCGTCGTTTGTCGCGAGCCCCCACCACAGTCGTTGCCCCAAGTCCCCCCTACCCTGCCGCCACCTGAGCACTCCGATCTGATTTCCTTCCCCCACCGCCAAGCTTCCCCCCTCCCCCTCCAAAATCTGGGCCTCTTTGGTTTTTAAAATTAATTATTTTAATTTTGGTCTGTTTTGGTCTGACGTTTCTAGCCACAAGGGAGATCACTCCAGTCATCGTTAGGAGAATTGTGAACACCAATGGTCGTGATTTGTTGTCCAAAAACCTCGCGATCGTGATCCCATTTCACAATCTCGTCGAAGCTCCGTGAGTGACAATCAATGACTCCCGCCACAAGATCACTAGACGTGACCGTCGCGGACTTTGACTTCTTCTCTAGGACAGATCTTCTACAACAACCGGCGGCAGTGCTTGATTGGCTAGAGATATGGGTTTTAATGATTAGGTTAGTTTTAGGGTTTCTAATAATTTTGGGTTAGCTTTAGAATTTTTAACAATTTGAGGATAGTTTTAAATTCAAATAAAAAAATTTATTTCTTAAATACAAAGGAGTAAAGAGATAGAGAGAGAAAGTGTGTGTGTAGTGTGTGTGAGGGGAAGAGAGAGATTAATTTTTTAAATTTTTTAAAAATTAATTATAGTAAATTATTAAAATATCCTCTTATCCGTTAGAAATTAATGGATTTTGACAAAAATAATTATAACGACTAAAAAAATAAGAATTTAGGTCATCTCTACAAAAAAAAAAAAAAAATCAAATCCTCACTTTTATAAGAGTTCAAGATTAGTTAGGTTAATTACTTTGAACCGATAAGCCTTTTTTCCTTTCCATTTCACAATCACTGAAAAGATGTCAAATGCTGCCTAAGAAGGCCCAATGAACGGCTAATTAGTTTGTTTGATTTGTTACTATATATTTAGAGTCAAATATGGTAGACGACGTTCAAGAACATCTGCTTTGCTATTGGACCAAAACAAGGGTAGGTGACAGCTTCCTCTCCAATCTTACAATGACACCTGGCGGTTTCCAATCCAAAAAAAAAAAAGGTTAAACTTGGCTTGGAAAAATGAGAATTCTACGCGTACACACTCCACCACTAGCGTTCTATTTGAATCATTCGTATTGTATCAGGTTGAGTTAATTTTACATACTTTTTAGTTTTTTTTAATGTAATTTTGATAAGATTTAATATTAAAAAATTATAGTATATTAAATATATCTTGTTTGTCCAATAGTGATTTAGTTTTACACCTCTGCCTTTGGAAGACTATTGGGGAAAAAAAAATGTTAGTACATGACAACCTGGCTTAGAATGTTTAGGAAGTTGAAAATTTTGAATAAAATCGTGCCTTCAACATGTTTAGAGGGCTTTGAAAAGATAGATAATTGCTTCCCCTCATATAGTCTATTAAAAAAAAAAAAAAAAAAAAAAAGAAGTCATGTTTAGCAATGCAAAGCATCAAAAAATTTGTTCATTCTAATGGGAAAAAAACAAAGGAAAATCACAAACCCCTTTTAAGTATAGTAGATGATAATAATAGCTTTTGAAACCAATAATAATTTGAAAAAGAAAACACACACAATAATTCAACCAACAAAAGAAAAGGAGTTTAGAATATGTGGCTTGAGTGAGTGCCCATCTCAACAAACCCAAAGCCAAAAGAAGTGCACTGTGGGCTGTGCCTCCTCTGCGTGTTCTATGTGGCAGTGTTCCCCATAAAAAGAAAAAACGAGAGAGAACAAATGAAATATTAGTTGTTTATAAAATATAGTAACTTCCGATGCCTGTCTTTTGTTATAACCGACTGATGAACTGATTCAAATTTAATATTTTTTAATTATACTTATTTTTTATATTAATATCATATTAGTTATATACGATCAGATTTTAAATTAAAATTTATATTTAAATTAATTAATTTTATAAATTTTTATATACAAAGTTATAAATATGTATATCATACGGTAGCGGTTCTGCACATAAGACATTTTCAATCTATATATATATGTATTTCTTTCTTTCTTTCTTTTATTTTATTGCTTTTTTTTTTTTTTTTTTTGAGAAAAAGCTTAGTTGTATCTCAGTTGTAATAAATGTTTTTTTTTTTTTTGTATTTTATTACATGGGGCACAGTGATATCTGTCATTATATGCCTAACAACGTTGCATTTGGAGTTTTTAATCAAAGGGCTGTCCAATTTTAACTTTCCCTTCTCTTTCAAACTGATTTTTTTAGATATATATTTTTTCCCCCCAATTTTTTAAATTAGCACGTGGAAACTTTAATGACCAAAATCCAGTTCAAAATTAAACATATCAATCAAAGACCTCCTTACCCGGCAAACAAGTCGTGCGCACGAGTTGGAAAGGACCCGTCCCCATAAAACCCGGGCCCCTCTTATCCCTACTTTATTCATCATTAGTGTCCTTAAGCGCCTTTCTCTCTAATGAAGACAAAGTGTGACAATATTCACAAACTAACATCTCACTTAAATTATTATCACATAATTACCATAGTAGTGGATTGCGTGGCCATTGTTGATACGAGGAACAAACTGGATCCATGAGTAAATCTTACTAAATTATAACCCAGGTAATTGCTAATGAAAAGAACTCATTGACACTTATAAATTACTATATTTCCTCATTCACCGTCGATGTGGGACTCATCAAGTGACTTAGGCAGATACGGGACCCACCCAAAAAAAGTTGCTTTGGTAGATTTAGACCTGTTTGGTGTGTACACTTAAGTTGGAGTTTAGTTGATATTTTGAATTGTGTGTTTGGTTGAAAATAAATATTTTGGAGTTAAAAAATGTAATCACTTTTAATGCATTTGAAAAAAGTAACAGTATGGATGCTTATTTTATTTATCTCGTCATTATATGCAATTATAATAGAAAACTTTTGAAAAAATTTGGTTAGAGTGGACCAATCAAATATAGGCTTAGTCTCGAGTTCGATTACTAAATTCATTTTTTAAATATTATGAGATGTTAATCATTCCTTAATCATTCAGTTCTTGTTGTGTTAGTTGTATGTTAATTCTTATCATTCGTCCATCATTTAGTTTGAACTAATTTTCATTTCCTTCAAATGGCCAAACACGTTGTCCCCAAAATCATAACATCTAGTAACCCATTATTGTCTTTTTTTTTTTTTTTTTTTTTGTATAATTAAATTTGCACTCGAATATTAAATTCATTTCGAGTTTTTTATAGAATGTTTGATGGAAATGACACCTTCCCTTTTAAATTTTTTCCTCTTCCTTTTTCTTTTGATGTTGCTTTTCCCTTTTCTAACATGGCACATTAAATATGGAATGTCACTATACACAAAATTCTCTTATACATTATAAAAAGAACCAATAATCTAGAGAAAAAGATCAACTCAAAGACAACTTGTATTCAAAGCTAACAAAAAAAAAAAATCTTCTTGAGAGAGAGAGAGAGAGAGAGAGAGAGAGAGAGAGAGAAGACAGAGGAAATTAAGAAAACATTGGTGGTTCAAAAAAGGCCAACGTGCTAGAAAGGGGCTAATAATAAAGAAGGAGAGAAGCTGATGAGAATTAATGGAAAAGATATGAGCATTGAACCTAACCCATTTAAGAAGAGTTAAAAAACATTCATTCCAAAACTTGATAAAATGTCCCCCATAATATTTGGCTACCTAAACCCCCCTCAAAACCCCTTAATTTCAGGGTTTTTGGACCACCTTTTTTTTTATTTTTTTATTTTTTGGTGTAGTTTGTCAAACACTTTTGATTTGGAACTGAGATTGTTCCTCAATAACTCATATATTAGGAAATTAGAAAATATTTATTTATTTTTTTTATTTGTAGGTCTCAAAATTATTATATAGTTTGGCAAGACTGGGGTCCAAAAGGAAGCTTCAACGATGTTACTCCACATTAAATTTAAAAATAAAATAAAAAAATAAAAAAGAAAGAAGAAAGAAGAAAAAAATAACGTTTGTGGATGCCACGTCTTCACATGTCCGGACACGTGGCGGTGGAGGACTTGAGAATCGTGAGCGGCCCGGGTTAAGGACTGTTTGGAAGGGAGTGTGTGGGATTTGGGGCCCACTACTACTTGCTGGTTCATTTGGTTCTTTAAATTCGAGACAACCGTACGTGCCGGTTCGTCAAATCTTTTAGTTGTAATTGTTATTGTAACCACACTAAAATCTGTCATTTTTCTTTTTCCCTCTTGGTTACACTAAATTTTTTATTTTTTAATTTATGAGGAGAGAATCCCTGTAACTCATAATAAAATCACGTGTCCAGTTATTGTTAAAATTATACATGCAACAACCATAACATTAATATCTTTTAAATGACTTGGAATGAAAATTAGTAATTATTTACTTGTCAGAAAAGCCCATTACGAAACGAAGCATTTGTTTGGTTTTATGATTTGGATCGTAAAATTTAGATTTAAATTAATTGCATGTTTATCAAGACGTTTAAATTGTTAGAGTTAAAAAGGGTAAAAATTTGAAATGTGCTACGAAAAAAAATTATCAATACGAAACTTGTTTTATTCATCTCGGAATTTTATACAATTTAAAAATATATATCTTATTTGAATTTTTCTATGTAAAGTGATAGATTTTTAAAATTTGAGTCATAAAACTATATAAATATTGAAATTGAGAGAAACAGATAAAAATTAAATTGTAATTTTGAGGTTTGAATTGTAATGTTAAATACACTTAAAGCTTCAAATAAGAGCTTTTTTTATTTTTAATTTACGATGGAGAATCTGAAATTTAGATCTTATATGATTAAGTCAAACATGAAAAAAATTATTAAAATACGACTACAATCACTATAAAGGTCTGGTTTTAATTTTCCATTTCTATATTTTTTTTTTCCAAGAAAAAGTTAGAATTCATCCTTTGTTGATGAAGTATATTTATATACAAGGACGATGGCGGATGTAAGACCTATTTATATATAACCACGAAATAAGGATTTTTTTAGGGGATAGAATTAAAGAGCTAGTTTTTGTGGTTGAAAAAAGATACACAAGTACATTAAAATACGGTGAAAATTTTAAGCTTATATTTGGTTTATTGATTTGTGACGAAATTTTTAAATTAAAATTTATTAATTTTTTAAAAAATAATTATAAATTTTGTTAATTTAAAAAAAATAAAAATTGAGGTAAAAAAAATTTTAGTTAGAATTAAATTTAAATATTAAATAAAACCTATGAGGTGCAGTAAATGAGTGCAAAACTAGTAGCGTCTTTGCATTAAAAAAAAGAATTGTGCACTTTTTCTTTTGTTCAGATAGTAGTTATTGGAGCTATTATTGACAATTTGGCAGGTGTACTGTTAGGTAAGTGATTAGTGAATTTCAAACAAGAAGTATACTTGCAATTCTGTGGGAAGACAGAATAAATAGGGCTTCTGAAACTTTCCAAAAAGACAAAAAAAACACATTAAAGAAAAAACGAGAAGACAAGAGAGAGAGGGAGAGAGAGAGAAATGAAATGGTTTACCATGAGAATTGAGGACGGTAAATTTGCAAGCATTAAAAGGACTTGTTAAATTTGAGTGCTTTCTTATATACAAAAAAAAAAAAAAAAAGGAAAAAAAAAGAGACTTAAATAAATCAAATACATGAGCTGAAGTAATGAAAACTTTATAGTTTACATGATGTTTAATAAAATATATGATTTTAAATATTAAACTTAAGTATATTTGATACATGAAAAATTGAATATAATAGTTTTGATTTATTTTAATTTAAGGTTTCGTACATATGTTTTTTTTTTTTAGTTTTTTAATTTTTTTTATTTTGACTTTAATAAGGTAAATGAGGTATTTTACGAGTATCCTGAATTCAAAATGGGAAAAATATGTCCCGTTTTTTTGTTAATTTAAATGAGTTAAAGGACAAGTATATGAGGAGCGTTTTTATTCGCGGGGTAGGTTAGTGAAAAGATTGTCCTACTCTGAACCTATCCTGTTGTCATCCATAATCAAAATTATTGTCGTTAAAAGTGATTTATTTTTTATTTTTGGTAGTAAACGTTGTGATCAAATTTATTAAGAAACATGTTTGAATGAGAATCTAAACAGTCCACATGAGTCTTAATCTCCCTTATAGTTCCGTACAAAACTTTTTTCTTTCTTTCTTTCTTTTTTTTTTTTTTAGAGGTGGGGAGTGATATTTCTAATGTTTCGTAAACACTATGATTGTTCAATAATAATAACTCGGAAACAAGTGCAAAATATTGGTCTTAGTGCTAATTAATTCATGACTCGCATAACAACAATGGAATACAGTCAAATCCCAATGGACCGAAACAAACAAAAGGATTCCTTCTACACATACATACACATACATATATATTTGTATATTTATATACGTATACACACACACACATATATATATATATATATTGAGGGAGATCTTTCTCCAATTTCTTGGTCCAAAGAAATACTGCATCTAGGGGATGATGAACATTGACCTTGTTTGTCTCTGAGACAAGTTTGAGCTATATATTATCTAAACCACAAAGTTGCAATAAGAAAATGATGGAAAATTTAGTAGTTTGAGAAACCAAACAAAAACATCATATATTGGTTTTGTCCTGTCTCGTGTGGGTCGGACGATGACCTCTCTAATGTTGTTGTTATTAATAATGATATTATTATTATTATTATTATTATTTGTCGAATTCCATGTACTTGTTTGCTTGTTTTTTAATCTATGGTTTTCATGACCACCATCTCTCACAAGCAGTTACCAAAGCACTGGACAAAGTCCAAGAACTAGCTACACAGTTTTTTTTTTTTTTTTTTTTTTATAATTATTATTGTTGTTATTATTATTATTAATTTTTTTTGTTTCTTTCTCATTGATAGTCCAAATGCCCATTTTCTTCTGCCATCCATTGGATCTCAAAACACACTCTTGAATTTATTGTTTAAAATATATGGTCATTTTGGTTTTAATGGGAGGTTTTTTGAGTCTGCATATCTGTTATAACTAATTTCAATGCTCGTTCTATGTATGATTATTTTTGGAAAATTTATTAAACAACACAAAAAATAATTCCCATTCATTAAAAAAAACTAAAAAAAAATTCCTATATATATATATATATTAATTTAATGAGATAGCCTCTAGATATATATATGTGTGTGTGTGTGTGTGTGTGTGTCTTAATTCCCACGAGTAAATGCAGTGACATTTCTTTGAAAAATTTTAGGTGAAAGAGATTAATCATATATTTAAATATATAACATATATATATATAGACGCGCACAATTGAGAGATATTATTACTGCTATGTCTTTGTTCTTTGTGTAGCTCATAGAGACTACATTTAATTTTTGTGACATTTCACTGGTTATTCTTCAAATTTCTTGTGACATTTCATTGGTTATGCTTGGGTTCAGAGTTCAGACATAGATCTTTGTCTTTTTTTTTTTATTTTTTTTATTTGGCTGATCAATCAAGTTGATTTTTTTTTTTTTTTAATATGGCCAAGTTGAATTTCTGGTCATGCAGTAAATTTAGTTTACGTCCCTGCATGCCCCCCCAAAAAAAAAAAATGTCAATGTCCAAGGTAAACCAAGTTAAACAAACAAGTCATGTTTGGTGATATTATTGTTGTCTTTAAGTGTTTGCAATTTTGGACTTCATTTTATTCCAAAACTTAATCACTTGATGCACGTAATTACAAACGTGGAGCTATCTTAGCATAAATGTCTCTAATCACTTGAGTTGGGAAATAATCCAAAATTGACTATAAAACAAAGCGGCAAATGATTGTTTAATATTGTCCAATTCCCATATGACACAAATTAAATCTCCATCCACAAATACTTAAAAACAAAATAAATAAATAAATAAATAAAGTGTTTGCAAACATATGTATAACGGGGAGAATAAGTTTAGTCATGATCTAGTGAATGCCCAACAACCAATCATTAAGTGACAACTAAGAATTAATGCTTTTTGCAAAACCATACGCCTCATAATTATTTACTATAAACAACGATTAAATCACATAAAGCAAGCATTAAAAAACGCTTATACACCTTATAATTAGAGTTACTTCTACTTTAGTTGCCGTAAAACTTCATTCTAATTTAAAAAAACGAAAAAAAAAAAAAAGCAAACAAAAGCAAAAGCAAAAGCAAAATAATTATAAGAGAAGATCGCAAACCTTTCATTTTTTTTTTTTTTTTTTTTTGTGTTTTCTTCAACTTTTCTCTGTAAATCCAAAAACAACCCTCCTTTAATATGAGAAAACCGCGTATTATATCTGCATTAGACCGATAATAAAGCTTCACGTTCTTAACGCTTTGGATTATGACGCAAATATTACTTGGAAGACACACAAGCTCAGATTTTTTTGGAAGTAATAAAATTAGTTTGAGAGGAAAAATAAATAAATAAAAAAATTAGAATGAGAGGAAAACGACAGCAAGTTGGTGCTGTGGCTGTGGATATTGCTACGAGTCTGTACGTAGTGAGTTTAGCAAGTAGTGCTAGTACCGTGTGGGAGGCTTCTCAGATCCGGTCGAGAGAGAGAGAGGAAAACAACTTCAATAAATGTCGGGGAATTAAAAATATTAGGTGTGTAAAGTAAAGTGGACAAATCGTGAAAGAAACAAGCAAGACGGCTGATTTTGTTTTTTATTTTACACGTTTTCCGAGGAATTTGCTTGCCCACGTACCCGTGAATACACAGTTTGTAATACTAGTTGTATAGTAGGTGTACTGTATATGTAAAATAGATTTTTTTTTCAAATAATAATAATATGGTCACCACGTGACGATAATGTGATGATTATGTGATTGTCTTATGATAAGTAAAGAAATTATAACCAAATTAAATCTAGGTAAGAGATACGGAATTCAACATATTTTTGAATGTTTTCTTTTTATATTAATTCAAATGTTATTTGTGTATGAATTATTCACATTTAAATGTTATTTTAATAACTTGATATTGTTGAGAGAGATAATATGTGATATGAGTGATAAAATTATATAGAAAAGGAAACGGCTAAATACTATTTTAAATCGATATACTAATCATATATACTTATATTAGAATGTAACATATGAGGTATATAAATACTAATTGTTTTTTTATGGGGATGTAATATTAAATGTTGTTTGATTTCGATGATATATATGACGTTGAAAATCTCTACATGAAAGGTCTTTTGACCAATAATCATATCCTCAAAATAATATTTTCAAATTGCAATGAAGGTTTTATTAATATATTAAACTAGATAGACTCCCGACAGAATTTTATTCTATTAGAGTATTATTAATTAACGCATGTCTCCCTAAAAATGTAAGTAATGAATGTTGATGATGAATACTCTTTTTTTTTTTTCCTAAATGAAATGAATATGTCCAATTTTATTACATTGTTATATTTTTTGGTGAATTATTACATTGTTATATTACATATTGTTAAATGTTGATACAAGTTTTATTTTACTATTTATGTGGTTTCAAAAAACCTCACTAGAACAAGTATCCTAGCACAGAAGTTTTCAAGACTTTTCATTTGATAAACCATAATTTTTCCCACGCACTTTTTTTTTTAATAATAATTTGTCCCCTTTTAGGAAAACAAAGTTTATAACGATATAGGAAAATGAGGGAAAACCTGTCTCTATAAATCAACGTTATGAAAATCTATGATTTAAAACACATGGCCAATTATAATGGTGGAGTGATTGTCAAATAATAAGTCACGTCTTATGTTGATCTCTAACTTTTCATTTCACACGTTACGCTATCATGAATTTTTATATTGTTATGCAAATGTTCTTCTGTCGATATTCGATAAAAAATTAGACATAAATTAAATACGCTCAGACCATATTTCAAAAGATCTTTGCTAGAAGAACAAGTTCTCTCCTGAAAAGATTTAACTATCATTTTTAAGTTAACCAAAGTTCATGTGACAAAAGTTGTTCAATATTTATTTGATTTTAACAAAATATTAACGAAATACATGAAATACGATGTAAAGTTCGAAGATATTTAAAAACAAATGTATATCATTTCTCATTTAAAGAAATATGAGAACATTTTTTGTCACGAGTTTGACAGTAAGCTGTGTTTGGGGGGCTTCCGATCCGAGTGTGTAGACGTTACAGGGCAACTGGATTTTGAATTTAAAGGGAAAATGACATTACTTATTTATTGTAAACTTCTCAGCAAAAATAAAGTAGAATAAAATAAAATATTTATTGCAAACACCTAAGTTTGTCATATGCTATAAAGGAATTTGGCACGGCAAAAATTAAAAGCACCACTTTTGTTCGGTTTACTTCATTATTATTATTCATACCATCTCCATATGTATTTCCTTTAATTCTTCCTCTCGTATTTTATATTCTCTCTCTTTAATTTCCTCTCTTTTTTTCCCCCAAAAGAAAAAAAAGAAAGAATGAAAAATTAAAATCTTGGACTCTTTTTGTCTCAAAATTATACGGAAGAGTACTTTTAACCAAATAGTTGTCGTACTGCCAATTGTACGTTTTTTAAACATAATTTAGATGGTAACACAGGTTGTAAAATTGTAAAAAACAATATATATATATATATATATATGAAAAGTGGCTAACTACATATTATATATTAATCACCACAAAATTTAAACAAGAACTGGAATACAAATAAGTTTCTAGTACATTTAGCACATCAGTTGGCATCGTTTCTTTGCACCATTTCCTTTCTTTAAAATTTTTTTGTTGCTTTCTTATTTAATAGAGCGAAATATGACTCTACCCTCACTTAATAGTTAAAAATCCAGTAATACCAACATTTAATTACCAAAAAAAAAAAAAAATTTTGTGTCTTAAATTTGATATATTTTCTTCCTGTTGATTTTTTTCCAAGCTCAGTTGTGGTCCGTTTTCATATTGATTTGACATAACAAAACTTCAATAACAATCATGGTAAAACAAACGCTAAAATACTTTTTTTTTTTAATTAACATTTGGTACCACAATTATTTTTCAAAATATTAAGCAAGAAATGATAAATATTATTGTGTAATCGTAATTATCATATCATTTTAATTGATCACAAATTCACATATATATATATATATATTTTTTAACAATACTAAATATCATTGCTTTCCTTCGTTTAAAAAGGCTAAATATCATTTACATTACAATCATAACATACCGTTTTAAACAATCACAAATTCATATGTTAATTGCAAGAGCCACTCATTATAACATCGAACCTCACACTATCTTTCAAGACAATGTTTAATTGATGAAAAATTTTTAGCGATGGCTTGTGATAAAATTAGCATTTAAAATTATATTAAAGATTGTTTGGTGAAGCGGTTCAACTCAAATTAAATTATATTTTTTTATATTAATTTTTATTTTTTTAAAAAAATTAACAAAAATTATAATTAATTTTTAAAAAATCAATTATTTCAAACTTTAAAATTTTAACTAAAAAACGTTAGATAGAGTCTTAGAGAAAACAAAGAGAACGGAAGAAACCAGGTGAGAGATTGAAGCAGAAGGCTAACTACGGCAATAAGTGATCGCCCAAAAATCCAACGGCTGAAGTTGACTGCCAAGAAAGAGGCCATCAACGCCAATCACTATTCGGACTTTGACCAACAATCACCAAATAGTAAGACAAGACCAATGTCCTACTTTTTCAACAAACGAGCCAATCAGAAGCTGAAACGTGGGAGAGTCAAAGGTCACTGTTTATGAATAAATTTAAACTCAAAATTTTTATTTTTTTTAAAAAATTAATAAAAATTATAATTAATTTTAAAAAATCAACAATTTAAATTTAAAAATTTCAACTTAAATTTAAAATTTTCAAGTTAAACCGTTTCACCAGAACGGACTCATAGAGTTTAAGCCCTACCTTCGAAGCACCGGAACACTCGGAACTGTGACAAGAGGTGAAAAGGTTAAAACAGTCAGGAAGAGAGAAGAGAGAAGAGAGAAGAGAGAAGAGCGTGCATGGTTTTAGAGCATTAACTTGTTATAAAAATGGGGTCATGAATTCGAGGTTGCCTGCCACGTTACACTTAGCTGTAAATGATAAGGTTAAAACCCAAATGGTTAATCTCTGAACCATAACGGCCACAAATTGTCGTTCATTTTCCCCACTCCAAATTACCAAAATCACCCTTTTCGTTCAGTAAAACCCCCAAATAACCCTAGCTAAAAAAGAAAAGAAAAGAAAAGAAGTTAGAGAAAATTTTGGAAAGAGCTACTAAAATAATCGTGTTTATGATTTTTACCCTCTTGTTTGAATTTTTAAGCTATTATATTCGTTTAATAGGAAGTTTGAAAAAAAAAAAAAACACTTAAACTACTATAACTAGGACAATAATCTAAAGATATCTTTCTCAGAGACAATCTTATAAATCACCTTAAAATTTAAGTGCTCAAATAAAGAATTTTCAATTTGAATTGAGAATTCAAATGAATTATTCGCTTTTTGAATTAAAAAAAAAAAGTACAGACAGATTTTCAAAAAAAAAAAGATTCCATGTCAATTGGATTTAATGAATTTAAACCCAGGTGCCAAACAAATGGTAAGAAATATCCTTTAAAAAAATGGTAAGAAATATGAAAATTCTGATTTTGTTTTGAATATTTATCAAAATTACTTTTTTTTTTTGTATGATTTTTAATTTTGATATGAATTTTTTTTATGTATTTTGATGTGATTTTAATTATATATAATCTTCATAAATACGTATCAGATATTTTTAACATAAAAAGCTAAAAGAAGTAATTAATAATAATTAGTAGGGGCATTTAATGGGCATTAAGATAATTAAACAAAAAGTTGCTCAGAGTGTGTTAATCAAAAAATAGTTTAAAAAGCAAAAAAAATTTCCAGTCAAAGGACGACTAAGGACAACCCATGTGTCTACCTCACGTGACCTGAATCCCATCCCAAATTCCGAGAATATTAATTCTTTTGCTGAGTCACCTTCTTTCCCTCCCACTGACCTCTCCCTCACCGTTGGATCCCCATCACCGTATTCTCGCACGCCACGTGGAAGTATCGCACGTGATCGTACATGCGGCAACTCGTAAAATATCTAGTGGACTCGCCGGAATCTTTCGCCATCGACTAAGTGACTCACCTCCGGTGGGACCCATAACTCCGTAATTAATAAATTTTCCTTTTTTTTTTTAATGTTGAAATCAAATAACAAAAGAAAGTCTCAAAGAAAAAAAAAAACAAAAATTAAAAAAATAAACAGAAAAAGAAAATGTTGCGGAAATTAAATAATCAAATTGCATTAAAACCAGATTTTATCAATTTACGGCAGTTTGGTGGATCCTATAAAGTGGCTGGGTTCCCGTATCGACCCATCCAACCGTGCTTCTTCTTCTCTGTGTAATATTATCTTTCACACTCCACTTTCTTTCTCTCTCTCTCGCTCCACCCTTTTTTTTTTTCTCCTTCTTTTTCCCGTTTTCTTTCCGAGATTTTCCGGGAATCTGAGAGAAAATATTCGAGCCCGGGGTGTTTGTCCAAGATTAGCATTGGAAAAGTTTCCCTCTGAGTCCAAGTAAGTGAGTCACTGAGTGAGAGAGGCTTTGCCTTTGTGATTCGGAACAACATTTATTCCATTTGTTTCCTTTCCGGTAAACCTACTACTGCCATCTCTCTCTCTCTCTCCCTTTCCGACCTTTGAAAGCTTTTCCAGAAAATTTCCCTCTTTTCTTTTTCTTTTTCTTTTTCCTTTTATTTTCCTCTCCTTTTTCTCGCCATATAATATAGATATATATAGATATATATATATACACTCTCACACACACATAAACATAATCTCTGCTTTTTAACCGAACCGTGGGTTCTCTTTCTCTCTCTCTCTCTCTCTCTCTCTCTCTAGAAAAAAGCTTGATCGTGGGGCTAATATCTTCTCTGTTTTATGATTTTTCTCTCGTCACGCTCACACTCTTTTCTCTCCCTCTTTCTGGGTGTGACTTTCCGTGAAATTTCTCGTCCTTTAATAACGCTTTTTTGAAGGGGGGCACAGGGCACTCTTTTGTTTTTTTTTGGGGTCAATTTAAATCTCCATCGGTGGTCGAAAGAGCGGATTTTCTCTTCGTTTCAAGGCTTTAGTTAGCTTCTCTTTAACGTGTCCCCTGTTTCAGCTTTCTTTTTTCCTTTTTTGTTATTCTTATCGCCTTCTTCTTTATTCTCTTCTCGTGTCTAGTCTAGTCCTCAAAGGAATCTTTTTCCTTCTTCTATTTCTCTCGCTCTTCGCAAACTTCGCTTTCAAATGCTAAAAAAACCAGCACTACTGAGAATCTGAGAAGCTTCTTCTCTTCTGTTACTATCTCTGAGCCCATACAAAAAAAAAAAAAAAAAATGAATCCAGTGGTGAAGTACACTGAACACCGCAGCCACACGAAGCTCACCCCAAAGTTCTCTAAATCCTCGGTTTCGCCGGAAATGGCGGCGCGGCCGAGGATTGTGAGGATTTCGATCACCGACGGCGACGCGACGGACTCGTCCAGTGACGAGGAGGGTGAGTTTTTCTGTCGCCAACGGGTGAAGAGGTTTGTCAACGAGATTACGATCGAGTCGTGTTCAAGAGAGTGCGAGGCCGTCTGGAGAGATGGGAACAGGTCGTTGAAGAAGAGAAGGTCGTCGTCGGCTGCGGCGGCGGGGATGGGAGCCGGAGGGAAGGGGAGGATGATTCCGGCGAAGTCGGCGGCGGGGAAGAAGTTCAGAGGCGTGAGGCAGCGGCCATGGGGAAAATGGGCGGCGGAGATCAGAGACCCGCTCCGCCGCGTGCGGCTGTGGCTCGGGACCTACGACACGGCGGAGGAGGCCGCCATGGTCTACGACAACGCGGCAATTCAGCTGCGTGGGCCCGACGCGCTTACCAACTTCGCTACTCCTCCTCCGCCGGAGACCAAGCCGGCGGTGAGCTCTGGGTACAACTCCGGCGAGGAATCTCACAACATCAACTGCCACAACCTCTCCTCTCCGACCTCCGTCCTCCGCTGCCCCTCGCCGTCGAACGAGGAAGCCGACTCTCATATCCTGAAAGGAATCGGAGATATCGGCGAGCTACGAGACGACTCGTGCGTGTCGGAGAACTTCTCGGAGTTCTCCTCCTCCGAGTATTCGAGCTTCGAGACGTTCATTCCCGACGATATTTTCGGCTTCCAGAACTCGATTCCCGATATCTTTGACAAAACGGGAGATTTCAACGACATTTTCGCCGATTCCAGTTGGGATTTCGGGTTCGGGTCCCGAACTTTTCAACCGGACGATTACTTCCAAGATATCGGCGATTTATTCAGCTTAGATCCTCTCGTAGCTCTTTGAGAAGACATTTTCATCGTCATCAACTCTCCCGATTTTTGGCAAAGTTTTCATCGGCGAGAACTACGTCGTAGGATTCGTGTTTTTTTTCCCCCCCCTCGGTTCTTCTGTATTTTGTGAGTGTGTGCGTGTTTTTTTTTTTTTTGATTTTTTCATTTTATTTTTCCAATTTTGTTTGTATTATTGTTTATTTGTTCTTAACTATATATATATATACCTATATATATTTATATATCGATTTTAATCTCCGTCACAGCAACGGTGATGGACGAGTTTGGGTAAATGTATTTTGTAGTCCTCTTCTGAGTTTTATTAATTAATGTTAACGATATTGTTAGTGAAAAGCACGTGCCATCCCACGTGACTCACCATCCCACGTGAAAGGTTGAAGTACAGAGTAAAAAAAAAAAATAGAAGGAAAAATCTAATTTTTATTTATTTATTTGTTAATGTCGGTCCAAAAATAATATATTTTCGTACACAAACTATGAATGTACACGTGTGTAGAGATGCGCCTTTTCGTGTGCCTGCTTTGCTCACCCAGTGTTGCAGTGGAATTTCTAGAGATCTACCCTAATTTAGAACTAAAAAATCATGGAATTAACGGTGAATAACAGTAATTTCTCAAAAAATAAAAATAAAAAGTTAATAATGGTAAAATTAAGGATACATTTGGACATATCTGAATATGATATTTTAAAAATTATGTTAAAAATATATATTTAAAGAGAAAATATTAAAAAATTTTATAATATAAAAAATAATATAAAATTTAAAATATATTTTAAAAAATATATAAATAAATTTTATCTTATTTTTTTCATCGACACAAATATTTTGATATAAAAATTATTTCATTTTTATTTGAAACCGAAAAAGAGAAATTGTGTAAAAGAAAAAAAAAAAAAGAAAGAATATAATGGAAAGAGAGGGAAAAAAAAAGTGGGAACTGACATTGTCAGGAAAGGACACGCGGCGGCTTGAATTTGATGGGGAAGGATTAGGATGCGGTTATGGCCGTTACGTAGGATACCCATACATTGATACATTGCCTGCTTCTGGTTACTGCAAGTGGAAAGGCCATCAGATATTATTTCCTATTTTTCATTTACAGAAAAAAAAAAAATTTTCCCAGATTTTGATTGCTGTCTCTCTCCATTGTAGTTGTACCTCTTCTCATCCAACATGTACCTTAAAAAAAAAAAATCTACTTTTCTCTTTTTCCTTTTTAATTTTTTCTTTTAATTATTAATTTAAAGCATTCCATTAGCTGTTTTGACAGTAAGGAAAATAAGAAGTTAAATATTTTTTAGTTTAAAATATAATTTTTCTATTCTTTATTTTTGTAACTTGGAGGCCGGAAAATTCGGACTCTATACCTCTTTATAAAATCATAAATAAAATTACCCGTTATATTATGTTAATAACAACGAATTTAAATAATTCGGATTATATCATTTGTGAAAAAAACTAGTATGGAGTTATGGCCAAAGGAATGAAGTTAAGTGAAAATATGAGCTAAAAAACATTTTATAGCTGGTGAATAAAGCAAGTACGGAAAGTATAAAAAACAACATTTTTATGGTAAATAGCTTGATTTTTAAATGTGTGAAATAAATAATAAATTTATTATATACACGAAAAAATTTACAAGATATAATAAATTATTTACTTAATAAATTTATTATTTACTGTTATTTATTTTATATAATTTAAAAATATACTATTTATTTTAATTATTGTTTGAAAATTACTATATACTTCTTTCTATCTAAAAGTTCACGTACTTAGATCTAAGTACTTTCTTTCTTTCTTTTTTCTTTTTTTTTTTTTTTTTTTTTTTTTTTTTTTTTTTTTTGGAAAGGCTTAGTTATGTGCTGGAGAAATTTTAGGAGTTTGGTGTTTTTCTTTTTGTGGTAGATACTAGATAGGATTACTTCCCATTCATCAGAAGAAAGTTAAAGGTTGTGCTGGTCTTTTTGAGAAGGCCTTTTGTGTTTTATTTCTGCAAATTATAGAGATGCACATTTACAGTTTTAACCTCCTAGAATTATTTCTCATTCGCCTAGTTCCCTCCCCTTTGTTGACTCGGGATGAAGTTATTTCAATTTTTCTTTAAAGAGCAATTCTAAATAAATTAAAATAGCTACTTTATTTGAGAATGTGATCGTATAATATTGAAACATAAAATTTAATTTGGGTGTAAGGAGAAATAAATTTCTTTACTAATGAATGATATGAAGTCATAAAAAAAATACGCGTTTTTACCATTTATTTTTATTTTATCTGAGCACTTATTTAGTTTCTCTTCTCATCGTTCATCAACAGAAAAAGCTTATCCCTCACTCGTATTCGCCTAATAGAGCAGAATGCCTTTCGACAATCATTCTAAAATTGGTCTCTCTTAATTATAGTATCGAACACGCATAAATGTATGTTTTGTTGTCTTTACGATGGAAGTCAAAGACCGGATCTACGCATTTTGCGACCCTATCCGAGTATGTGCTTAGTGCAATGCCTCATTTTTTGCATCCTTGAAAAATGACAAGGCATTTGTTGTCCGGACAAACGTGGCTTAAATGCATTTATTTGAGTTTGTTTCTAAGTAATAATAACGGGAATTGCTACACTTACAACTTGTTTGTCTCAATTATTATGACTTCTATAATTAAGCAAGTAAGGGACATTGGCCCACGCCATGGAACTATAGTAGTGTGTGGTTTCTGAAATCACTCACACTTTTATTTGCTTGGGCTGAAAGCTTGTCACTCTTCCCTTTATTATGTTTGAGTTCATGAAACAACAATCTCAATAATAATGCACTTCAAACCATTCCCATTATTGGAAAAAAAAAAAAAAAGAGAGAGAGAGAGAGAGAGAGAAAAATGATGACAAGAGATATCGTGTTTAAAGGGGAAAATATCCCAAAACACTTGTATGTTTAGCTGAAATATCCATTTTACCCATGCTAATATGTTATAAAATCAGTCACGAAATTATCCATGAAGCGTCTAAATTTTTGAAAATACCAAGACTATCCCTCATAACCTATTTATTATTTAAATATGACTAGACTAAAAAAAATAAATTGAAATGATAAAAACAAAAGTTTCAATTATTTTGAGAAGTTTTTATGTTTAAGATTGATTTTATTTGAAATTTTAGTTTAATAAATGTTTAAAATTGTATTTAGTATGGGAAGGTAATCTTGGTATTTCAAAAATTTAATCGCTTTAGAGGGGATATTTTGTGATTGATTTTAATGAACATGGTAGATGTTTTAGGCATTTGTATAATAAGATAGACAAAACTATTATTTAAACTAAACATAAAGAGAGTGCTTTTAGTATTTTCCTGAGTTTAGAGTGACAAAACTTTATTGAGAACAAGCACTTAATCCCTTGGCCTCTTACCCCTTTCAAATAAGATAATAATTTGCGTTTTGTCATTTTTACGTAACTATCATATAATTTACTACGAGTTGCCAAATGAAAAGTTACAAGTTTGTGTTTTTGCATAATGAAAAAGTTCATTCTTGTGTGATTTTGTATGGACCTAATTTGGGCAAAAATAACACGTTTGACAGTTAAAAACCAAACCTTTTTCCCTTCCAACAACACTCTTTTGTTTATTCTCTTTAACAAGTTCATACTTCGAAATCAACGGTTGGGGCAAATACACTCTTAATGAATTTTATTAAAAGCCCATCAAGTGGTCCATGAGATAAGTTTTTTTTTTTTTTTTTTCCCCCTTTTTATTTAAAAATTAAAAAAAAAGACAAAAAAAAAAAAAAAAAAAAACTTGCCAGCAGAGTTTGGCTCATATGGTGCCTAAACCTGAACCTCTGCAGAAGTAGAAAACTGTCTCTGGCATAGACAAAACCTCCATGCAGAAAATCCAACGCAAAATAGCTTATATATATATATATATATATAATTATATATATACCTCATACAAGAGCCAAGACCTTAAATTAATATATGCTTTGGCCTTGCAGTCATACCTGAAGACAACCAGCTTCTACATGCCTAATACGACGAACATGCCCTGAATGAACCAGTATGTCTTTTTCTTTGTTTTGTTACTCTCTTTTTTTTTTTTTTTTTTTCATACTAATATAATCTCTTTTTTATTTTTATTTTTTGTTTTCGAAGAGTTATGGGTCCTTTAGCCTTATGTATATAGATGCTTGTGAATGTTTTGATGAAGGGTATAATAAATGTATATAAATGTGTGTGTGTGATATATGATGGGTACAGTAGATATGTCACTTTCTGAAAGATATATATAGAGAGTGTGTGTATCATAAGATAGTGACAAATTAAAAAGGGAGCTAATATATGTAAATATTTATCTGCATTACTCTGTTGCAAAAGAGCCAATTACTGGGATAAGAACTCCTTAAGCCCAATTGAATGAATAGGTACGGGACAGCAATATCTATGACTGCCTCTTGAATTTAAATCTTGGGTCCCCCACATTCATGTGCAATTCTTTCTTGATTTTTGGCCAACCCAAAAATACCCCATCTTAAAAAAAAAAAAAAAAAAAAAACTAAAACTAATTTAAAATATGTTTTTCTTTGCATTTGTTTATGTTTTTCTAACATAAAAAAAAAAAAAAAAGATTATTGATGTTATCCGCACTTCATTCCCGTCCTTAATAAAAGAAACTCAAGGGGTGAGTTCGAAGTTGTACATTGCATCATGTCATTGAAACACTATGGCCAATACTTATAAGAGGTTTGACTTGAACAAGATGTAAAAGAGAATTCTCGTGAGTGAGTTTACTCTATGTAAAGACTTGCATAATAAAATTATATAGTACGAATGGTCGTACCAACACCACCTTGCTTGAACTATGGCACATGAACATTTACTCAAAATCATTGTTGGATAACGCCGGTGATTTAAATATGATGAACCCCATCATGGACAACAACTGTAAAAATGGTGACCCTAACCCCGTATTGCAGCACATTTTGACCTTTTTCCGATAAAAAAAATATCTTTATTAATAACGTATGTTTTTGATGTAACGTCTGATAAAAACCACATAAAAAAAAAAGGGTATACAAAAGTGATCGAATCCGATACAAACCTAACAAATGAAAACGCAGAAACGTATTTACACGTCGATGTACTGAAGTTTTTCTGAACCTCAGAAATCGAGGCTTGGTGTTGGTTTCTTCTTAGGGCGTTTTGTCCCAAAACCTTTTTTAAGGCTGGTTGGCCTGAAAGGAATAAGAGCGTATAGAGAGAAGAGTCACGGTTAAACTTTAGCCCCACAAGCTCAAGAGGCAAAGATCAATGTCCTTTAGGAACAGGTTTTAAAATCTTTACGACACAGAGTTCCAAAACTTGCCAAAGATTCACAACCAAGGAACAAAACAATCCAGAAGATCTCCTTTGTTATTCTCCAGCCCCCTCAAATTTAATCCTGGCCGCACACGCCATGTCAGCCTAACGGTTCTCCATTGCCTCGAACAGTGCAAGTGTGCAACTGGGCCTCTTTTTTTTTTTTTTTTTTTTTTTTTTGGGGGGGGGGGGGGGGGGCCCATGGTCCCCTCTCCACATGCCAGCTCAGAGATCACTGTATCTAGCATCCATGATTGTGATTGGCTGGCCACACTTCATTAATTTTCTCTTTTTTTTGCTGACGTGGCCCATATTGTGTGTGCAGAGAGTCATGTTTCTTCATTTCGGGCATCCACGTCACCAACAGCCCACCAAATGACGGGCCATTTGGCCCATTTCAGAGACTACGTTCTTACCACCCAAAAATAACTCAATTTAGTGAAAATCATATACATATACATATATATATATATATATCGATATTATGATGGCTGTAGAACCAGAACTCATTTTTGCATTATTGATAAGAATAGATGCTTTAGTTATAATCTTAACATGTTAATCCATGATTAGAGTAGTTTTTATCGTGCATACAAATTTTTATAGTGGATACTAATCTAATTAGACCGATTAGAAAAATTAGTTTGATAATTAAAAAGTAATCCTACTGGCAGTACATATATGTTCCTACGGTATACTCACCCTATTTCGATAGCAAAATTGTTTTTACTTGTCAAACGAAAGAGAAAAATGAAACCGAATTTTTCAAAGAAATGCATTAAATTTACCTACACTTGCGTAATACAAATAGACTTGATTAATGTAACAAAAATCTAAACAATAAATACAGTGACAATAATATAACAATTCATAAAAGTTATGATATGTTACCTACTTTCTCATAAGAGTATTATTTTGTTTTATTTTTGAAAAATGGAAATGAAAGGTAGAAATATATATATATATATATATATATATAGCCATTATTATTGGTCCATGTGCTTCATTGGAGTTTCAAAGCATGGTGCTTCCTTAATCGGGTTGGCATAGAATTTTGGGCACAAAAACAACAAAAACTCCCATATTGTTTCCATTTATCAGGCCATTTTGTGTCGGATGACAAATTCATGCTCCAACCAACTGTTATGGGCTTTCATTGCCCATTGTTATGGCTGAATGGTCCGCAAAACACAAACACGCTTTATCCTTATATATACTTTCCGTACACTGCCATTTTTCAAAATTTATCAATTTTACTTATTAAGTGTTATTTTAGTTGTGTAATCACATATTTAAAGCTTGTGCTTAAAGATAATTAGGTTTTCCCCAATGTTGAGGCGACTTACTCGAATTCATTGATTCTCGTGACACTGATCTTATGTGTTACTTAAAGCTTGATGGCAAAGTAATAAGTTACAAATGAAAAATATTTCAAGTTCGAGTCTCACTAAAAACACTGCAGAAATTTTGGACGGAAGAAAACTTGTGGTCGATTTTCATTAGTTTTTTGAGCTTAAGAAAAATATTCTATAGATCATAATTTTTTTTTCTTCAATTAATTGAAATCGTAAAAGAAAAGGGGAAAAAATGATTTAACATCTGCGAAAGTGTTTCTCAGCTCCATGCGCATGAGAGTGTTCGTGATATGGACCCATCGTATGAAAGATGCAGAGTTGGCTCCGTACAGAGTCATATGGACGTGCTTTTATATTTGTGTAGAAGGGTGGGGGTGTTAAAAATTGAGGGAAATAAATGCATTAAGAAAACGGGATATACGTACAAATGGGAGTGCACTAAATGCAGAAATAAAAACAGTCAGGCTAAATGAGTGCGTGTTCATGCAAGTGTGGGTGGAAAATTAGGCAGGTGGGGCCTATGAAGGTGTCAATGTGAGCAACCACCCGACAGTAAAAGGCAAATAATAAGGGAGAGGAGTGAGATTTTCTTGATGGGTGCTTTTGGGATGATACAAAGACACACATGCAGAGATGGGCGGAGTCGAGATTTTTTTTTTAAGTGGGGTGTACATTAATTTTTTTTTAAAGATAAAAAAATTTTAATATGATCTATTGAGAATTTTTTTATTTTAATAATTTATGTAATAATTTATAATTTTAATAGGATAAAGTAATAAAAATATAAAATTTTTATCGGAATTAATATTAATGGGATTATGTGAGACAAAATAAGACTTCATAAAAGTGTAAACTTTTTTTTAAATTATTTTTAATAGGGTAAACTAGAGACTATATGAGAATATTTAATTTTCAGTGAGGACAAATTATAAAAATTAAAAAATTTTGATGCAAAATTAAAAGAACAAAAAATTTGTACAGACCCCGTTCACGCCCCCTTCCTCCGCCTCTGCATGCAGACAATTGAAATCTCATGAATTGTGATGGGAGATATTAATAGGAGCCCACATTCACCACCACGCATCTCTTGTGAGATTATTGTTAAAATTTTCTAGTATCATTATTTTCTAGACATGGAAAAGCATCGTTGTAGGCATGTTATAGCAGTAATTTGACGTTTGACTTGAGCTAGACCATAGACCTATAGTGGAAAACGGTCCATGACTAAGGCCAATCGTATATTTTGTGTAAGAGAAAAATACTTAAATAATATAAATTTAAAGATTATTATATCAACATGATATAAAAATTTGATATTAATAATATGATATAAAATAAAACTAAAAATTATGTAATGGTGAAAAAAGTGACTATTTAGATAATTAACGTTTAAAAGACACTATCTATGTGGTCAGGACGGGTAACATACTTATCTCATTTGACCCGGTTCATATTTACATATTACCTATTCATCTCAAGTTCAAGATATATATGGGAATAAAATTGTAAATGGGAAAAGGGGTATGGTTTTGCCCCATCTTGGGCCATGTTTGGAGATTACCGTTGAATTGAAATGTGTCTTGATGGTACGGATATACTACTACCTGAAACGGTCCAATGGCCAACTCAGGTTAACGTACTATGCTGATGTCTGAACTGGACTGATTTCTGGCCTACTTTTCTTTTGGGCTTCTGGGCTGCTCTGGATCTCGTTAATGTCAGTGTGATGGTTTTTAGTTTAAGATTTTTAAGTATCAATAATAATTTAAAATAAAAAAAAAAAAAATTTCAGAAAAAAAAAAAAAAATTTCAGAAAAAGATAAAAAATATGATGAAAAAAGTATAATTTAATTTAAACTAAACTTGCAACCAAACGGGCTAGATGTTGAGGCAAATTGAAAAATGGAAAATAAAACCATATCAGAACCTACACATCTAACGTCCACAAGTCAACAATAACAATCTTCTGTATCGCCACTTTTGTAATAGTAATAAGCAACTTGTTACAAATCACAACTTATAAGAAGAGCCGCATTTGCATAAGTATTTGACATGTCATAATAATATAATATGATACGATACAATACATTTTTTTTTATAATGTGCCAACTAAAATATTATACACCGCAATTTATTGGGTTCTAGATCAACAACGAAAGCAAGAAGCTTAATAAACTAGCGGAAACCACACCAACATTTTGAGTGGTGGACGTGGCTGAGGAGTGCTTAGCATTTAGAAGCGGAGACGAGATAGGAGTGGCGGCAGTTTTCGTCACGGTGGAAGCATCCTCGGTGGAAAATAACTCGAACGGTAAGAGATCGCCGGAAGCTCCTTCTTTGTCGCCGACCGTGATATGAAGCTTTTGACCAGCCTCACAATGCTTCCCAACGCCATTATAGAAGTAGTAGTCCCCGGTTTGTGTGAGGTTGAGAATTGTTGGCCCGTCGTAGTACATGTTAAACACTTTGTTTTGAGTGCATGCTTCAAAATCTTCCTTGCTTACCATGATCACATTGTTTCCACAAGGTCTGGATGGAAAAACTGAAAAATTTTCCTTCAGGAACTAAAAAAAAAATAAAAAAGTGTACAAACTTAATAATTTATTTGGGAAAAAGAAAAGCGAAAATTAAGTGGAGAGTCATATTTTTTATACATTCTTATGATTTTGCCAATTCTCGTATTAAAATTGATAATTTTAATGTTATATAATGACAAAATTATGTTGTTGTGCGCATAAATATAAAGAGGTATTAAATTTATGACATTCTTGTGTATAACTCAAAAAAAAAAAAAAAAGATTGAAATTAAGGCTTAACAAAAGGAAAATATCTTATACAAGTTTTAATTGTTAGCGATGCTGATTATTGTAATTGTTTCAAACAAACAATACTCATGTTTCAAACAAACAATACTCATCACCAATGTGAGAATGTTTTTTAACAAAAAAAAAAAAAAGAAGGGTGAGAATGTTTTGATATTCAAGATGTTACTATTAAAATGGGACTATATATCAATATGTACATATAAGTCGGTTTCAGAGTTGACATGTTAATTTATAATCTACTAAAAATAATCGGAATGATACATAGCATAATTGCTAGAGAGACATGACATTTGCAACACTTACCGAGTCGGTCACCAACACCAAAAGTTCTTGGTTTAGCCCAATCTTGAAAGTAGGTTTTGTTGTCAGGCACACGCCAGCCATGGCTTCCTCCAACAATGTGAGTGAATGCACCAACCTGTCCGATCATGAAGTAACCCAAAATTGCAGCCAATGTGAAGAACATTGTAAATTTCGATTTCGCCATAAAGTTAATTTCTTTCCCTATCATGAACCTTTTTCTTTTTTTTTTCTTTTTCTTTTTCGTTGATGGAGGGAGTAGATTTTTGTCTTGTTTTCCCTTCAACACACCGAAAAGATGAGAGTTCTAAAATTAGAATCTGTTCTTATTAAATTAGGACTTTTGTGGATTTTCTGCTTTCAACTGAGTTCGTTTGTTTGTAATGTTTGTTTTTTTGGGTATTTTAAGGTGATGACAAAGTCAATTAGTGCTTATAAATGGGATATGGTTTGGTAAAAACTATTGACAGTGCTCGCTCCAGGGATAAAGGCAACAAAGGCAACGACCTAAGGCCACCCTTGAGAGAAGGCCGCTTATTATTAGGATAATTAATTATTCTTTTCCTTCTCTTTCCTTTTTTTTTTTCTGCCACGTGTCATTTCATTTTTCCATGAAAAAAAAGTTATTAAAAAAAATATTCATTAGTTTTAAGTCAAAAATATTTACGAAATTAAATAGGAAGTGTAAGCATTGTTTCAGTCACCATTCTAAGCTTTCAATTCAAAAAGAAATGTTCCCAAATCAATTAACCTTATAATAAGATTAAAAAAAAAAAAATCTAAGACTTGTTACAAAAATCTAAATGTGAACTTTGGACGTAATAAATTAATAGTAAATATATGAGAAAAACTTTCTCACGTGGACAGTAAGGATATGAAAAAGTAATTCGTAAGGTCACATATGAGAAAATAATATTGTAAAGAATTGTATAAAAAATTACTGAAGGAGAGACATATTAGAAAAAAATATAGCATAATCCTTATTAAAACACATCTTTCATCGTTACATGATAATTATAATATATTTTTGAATAGTGTTTTGAACCGAATGAATAATGTAGGGCAAATTAATAATTGTAAAAAATTAGGTAAAATAGAATTGTTGAACACTTATTTAAATAAATTGTAAAAAAAAAAATTAATTAAGAAAATGATAGTTAATCAACATCAATCAATGAAAAATATATAATAATATTAATCAATTATTAATTATTCATATCTAATTAATTAATCATCGATTGATGATTAAAAAAAAAAAAAAAAAGATCATTTTCTTAATTTTACAAAATTTTGATAATTTATTACAAAAAATTATTGAAAAAGACCATTTACTCGTATATCCCCTAACAGTTTGAGAGATTGATTTGAAGATATTTTAAAATTTGAGATTAAAATGAGATTAGACCTATAAAAAGTTAAATGAACAACACGTTTCTTTTTTTCTTTTTTGTTTTCTTTGGGTACAAAATTACCTTCCACTACAAGGGGAAACAAAATATATACATATATATATATTGCAATATTTTGTAATTGTATAGAAAACCACGTGCCCTTTATACCAGGAGCGACCAGCTGCCGCCTGTAGTTCGCTAGAGACTACTAGTCTTGCTTCATTCCTGGCGGGAGTACCGATTTCCCAGTTTTATTTTCTCGAGAACCAAACAGTCAACTTCGCCTTTTACCAGCGTTTGTTCCAGGCTGTAAAACCCTAATTCTGAATTCCAAATGGAAAAATCTGCCGCTCAACCAGTTTGCGGCCAAGAGGCCATCGATCTGCTCAACTGCGTCACCGAGACTCCCTTCGACCTAGAAAAATGCACTCGTCTTCTTCATTCTTTGCGAGAGTGCGTGCTCAGCAAGGTACTTTTTCTCTCAACTTAGGACCCCCCCTTTTTTTTTTTTTTTTTTTTTTCGATTTGTGATTTGAATTAATACCTGAGATTTGGAGGAACTCGAAGCACAATTGCATTCCGTTATGATTCTGTGAGCAAATTGCTTTACGTTTTCAATTCTTGGTTGATTAATTTTTTTTTTTAATTAAGTTGTTTTGTTAGAGAGGTAATTGAACCTAATTGACGAAGAACTTTTGATTAATCGAGTTTCATTTATGAAATCCAATTTCACCGATTGGTGCTAGCCCAGTTGGTAAGGATGTTATCAAACAATTGCACAATTCAGAATTCGATCATGAGACGACATAGAACTAAGGCATGGAATGGCCCTTGATTCATAAGTTGAAAGCTTGTTTTCGATTTCTGTTGCCTTTCAGATTATTCCAATATTAGGAGTTCGGAGTCTGTAAATCTATTAAGATCTTAGTTCTTTAATTGAAAGATTATGATGTTAATTTTGAAAGAGACCTTGTCATTTATGGCAAATCATTAAAATTGTCATTAAGGACTGCAATCACTGTATTGAATTTAGATGTATCGGTTTTGATTACAACTATAAAAATTGCGTGGATGCATACAGAACATAAACATGATTTCCAGTCTGAAATGATCGCATTTCGTTGCCAATGCAGAAAGTGAAAAAGTTCTCGATAGCTGAACAGGGCCAACAGGAAGCAAAGCCTAGTGATAAGAAAACTTGATTGGAGTTTTTTACTAGTAGAATTATTCGGCTGCGATCCTTGATGAGAGAGTTTTATCCATATCCTTTCGCAATGAGTAACAACTGCTCATTTTCTTCCTTTTCAATACTGTATCTCGGATCACTAATCCTTACTCTCCTGATGTTTGAACAAAAATAATAATCTGATTCGTTCGGTGTATCGTACAACATTACAAGCATTTAAACCCTTCTTTATGATTAGCTACATGTTGAAGACTGCAATTTTCTATGCTACTTTGTTTTTGTTACCGCTAACTGGGAAGCATGTATTTTTTCTCAGAAGCAAAGGTTTTTGATTTAGAGTAGATATCAAAGACTCTTACGATAAGTGTGCGGAAAATTACTATACAGCTTATACCAGCTTGATGGGCTCCTTATTAAACTGCTTTTTCTTATGTAAATGCATCTATGCTGGAGAGCGTGGATACGCATAGAACTTTTTTGCATGTTGAAAAAAGAGTCATTTGGTGTCTCCATTTATCGTCTATAAAAGTCTTTAATCGTCTATAAATGAACTCTCAAGATTCATCAATGAAATGGAAATGACATGACCCAATTCTACTTGAAAGATGTGTTTAATTTCTCTTATACCACCATGATTACAATGCTACACAACAACTCATTGGCCGGGCAGGGCTTTTGATTGGACTACCGAGCATCACATCTAGGCGTATCTTAGGGAGAAAAAAAAGAAACGCATGCTTACTGCAAGACCACCCCGTTATGGTGGATGTGCATACAACTTGTTGAGTCATCCTTTGATTTCTGCAAATTGCTCCCCTTACAAGTTCCTACTAGGAGCTTAGCTGTAGAAAGCAAGAAGCATTTGACCGTTTGGCATTGTTTCTTTGAGGATTTTGCTTCTATTCTAATAGTTTGCACTATCCACTTGAACCCCTTAATGTCACGGGGAGGTGGGCATCCAATTCTTTGATTTCAGCATTAGCTGGCTCATTTTTATTTTCCCTTTCAACAAGCACAAATATTTGACAAGCCTTAAAAGACATCGTGGAAATGGTCATGTATTTTAATTCGGAAATGACAAGAGGAAAGATGTTCTTCACTTTTTTACGCTTGGTCGTAGAAAGAAAATAAATGAGACTGACACCAAACAGAGTAAATAACATTATCAACCCCCACAAATGCCAAACGACCAGCAACAATGCGTCAAAGTCAGAACACTAGTTATGAATTGATAAAAATCCTCAAATACATATGACTTATGACCAAATCACACAAAAACAAACCCATCTGCAACCCAAGAGATCGAATAGACACACCTCACACAACGACCAAACCACATTTCGTAAATCTTGTCTTTGCAATCCTGTGCTTTTCATTCTTGCCACTACATTCCAAAAGAGGTTATGAATGTCCAATTTAGAAGCTGTAGGAGACATCCGCTGCGTGGATGAGATACGTCAACGCCAACGCCACCAACATCAGCACGTATGCAATCCCTTGGTCAATTGATGTTCCTGAAAAATTGACATAACCAACATTAACAAAAAGAATTTTCATGGTAATTTAAGAAAACACGAATTTTTTACGAATACATGTTAATAGGGACAATTAGTCGATTTCACACGTTGAGAAATGTCTGCATTGAGTCTAATCAGTTCCTCTCACGCATGCACTTTTTCTAACAGAACATAAAAAAAAAAACAAAAATAAAATGCTATAGTTGTTTCGAGACATTTCCTGATTATTATTAAAATAACCACACAAATGCAGAATATTCCCAAGACCCTGCAAAGTTTCCACATTTTTACTCTTAAGACCCGACAAATTGTGAAGCCTAATTTCACAAATCTCATACATTTTCTCTGTCGGATCTATTAATGATCTGCAATGCAGTATCACGAAAGACACAACCACATTGTCCCAAATCCAGATCTGCATATCAGAAAATCTCCAAAAATACACTAAACAAGATTCAGAGATTCAAAACTAACCGTCGCTGGTGGGAACCGGAGCCGGAGCCGGAGCCTGGGCCTGTACGGCGGGGAAGGC
The DNA here is from genome assembly GCA_025413025.1 of Ficus hispida. NCBI lineage: Eukaryota > Viridiplantae > Streptophyta > Magnoliopsida > Rosales > Moraceae > Ficus > Ficus hispida. The sequence continues at coordinate 32,812,890 of CM046372.1, read as the reverse complement.
GGCACTCAAGACGAGAGCGACGACGGCGAAAACTCCGAAAGAAACCCTGGGAACCGCCATTTTCGCCTTTTTCTCCTCTTTTTTCACTCGCTAGCTTCACAAATTCAACAACGAAAATGCTTGAAAAGGAAAACTAAGGCCTGAGATTGGATCTCTCTCTGTGACGTCTCTCGGAATGAGAAGAAAGAGCCGCACAGAGAGAGAGAGAGAGAGATTGGGATTCCCGGGGCTCCGAGAGAAGCAGAAAACCAGACGACGACGACGACGAAGAAGTGAAGCGAGGGCGATTCAGGAACTGGGTGTATATATATATATTGGCAATAGATATGGAGGGAGTTTGTCCACGAGGAGGAGAGACAAAACCGGTAAAGCCGGTAATACCGGTAATTACTAATAAAAATCTTTGTATAACGAAAATGGGAGGTGGGGCCACGCGCATGTTCCGGTCCGGTGAGCCCATGTGAGCTTTTCTCTCTACTTTCTTTCCCTTCTGTGTCTCCGCTTTTACAGTCTGTGATTCCACCCCCTTAGTTGGCGCCATATGCTGCGGTCCCCCATCTCGCCACGAGCTGTCTTTTGATTCGTCTGTTTCTTTGCTCCGGGATTTTTTTTTTTCTTCTTTTTTTCTCTTTTTCACCTTTTTACGGGATGATTAGCTTTTTTTTTTTTTTTTTTTTTACTTAAGGTGAAAGATTTAAATTTACGTAATATCACCGTTAAATTACACATATAATTACTCTCTTTTAAAAATAAATAAAATTAAAATAAGTAACTTTTTAATAAAAATAATTAAAATAAACAATAATTCATAAGATTTTAAAATATTTGAAATAAATGTTAAATTCTGTGACAATTTCCTTGGTCCCTCGGTATCCCATGTTAGGAGGTATGCTAATTCTGTGGGTCATATTTTATCAAAGTGGTTTTAATTCAAACTAAGTTTCATGTTTGATTCAATGAGATTCCTAATATATCTCTATTGCTGTGACTTTATACCTTTTCATATAAATAAAAAATTTGCTAAATAAATGACAAATTATAAGATGTTAATATATCATTTATATAATAAATCTGTTGTTTATTTTAAATTTTTTAAAAACTTATTATTTAATTTAATTATCTTTCCCAAATTTTGTTTACTTCTCTCTCTCTCTCTTTTGGCTTTTTTCACTGACAAGCTTTTGGCGTTTAGCGAGATTGCCTGTTTGGTTTCTGGAGCCTTCATCCCCAAGATGTGAACAAGAATCACCTTGGTGTGAATTAAGTCGATTAATAACAAATCGAAGGGAAAAAAATTAAAAAAAAAAAAAAAAGAAGAAGAAGAAGAAAAAGAAGATTTTCGCTTAAGAAATTATTCAGTCAGAAAAGAGTTGAAATAGATGTTGGATACCATTAACTTATTTTGTTTAGCCATGCGTGATAGAATAAGTCTGATCTTTTTTTTTCTTAAATAATGTTAACGGTGTCTAACTAATTAACCACAACATTTCAAAATTTTGAACTGCTTTTTAACTTTTTATTGTTATTTTTTTTGTATTTTTAATTCTAAATTCTTTTAATAACGTGACACCAGCATAATAAAGTTGATTCAATATCATTTACGGTATTAAAATTAGACTGAAACTCTGTAAAGACTTTTTTAGGTATGGATTAGAGGAGTTCGTTATCTGGTTTAATAATATAAGTAATGACAAATGACATTGTGTAGGTCATGGACATCAAATGTGGAACAATTAGTTGTATCTATCTAACTGTTATATATATATATATATATATATAAATGTGTGTGTGTGCGCTTTGGAATGATGAATCTGAACATAAGACACTACATGCCAGCAAATGCCAACAAGCCCTTTTCAATGTTGCTTGGAATGTACATCTCAAGTATTTTCTGTGACAATTAACAAACAAGATGCCAATCAGTTAAAAACATTCTATTGTAGAGATGACAAAAATTCCTCATGAGGTGGCAGGCCAGCTACGAGGTCCGAACGGGGGCGGTTATGGCGCTGGAAATTCGGGGACGGGGAAAGGATTTCGCTCGAAAGAAAACTTTCTAGTTCACTGTCAAGAAATTTTGTGAAGGGTAATCTTAAGTAGGATTTTTAAAAGTTTATGACCAGTTGGATAGAATGGAAGGACAAATAATAATGTTAAGGAACATGGTTTCTTTATGATAGATACAATGCATGTTATTCAACCATATTTATGGTTGAGACTTCATTGTAAATGCTTGTGGAAAATATTTGTTGGTCATTTTTCTTTTCTTTCGTCTCTTGGGAGAGAGAGATGGGGCAAGAGTTATACTTAGATATATATATATATATATATATATATATATTAGTTGTATTTCACTTGCATTTGCATATGCGGAATAGAAAAAAAAAAAAAAAAAACACATGGCAAAAACACATGGCATTGACTAGGCACCATGTAAGCAGCAATGTAGCGTTGACTGGACCATCATATAATCAGTGATGTAGCGTTGACGTAATTATCATTAAAGACAGGACGAAAAGCATATTCGTTTGTTTTTTTATGTATAGGTAATAGATATATTCGAAGCATTTTCTAGTACAAACAATATTACAAGGATACTCTATAAGTTTTAATGTTAATTAGAATGGTAAGAACACGTGAAACTGGTTGTACTGATTGGAGTTTGTTTGTTTACTTTTAGGATATTGAGACTGTATATGCATGTTACTCAACTCTACTTATTGGTGAAATTTTTTATAAATAACAAAGAAGAGTTTGTGATGGTTTGTTTAATCTTATTTTGGCTGTGGGGGAGAGTCAGATATTAGTTGTTAAATTGGCTTGCACATCTAGGCCTTGGAGAGTACAATGCTGTCATTCAAAACAAGGAGTACTGCTAACCAATCCGACTTGTGTGAGTCGGGCTTTAAGAATAAGGATCGATGTGCTTATCTAACTTTCAAAATCTTGACCCATTAGATTTTTCTGTAAGAAAAAGTTCTCTTTACATTATATTTATCTCTATTAATGGAATGGTAACCACCAATGGTTAAAAAAAGGAAAAGAAAACGTAACCATTGAAAACTCAGTTTATACCTACACAATTGATTTTATGTACGCATGAATGAGGTTTTATGTTAATTTGAGCTTCTAAAGTTTGTTGCAGATATTTCTTGCTAAGCAGATACTGGAAATATGATATTCAGATCTTGTGGGCAAAGTTCTTGATTAAATATGTCTACCTACCAAGAACGGCAAAAAAATAAAAAATAAAAAATAAAAAAAGTCGTTTTCTTAAATCAGTACTTGTCTTTCTCAACAGTTAAGGAAGCCAAAGTTACAGCACATTCATCTCAGCAATCTGTCTTGAATTTCAATCATGTAAATGCATTGCATTTACACCCCACGTTTTCTTTTCTTGTTACCTATAATTCCAATTATTTCTTCCAACTTGTTTTTTTTTTTTTCCCTTTTTTTTTTTTCTCAATCTTAGCTGCTCCAGAGACAAGCCCTTTTGTTTGTGGTGGCAGTTTATTCTCGTATACAAGTTGGGTGTTTACATATTTAAGAGAAGAAGACATCAAAATCAATCAAAGCAGATAATGCAGATTGCAGAATTCCTTAGAAGGCCCTACTGATCTTGTATCGAGACATTGAAATGACTTTTTTTTTTTTTTTTTTTTTCAACTGCTTACGTTATTGATGTGCTGTTCAAGGTAGACTTCATTGTAGGTTACACTAGAGTAAGGCAACACTACATTTTTTTTTGGACAAATTCGTGCATCCTAAATTTCACTCATTAAATGAGGTTAAAAAAAACTCCATCCATTGAACCTTTTTAGCTTTTAACGGATAGGGTTTAAATCGTTTTCTTTCATTATTTAATGGTCAAAAAATAAGAGATATGTACATTCCAAAATTTTGAGATGTATTAAATCTCATCCATAAAACCTTTTTCAGCTTTTAACAAATAAAGCTTGAATCGGTTTCTTTCATGATTTAATGGTCGAAAAATAAGAGATATGTACAATCTAAAATTTTGAGCTGTATTGGAGTTCTATTAGTGATGCTATCCTGTTTGGATTATAAGTATGAAAAATAAAATTGAATAGTAAATTTCAATTCTAATGAGAGAATATATTGTGGAAAACGCTTTAGATAGTTCTAAAAAATAATCACAAAATGGTGATCAAAACAGACTATGATATAGCAAAGAAAATTTGTCAAACTATATAGTTGGGGTATTAGTATTTATTTGGCTTAGGATTAGAGATCATAAATGTGTTTTATAGAAGTGTTTCATTGGAACAAGAGAAAACAAGAAGAAATGAGTAATAGATCACCTAGGCGAGACCGTAAGTAAAAGAAGGAAGATAAGCGAGGTCCTTTCTTTTATAATATTTAGTATGAAGTTTTTCTCATAATCACTCCAATTTCGGAGAGATCAGAATTGGGGGGTGTTTTGAAGGATTTTGAGTCCATTTTCTGATCCTTTCATTCCTCTTTTCTCTCATACTAAAAAATCATTAATGTCGAAATCCTTCCACTAATCCATCCATCCCTCTTAATATTCCTTCCATAATTTTCTCTCCTACCAAACACAATTTTATATTTATGGACTAAAACTAAAAAAAAAAAAAAAAAAAAAAAAACAAATAAAAGGAACGCTGAAGAGAAGATCAATTTTCCTTGTCCTAACTAATGCTTCGATGCCGTGGAAGAGAGGTAACATGTAATTTTCATATTAAATAAGAGACCTAACAAACTCGAAAGAAAACTGAATTCTAACTCTGAATGCTACTCCTCATAAGATTTCAACCTTCTTTTATGATATAGAAGGAAAGACCTGCTCTTCATCCATTTGGCCATCAAAACTGATTTCATGGTCAGGATGTAAGAGATAAGTATGAAAAACCAGTGTTTGGATGTGTCACTAAAACATTTGCATTAATTAACACAAAAGGAAAACGACATTAAATATATATATTTATATATATATATATATATATTGTGGAACAGAGTATTTTATATGGATGAAAACGTTTGGCACTTTTGCAAGGATGTGGAGACGTTACCAAAGTAAATTACCAAAAATTTATTTGGTAATATAACCCCGGGGGGGGGGGGGGGGGGGGGGGGCGGCAAAAAAAAAAAAAGAGTAGCATTTTCATGCCAATTTTTGCATAGTGACATTTAGGACTATAAAAGTTTATTGAGGTCATGACTCGGGCGATAAAGCTGCCTAGTATGAACCCATTGAAAGGTTTTAATTGCATCATCTAAGCAAATGACGAAAAAAGAACTTTCAAAAGGGTAAAAAAATATATATAAAGTATAAATTTTTAAAAGTTAAGGGTATCTTCTCAAGAAACTTACAATTCGTGTGTTTAGTGAATGTGTGAGCTGTTTTCAATGTATTGAGTCCTAAGTTCAATCCTTAGGATGCAAAAAATTTTTTTTTTTTTTCCTCGAGCTTTGTTAATATGCAGTTGAACACTTGAACTTCATGAACTAGTATTCGGATTATATTTAGTCTTTTTTTTTTTTTTTTAATATCTATGTATACTTATTGGAGGAGATGAACATTCTCAAGCATCTTAGAACGACTACTTAAGGCTTAAGAACTGTATTAAAAGTAAAAACAGTGTAAGGGTATGTTCTCAAGAAACGAGTTAAGTTGGGGGTGTGAGTTGTTTTTAATATATTGAGTTCTGTTTCAAATGTCAAAAATGTAATATTTTTTGTTAATCTGCCGTTGCACACTCGAACTTGAACTAGTACTCGGATTATATTGAGCCTTTCTTTTGCTCTCTATAGACTTGCTTAATACATTTTCAAGCAACTTGGTACAACTATTTAAGCCTTAACATCTGTCTTTAGCATTAAAGGAAAAAAAAAAAAAAAAGAAGGAGAAGAAGAAAACCTTGACAACTGAAGCTGCTATGATTTTGGAATCAATAAGAAAAAAAAAAAAAGGTACTTCATTTCTTACACATATATATACATATATATATATATTATATATTATATATGTTACATTCGATGATAAAGATAAAAAAGGAAGGTGGCAATTAGTACATGGGCAAGGAAAAGACCTACTCATCAACTAGTCTAAAGACTACTACAACAACCACATGGTAACTTATTACATATGAAATATTTCTAGAACAAACTAAGCATAAAAATATCTGCTACACACGCACACACACACACACACACACATATATATAAATATATATATATGTGTGTATGTATGAGGTTTTGTGATTACTAATTCTGAGAAGGCCAAAGAAAAGCTCCCATGGCAAACTTCCTCTTCTCGTCGACATCTCCGTTGATGAGGGGCAAGCCATATTCTCTCAAGAGGCAGTCCAGCCTCCACTCGGGCATGGTCTCGTAGTCGCTTCTCTTGAATCTCGGATAGTGAAGAGGCATTTGGAAGCCACAATGTTTCTCATTCATCTTGTGATTCCCATTTGGCTTCATTCCTTGCATTGTGTTATAGCCAGTGTTTGTTGGACACACACCTTCACTCATTCTTTCCTTTTTTCTTTTTTCTTTTTTTTTTTTTTTTTTTTTCTTTTTTCTTCTTTTTGTTCACAACTCTCTTCTTGAGCAAACAAGTCGTGCAAAATTGCCTTTTTTATAGACACCCTTATGAGAGAGAGAGAGAGAGAGAGAGAATTCGAGTACTTGCTAGAAAAGAAAACAATAAAAAGGGGGCATTTATTTTCTAGTTTTGGGGGAGGTTTAAGTTATGTTTTTTTACCAACCAAGTATTTATGCCGTGTGCAAAGTTAGTGGTCATTTAGAAAGGAAGCTGCTATTTCTTGCAATTAAAGCGTAGAGTTGAAACTTGAAAGCTGTCCACCAGAAAATAAATGGCCAGAGATTTTTGTTTTTTTTTAAATTAAAATTTAATGGTTGGGTTGTAGTGTTTTATTATTGAGTTCTGTACATGCATTATTGGCTTCGCCTTTCTTCTAGAACTTTCTATTCATGATCAGGCCGAAATGAAAGTGTCAAGTTACTTGCTTACTAACCTAATTTACACGGATCCTATATAACCAACGAGGGGCCAATCCGATATTATTTTGGAGCATTTTATTTAAGACTACCCTTTATTATTAGTGCACATTTATAAACGTTAGATATTGTCAAAATTACATCACGATAAAAAAAATATACAAACCGATATAATCTGATACAAATATGAGCATATTGATCATACTTTATTGTACAATTCTCCTTGTTTTAATGTCCCCAAAAGTTGCTTACGCACGATGCAAATAATGTCTAATAAAGGTGCAATAAAAGATTTTATACGAAGATTAATGCATAACTGAAGCTAAACTTAATGTTTGCTTATGATATTTGTTCCACTTCAACTTGTACAAGTAAAAAAGCAAAACGTCTCTAAAAAGTAAAAAGCTATATTGTGGTTGGTTTGTGATTCCTCAAAATAGCATTTCTTCCCTCAAATCTAATTTCTCAACTTCTTACAAAATATAGTAAATTTGTTACTCAATCATAAGATGTAGTTCAGATCCCCACTTAGGTTTAAATTTTGATATATTTTAATTGACCTCCACAATTAAATGAAGAAATTAAGTTTTTCCCTTATTCAAATCTACAAATATTTATTTTCAACCGACAAAAAAAATCTACAAATATTTGCACGTCCTAAAAATTGAAAATCAATTTATCTTAATAAAAAAAATTAGAGACAACTTAAATCCCATTGATTATAAAAATCTTCACTCCGTCACTTCCCCCATCCAAAAGTTAAAAAATAAATATGGTGAAATCTAGCGTCATCATGACCATGTGCAACAACAAAAGTAACGGATTATTCAAGTTTTCTTACCGGACATGATCATCGTCGAAAATCTTCTTTGTGGAAAACCAGCCCTCAATGATGAAGACATTAATTGTAGATATATATCAACTCCCTATCATTCCCTCATTGGGGTAGGTCTTTTGAAAATATATATATATATATATATATATATAATTTGGAGCCTGATTTTCTGTACTAATGTTTAAAATTCACTAAAAGCAATATATATATATATATATATATATATGCTTTTCCAGCTTAAAAGAAGAAAAGAAAGTTCCATCATGCCAATTGCAAGAGGCGATATTTATTATGTCGATTGATCAATGATCAGGTGCCCACCTCCTAGTACTACTTACCAGCTATATATATACATATATTTATATATATATATTACCAATATAGCTTTTCTTTCCTTTTTGTTTTCCTCCTTGCTGGCCCTCCAATTGGTTCGTCACTCGCACTTCCTTAATTGACGACCTTTTTTTTAATAGAATAATTAGCAACTTTTCTTCATGTTGAAAGTTAAAACAAATAATTATGATATTTTTGGTACAAAAGTTTACGATCCAGTCAGGAACGTTTCGTGAACAAGAAGGAAAGTTTGAACATGAGTTAGAAACGACAACATCCTGAATTACACACATTTCAAAAAAAAAAAAAAAAAAAAAGCAACATCCAAATGAAAACGACAATAAACACAAAACAATTTAGGGGATGTGAAAATGGCTATAAGATGGCTGTTAAAATCACTAGGGCATGAATCACAACTACGTGGAAAAAGACGCCTACATAAAACGACGCAAATCAATGAAACATGCAGCTACGAGTTTTTATTTTTTAAAAAAATTAAATGAAAATGAACACTTGGAAAGAAACAATATCAACAAAATCGATTACACCAAGACATGTAAACAAATGCATGAAAAGGAAACGACAACAAAACACAAAATCCACATAAAACGACAATAGCAAGAAATCATCAGTAATGTTTAGAAGAAAACTAAAAAAGAATTGAAAATATGTGAAGTACCTAAAAACGACAAGAAACACAACAATTGATAACAGCATGTATAAAAGCAAGGATGAATCAAAGACGAAAAACTTGAGAAGAAGGACCACCCCCTAAAAATTAATAAAATTGACACCGATCACAAAAACATCATACTGAAAAAATGAAAATCTTAAAAAAATTGGTAATTATAAAATAAAAGTAATTGAAACACTACATGAAAACCACAAATTTTGAGAAAAACGACAATGTCACATACAGCCAACAGGATAACGACAACAAAGTTTAATCGATAAGTAATTGGAAACATCCACAAACATAAAAACATTAACAGTATTCTAAAAAGAATGACAACTTAAAGACGACAAGCTCACGAAAATGTAAAACCACTTAAAAAAGGGGCAACGTAATGAAATGACAAATCACAATAGACAGTGACTAGACAGAAAACGACAATAATAAAAACGACAACCAAGTAGAAACGACAACAAAAGATTAAAAAAACGCCCAAAAAAAAAAAAAAAAGAACACAAAAGCAACGTCAATTTAAAAACCGACAAAATATTTTTTGCAGTTACTACCTACACAAAGGAAGTAATAAAATTTAGAAACACAGGAAAAAAAAAACACGACACAACAGAATCTACAACTACATTAAAATGGCACAGATTAATACGACAAGAGCATAAAAATGTGAAAAACGAAGAGACAGCAACTTGAAAAAAAGGTAATGAAATGACAACAAATCGCAATAGACAATGACTAGACAGAAAACGACAAAAATTAAAAAACGACAACCATGTTTAAACGACAACAAAAGATTAAAAAATGCATAAACCAAAAAATAAATAAATAATAATAATAATAAGAACATAAAAGCAACGACAATTTAAAAACCGACAAAATACCTTTTTCAATTAATACCTACACAGAGCAAGTATTAGAATTCAGAAACACAGAAAAAAAAAAAAAAAAAAAAAAAAAAAGAGAGAGAGAGAACAGAAACGACAATTACATTAAAATAGCCCAAATTAATAAAACGACAACAATCATAAAAACGAAGAGACGGCAACCGCGTAAAATCGACAGCAACGTGAAAAGTGAATAACAACCAAGAAAAGGAAACTACATGAAGTCGGTCGTCATAAAAAAAGACTAATGCTTTGTTTAACACATTAGTTTAACTTTAATTAAATCATATTTTTTTTGTTATATTTTTATCTTTTTACGAAAAGTTAATAAAAAATTATAATTAAGTTTTAAAAAGTCAACTAACTCCAACTTAAAAATTTTAACTCCAACTAACGATCTAAACGAACACTAAATTAAAACGAATTGTAATGTAGGCTAGAGTGAACTAGAGAACAATATCATCACCAGAAAACGACACTTAGCCAAAATATACGACAAGTTTTAAAATGATAAAACTTTCAAAATCGAGAACACGCGACAAATTCAATCGCGCAGAAACGAGAAAAACGTACAAAAGGCCAAAACGACAGCAATATTTTCAGCAACAATAACTTGAAAAAACGAGCATCAACAAAAACCAAATAGAAATTAATTATTAAGAACGACAACATAAAAACATCACCAAAAACACAAAATAAAAGATCCGTTAAAAGGCCAAGAAAAGGCTGAAAACAGATGATTAAACGTTAAAACGACTATGAGTTGACAGACGACATAAAAAATAACGACAACACCCTAAACGACAACAAAAACCAGAAAAAAGGACAATATTTAGGAGCAACAACTATCGGGGGAAAAAAATAATGAAGAAAACTATAAACAAGACAATAACTTGAAAAATAAGTGCAAGACGGGACGATATAAAAATTTAAACTTCAATTTTTTATCTTAAAAAAAAATGTTTGTGACAAGTATACATTATACTGACAATTTTGGTCAAGGACGTCTAGGCATAATTTCGAGGTCACTTTCCATGAACGTAAAAATGGTTACTTATAATACATTATTGAAAGAACTAAGGCAAAAAATAATGATCAAATCTGTTTCACACATCAAATAAGCGAGCAGATGAATTTCCGGCAAGACTCGATTCTTCACTTGGCCAAAGCAATTGCTGTGACGCCAAAGTAGAACAGGTGGAATTCCAGGAGTTAATCTAGATGCAAACTATAGATGCAGCCACTTCATATATTCCTAGTATTGAGATTTTGGTAAGGATCTGTCTTCTAACAACGAGTTACGCATCAGGAATCTGTTCTTCGTTCGATAGACACTTCTTTCAGACTCTCAGGAGCAGCCTTAGCTGTGGCAGGTATATCTACAAGCATGTTTGGGGGAGCAAAATACATGTGCAGTGACATCATGCAGATGATAATTCCCAAGAATAGCTGCGACAACACGAGGGAAAAGATTGCAAAATCGTTAGTGATTTGTTACACGCTTACTTAGCTCCTTGATTTCATAGAAGATTGACAGCCACAGGTGGACTGATATATATATATATATATATATATACCGACTTATGTATTCAACTTCTACCTGCAATGTGGGCTTGAAGGTGAAAAGGTAGATAGATAAAACCATTGTCAGCAGCATTGCCATTGATGTTGAGTACACCTGAAATGAAGCATATAAGCGAATCGTGTTGGTTATTGTTTTTCGGGAGTCTGGACACTCATGACTTGCAGTACAAGTAAAATAGAAAAGTAGTTAGATAGACTTCTACTGTCTTAAATCTCCAACCTTGTGAACAAATTTCACAAGTAAATGATATTTGAAATACGTGCTTATCGATCATGCAGCTTAATGCATTTGAACTTCTAAGCATCCTCTTGACAAGGTCCACTTGCTGAACCTAAGAGTTTGAGAATTCTAAGAAGTTGAGTATAACCATCGCATATACTGGAAGACTTGGGGTCTGATCACTAGGTGGCTGATAATGGAACAGGAGGAAAAAACTAAAAGGTTCAAAAGACAGCCTGGCTTTGCAATCTGTTACCTTAACAATATTATCAGCATATTTCATCAACCAAGAGACCAACAAGCCGGTTGATCCAAGATTTAAGACTACCATCCATGTTGTAATAGTGTATCCGTTAAGAAGGCGCTGCCACCAGGGTCCATTTTCAAATCCACGCCTGAAATCGTCCACAAGAAGCCGTGCCATGTTGAAAATTGCGCCAAATCTGCAAAGAACAATAGAAGGAGAAGGAACGAACATCTATCATGGCGAAGAAAATCTAAATCAGCAGAAGTATCTTCACAAGAACTTTCAGAAATATCATAAATGAATAGATTTTGTGTCACTATTATTGGCTTATGGAGCAGTACTCATATTTTCTATTAAATGCATGTAAATTGTAACATATATAACAGCATATCGCAATTGATTTCAGTCTGGAAATGCAAGATGCACTGTGAAGAAAAGATACCTACGTATACAATTGCACATTCTGCCAATACAAGCTATCATTGTTCTTCTTCATCAAAAACTCAGTATAAACACCAGCCAATGCAGAAAGACAAGCAGATAGGATGCCGAACATATACCCTTGGATTGGTGCTGAGAACAAAGAATCACACGAAGCTTCTCCACAACCTTTAACCTGTAACATTACAGATGAGTCACTAATCAAATGACCATTCTTTACCAAGGTTTCTGTAGTCTTAAAATAGACGGAAGTCGCATTTACTAATGAAATAGTTGAACTGTTATTATAAAAGAAGATCAAACAACTATCATTAAATGTTTGCTTTCGGTTGGTTGAGACAGAGGTTCATATTCACTTAAACTCAAAGCTCGGTGTTACTATCCAAGTACAAAGGAAATATACTCCAACCACTACATATCAGAGCTCTTTCCACCAAGTAATAAGGTCGGAAAACAGCATGATGAATTGCAGGCAACCAATGGCAGTCCAGAAAGTGGTTAAGCAGCCATAATTCTGATGCAACAAAGGATAGCTTTTGAAATCACCTGACTTGTGGTTGTTCCAACAGCTAACAAAACGATTGCCATCCATTGCAGATTAGACAGCCTCCTCTTCAGGAACAGCCTTAAAAAGTACAAAGCGGAACCAATCAATTGAAAACAACAATGCAAATTGAAGTCAAATAGAATGCATTAAGAGCAAGTAGTAACAAATGAAATCTAAAGTAGGTACCTGAACAAGATACCAGTAGTGACAATCTTCAGATTGCCCATTATCTGATATGTGGATGTATCAACGTAAACGAGGGTAGCAAACTGAACATTGTTGTGAATTAGATATATAACCGAGGGAATAGGATATAGGCGTACGCTCTTCCAATCTGTAGTCATCCGTGTCGAAGGTGATGCTTTACATTCTCTCCAAAGAAGGATACTAGAGACTACTAGCTGTTTTTTCATCAACGAACAAAAATGTAAACAAAATCAATAGCTTTGAAGAAAACTTTTTTTTTCAACCATGAGTCAAGAGGTAAACTAAAAGTAGTTTGCTTGTCAAACAACCTCTAAATGAGGAGAACTTAAGTGTAGTACCTTGAATACTTCTGCAAGAAATGGAACAGTGGCGTAGTCATACATATACCTTCCATTACTTTGGGAGAGCGTTGTTAATATTCCCTGAATTATTCAGTAGGAAAAAAAATTAATTTATAAAAGATTCAAGATTCAAAATAGATAATTATTGGCATGAAATGTACAACCAAGCAATCTGAATCCCTCTTATGCAAGAAAACAAAATCCACAAAATTCGTCAGAATAGACTCGATTCCTTACTTATTTAGTCCTCTTCCATAACAGTTATAGAAGCAAATACACTCCAAAAGTACTCAATCTATTGAGTATATATATGTTAGTTGCCATTCGATCAAACTGGAACTCAACTCTATAACACATCCAAGAGTTCAATTTGCACATTAAGCTACAAAGAGCTATGACTATCCAAGAAAAGACTTAACTCTCTCTACCTAGAAAACCAAAGTACTACTTTTCAACAACTATCACTTCTTTCTATAAAATAGCGAAATTCAGTTCAACTACAAGAACTTCTCTACAGATTTTCCGAGCTTTATTTTACACCGCGCTTTTGTACCAAAAGTCCATTACTTTGTTCTTAACCAGAGCTTTAACAAACTAAAAATGTGATTGTAATTCATCACAAACTCGATTTAAAACCACTTATCTTCCAATCACCAGCCTTTCTCACTCGACTCTCAGCAATAATAGACAATAATGAAATACAACATTAAAAATTCAGAAGCTTTCCCATAATTGCATAATTTAAACCTGCCATTTTCAAATTCATAACAAATTAATCGATTGAAAACAAAACAATGACAAACATTTTGTCCGTAGAAAGTAAATTGGGACAATAACTAGACAAGGAAGTCGGCAAAAAACTAACTGATTTAATTTCAAGACACGTTAAATCCAAAACATTTCTCCATTTCTGTAAAAATATAACAAAACCCATATCTTCTTCAACTCTGATTCAGACTTCGGGAGCAGAAAACCAAAGAGATCTAACGAAAACTAATTGTAACTTACGAAAGAAGAAGAAAAAGAGTAAATGGGGTTTTTTTTTTTTTTTGAAATTCAAATTAACAGACCTGAGAACTGGTGAGAACGGTGAGTAAAGCGGCAACGAAGTACCACTGCATCGTCTTCTACGTTGGGTTTTTCTTTTTTTTTTTTTTTTTTGGAGAAATGTTGTTGAAACTTGATTAGAGTACGGGAAATGTGTTTTGCATTTTCTGGGAAATAGTTTGTGTGATGGGTTTCTGAGCTGAATTATTTGTACTTCTTAAAAGCAACGAAATTAAGGAAGGATTTGGTTATGGTGGGAAAAGACCCACCGGAGAAAATCAGCCAGTCACGCGTCACGACCCAACCCAGAAATTGAAGGGCAGAAAAATAATAACCATAAATTGTGTTAAAAAAGAGTTAATTACAAATACTTACCCATTACTTTTATTTTATCCTAAATTAATGACTCTCGTTTAAAAAATTACAAAGGTTTCCTTTAAATGGGTAAGTTTGTGATAAAACCCTTTTGATATACCTATCAGTATAACTTATTTTTAAACTATTTAATATAATCAAATGGTTAAGATATTTTTTGTGCATGATAATTATAATGTACCTTACATCATAATAATTTAGATTAGGAAATTATTAAAAAAAAAAAAACCAATCTTCGTCAATGAAAGGTTAGAAGGGGGTACCTTTTCTCACCGGAAATGGCGACTTCATTAGAGGTCTTGTGTGAGGGGTCGCAGGTCGGCAGGATCTGGCCGGGGGGGGTTATCTGGGGGATCTTTGGTTTTTTTTTTAATTTCTTTTTTCTTATTTTTTTAATATATAATACTATAAGCTAAGGTACATTATAATTATCATACATAAACAACATTAAGCTATTAAGATTCATCGAATGGTCTATAAAATGAGCTTTATCGGTAGGGTTTCTAAATAAGACTCTACCATAATTTACCCCCCTTTAAATTTGAAAATCTTTTTTTCAATGTTATATTTATATAGTAAAGCTGCGGTAGAACCCTTTTTATATATCTATTGGTAGAGTCTCTTTTTAAACCATTAAGATGTAATCAAACGGCTCACGTATTATTTATGTACAATAGTTATAATGTACTTTACTTCATACTAGTACAAACTTAAAAATTTAAAAATAATATATATAAAATAAATTAAAAAGAAAACACTACAATTCCCACACCCCCCTTCCCGACGAGCCAATCCCCCCTCCCGATGCCGACCAACCCCATCCACCACGTGACAAGCCCAATCCCCCCCCCCCCCCCCCCCCTCCCCCGAAGCCAAATCTAGTCCATGTTTGGGGGGGGGGGGGGGGGCTCCTTGGCATCATCGCTAGGGTCAGGGGGCGTCATTAGACAGTCGCCATACCATTTTTTTAAAATTTTTTTGAATTTCTATTTTTTTATTTTTAATATATAATATTATGAGTTGAGATATAGTATAGTTATCATACACTAGTAATATCTTAACCGTTCAATTATATTGGGATGGTTTAAAAATTAGCTTTACCGATAAAATATATGAACGAGACTTTTCCACAAATTTACCCATAATTATATTTACATATTATTTGGAACAAGAAAAGGACCAAAAGACAAAAATATCCTTAATCAAATTCTGGTATAACAAATGAAATCACACATGGAATACATGAACGAATAATAACGAGGGGAGTAGGACAAGGGAGAGGCATAGAATCAGTGCGTAGCAGAGCTAGTGTGGGATTGGATCAGGGATTGGGAGGAAAATAACAATTGTATTTTTTTCTTCTTATTGATAAGTATTAATGTTTTGTTAAATTAACTTTTCAATGATCTTAACTATGATTAGAAGTAGTTTTGCTATTTGTATTATACATTTTAATAGATAAAATTATTGAAAAATTAATCTAATTGTTAATGTTTCTTATCATATTTTTTTTTTCTTTCTCAAAACATATATTTTTCATATTGATTTGAGGATATTTTTGTCTTTTATATTTTTATGTTTGAAAAGTGTAAAAAGGATTAAATAGAAGTGCATTTTATATTTAAAGGACATCATTGTAATTTTCTCGAAATGGAGTGACAAATTTAGGGAAAAAAAATGAAACAACAAGGTATGCTTATGTCCTTAATCCAAAATATTTATCTATATATATGTGACTACTTTTATACCCCTAAATTATATGTGAATTTTCATTTTGTCCTTTAAATTTTAAGCACTCTCACTTCACTATTTCAATCTTTAGATTAGTCTTACTTACCCCATATCGTTAGACTTTTCATTAAAAAGAAATGGAATACACCCAAAACATGAGGTTAAGCATAGTAGTCCAAAAAAAAAAAAAAAAATCAAAATTACTCCATGGCCGTTGAATTTCTCTATTCCAATAAGGTAAAATCTCAAAAATTTCTCACAAAATTATTCTCTTTATACGGGTTGTTTTTAATTAAAATTCAATCGGAGTGCTTGAAAGACACTAATTTTGGAGTGCTAAAGTGGTAGTTTTTAAAGACAGGGAGCAAAGTTGAAATGCGTATAAAGTTTAGGAATAAAAACAAAATAATCTATGTATGCATGTATGGTGTATATATTTTTCGCAAAACCCACAAGTACCAAAGAAACATTGGGAAATTACATCAACTAGCATATTTTATAAGTACCTTTAAAATTTATAAGAAGTTTCTTAAAAGATGATAAATTATAGCAGATATTTTTTATAAAACTTTATATTTCCTTAGATTTTTTTTAATTTATATATTTTCGGTTAATTTTTAATAACAAATTTATGTGCATCATTTCATGTTAGAGAGATAAGATGAAAAAAGAGGGTTTTTTTTTTTAATATCATGTGATCATAAATTTGATTATATTATTTATTATTTATTATTATGTTTAAATTTTTATACTATAATCTATTCTTACTCTTTTTAATAATGTTATTTTATTCTTTTTCCCTTTTTTCGTGAAATAAAACGACAACGAGAAAAGACGACAGTAATTTAAAAACAACGACAAAGGTAAAGCGAGAAGACGACAGCAAAGATAATAGCGTGATAACATAAAGCGACATGAGAAGAACGTCCCCCTAAAAACGACCAAATCAATTAAAACATGCAGAGAGAGAGAGAGAGAGAGAGAGAGTGACAACCATGTGGAAATTGGAAAGAAACAATAATACCTTCAAAGCAATAACACCAAAATCAACGACAACTGCAAGAGAACGATATACGTACTTGAGAAAGAACGACAAAACATAAAATTAACGCAAAGCGACTATAAACAAAAAACGACAATGGCAATAAAACGACAATAATTTCTCAAAACGACCATAGAGGATAAATCTACAAGAACCTGAAAACGAGAACAAACACAACACAACAACCGACAAACAACGATAAGTCAAAGGTGAAGAGCTCGGGAAGGAACCTTAAAATGAGGCAAATTAATAAATTTGACAACTATTAGTCTATCATCAAAACATCATAACTGAACATTAAAATTAATTATAAAAAAAAATGAAAATAACCGCAAACACTGCATGAAAACTACCTGGATTTTGAGATACGTGAATGAAACATAAAATCATATTTTAAAAAAAAGACCGTAAATTCAAACACTACAATAACAAGAAAACGACAGTAACTTGAGAAACGACAACAAAGGTTAAAATCGATAAGTACTTGGCAGCATCAATTGGCGGAAAAAGATAAACAGAATTTTAAAAAACGAAGATAACTTAAAGAAGGCGAGCTCATTAAAAACGAAAGCCACATAAAACCGACGACAATCACATTAGACATTGACTAAAATAAAACGACCAAAAAAAAAAAAAGTGAAAACCACTGTGAATTAAAAAAAGACAATAACAGGAGGTCAAGAGTAATTAAAAAATCGACATAATGTTGAAGAACAAAGTACATTTTTCTTGATAAACTAGAGAAATGTCCTTTAATGAGACTATTAAAGAATAGACAACTTCGAATTCTTTTTCATTTATGTTTTTACGCTGGCTAAAATACTTGTAGTATTTAAGTTGCCACGTCTCATGACTCACCAGTGGTTGAAAATTGGAATCATTCTGTGGTTACTTATTAGATGAATGTTCATCGTATACCATTATATTTTCAAAATTTAATAATGGTGAGTCCAAAAATTCAATAATTAGCCTCTGTTTAATTCGTTAGTTGAAAATAAAATTTTTAAGTTAGAGTTGATTAATTTTTTAAATATTAATTATAATTTTTGTTAATTTTTTTTATAAAAAGATAAAAACTAGAATGAAAATTTTCAAATAATCTTTATTGACTTTTTTCAGAAAAAGACGAAAACTAAAATAAAAATTTTAAGTTAGAGATAATACACCAAATACATCTTTACTTTTAAAATTTCCGAGGGTGGCCTTTTCAAAACTTTGTGTTGGTTTCTAGAATCACAAACTCAAATCGGTAAGTTCATGGTTAGATCTGGCTAGATTTGCAACCCAACATCGGCGGTAAGTTTCACAAATATTTTATTTACTTATTTTAACTTTCATAAATATATATTTAATAATATTCTTTTCATATTCCTATTTACAGCCCAAACAAATGTTGTTTGTTTTCTTTCATTTAAAAAAAAAATTCAAAAGAATAAAGTTGAATTTCTTTTATCTTATTCTCGTTTTGGCCAGAAACTTCTTAAAATTCTCTTCTTCCCGATACAAAACCGAAGAAAAAATTTAATTTAAGTGGAACAATGCAAATTTGATGATTAATACAATGCAGGCTTTAATGCTTGATTAAGAATTTCCATGAATACAACCTCCCAAGAGATATCACTTTCGTGTGTTTACATTGAGCTCACTTGCATCACTGTTTTGATACTGTATTTAAAAACCATTTATAAAGTTTTTAACAATATTTTATCCTATTTTTTAGACATATGAACTGATTATTATCTAACAATCAAACTTTGAAGGCTGCTTTCAAAGCTCATAATATTCGTCCCCAATTCTTCTGGTCCAATTTTACTTTGAATTCCAATTTCCAAACCATGAAATTATTCAAAAGTAAAAAAAATTTTCCAAACCATGAAAATGACTAGTACTATAATCCCTTTAATCTATATATATATAATATTAAAGAAAACGGAAAATAATTATTTTCAATGATCTTATTTTAATTGAAATATATGTGAAAGATTGTTCGATAATTAATTGAATCAAGAATAGAAAACCACAAACCTAGAAAAAAGAAAAAGAAAGCGATATTTGGATTAACAATCAAGGGTGGGTCATTATAAAACATCATTATCACAAATATTAATCAAACAAGCCTTTTTTTTTTTTTTTTTTTTTGAAGATGAGAAATGGTCATTACCAAACCCCAACAACACCGCAATGCATCCATTGACTTCGTCGGGCAATGGTGGATGTATTACACGTGGCGAAATTTAATTGGCTTATGCGAGTGGAACCCACCACTATTACCACATTCATTGGCTACAAACGTTATTCTAGTGAGGGGAGTTACCATCGTCGACGTCACGCCATGGAATCTCGCTGTCTCTCTCATCTCCCAAATCACCTTAAAAACGTTAAACGTGCTCTCCACACTACCATCCTCATGATGCCGCCTGGCACAACATGATTGGACGAGATTCTTATGATGTAAAATAACATAAATGGATTACACGTCCTACACATTTCATCATGTTTTTTTTATATATATATATATATATTTTATACGCAACAATGGTCACAACTTACGAGAAGAATCTACCCTTGCATGTAAATAAATAAATATATATATAGTTTATTAGTTTTTTTTAATTATTTTTGGATAAAATTCTAAAATAATAGTCCATTTAAATCACTATTTAGAATTAAAATTTTTAAATTAAAATTGATTTATTTTTTAAAAATTAATTATAATTTTTATTAATTTTTTAATAAAAAATAAAAAATTAATAAAAATATATAATTATAATTAATTAATATATCAAAAAATATAGGTGTTACATGTTTATAGGTGTTACATGTTTATAATAAGTTTCATAAAATTCTCTCTCTCTCTCTCTCTCTCTCTCTCTCTCTCTCTCTCACACACACACACACACACACACACACAAAAGCTCTTTTACTTTAGATCAGTGCGAAAGAATTGCAATGATGTTATTTTGTAAATAGACGTGGTCAAAGAACAGTCGTCTGATTGTCTATCAAATTCCTTTTTAGACAGTGCTTTGAAGGACTCTTTTATCGACTTTTAGCTGGCCATTCTTATTTCTTCCATTCTCTTCCATCATTAGCTTTGCCAAAAATCCCGTTCGCCTTTTTTTATTTTTTATTTACAGGTCGGCAACATGAGTAAAAAAAAAAAAAAAAAAAAAAAGGGTACGAGAGAATAGCCGGCCACCGTTAACTAACGAACCCCTTACCACAGTCACTTTAACTAAACTTAGGATCTATTTGGAATATTATTTCAAACCAAAATTTTTATCTCAATTTTTATCTTTTTCTGAAAAAGTTTTTTGTTGTTTCTGAAAAGTCAATACAAATTTACTATTTGAACTTAAAATTCAAACTCAAACTCATTCACCAAATGAACCCTTAGATCATTCGAATAAAAATACCTATATCAATAACTCAATTATACATTTGGTAAGGGACGACTCGGTGACAAGATAGATCTACCTATAGACTATGCTTTTATCAGGTTTAAGGTTCCTGGCGTGACGTGACACACATAAAATCTAACATTGGACAAGAAAAATTATGTATTGTCTTCTCTTCAAGTCTGAAGTCTACTAACTGTAAAAACCTAAAATCAACTTCCTTATCATTTCATTGATCCAACTAGTGAAAAACAATTAGCAGACTCTAGTTGGAGTTAAAATGGAACGGGAATGTGAGGACAAGACATATATATATATATATATTTTGCTACAAAAAAATGAACATAAAGATATATTTTAACATTGTAAATAATTAAATGGAAAGTCAATGCATCATTCAATATAGTAAATTATTAAATTTGACATTTTATATATTTAATGGTAAATTTATCAGAAAATATAATAATTATCAAATTTAATAATAATAAAAAATTATTAGACAGTTTTTTTTTATCCAAATGTCAAATTTAGTTACATTACATTGGAGATGCTAATATAGTTTTTGATTGCATATTAAATTTAAGAAAAGTTTTACATAGTATTATAATCAATCTCATCTACTAAGTATGGAGAACTTTTGAGATAGTGATCAACTCACATCATCCCATGTAAACAAAAGATGTAACAATTTATTAGATAAAGTAAGTTAATTTATCACAATTAAAATTGATTTAGGGAACATAAGCCAACTTATTAAATACAAAATCTTGTTTACCTCAACTAGGGACAAAAGTGATTCTTATTTATTTAAAAAAAAAAAAAAAAAAACTCGCCGTCTAAACGTCAACGTTTGTTAGAAGTCATTTAGCGGTGGCTCTCGACCGTTAACAGCGAAAAGTGAAACAGTAACGGTTTTTTCTTTCTTTATTATTTATTTTTATATGTTATTATTTGTATATAATGGAGACGAAACTCGCGGGAAGTACTCCAGCCCAATACGAATACTTATATATATATATATACACACACACACACACACGCACATAAATAAATAAATAAATAAATAAATATATAAAGAGTGTTCTAGGCGTAATAATGCCAGACTTGTTCAACGGCCACGCTTCCATTTCCAGTCCATGCCAAACAAAGAAACTGCTTAATTCCCTTTAGGCTTAGCTTTCTCCGAAATACAAGTCGTTACAGAAAAACCCCACATTTCCACCTTGGACTTACCGTTTTCATTTTTCGATCCCTTTTTTCTTCTTCTCGTCGCCCTGTATTTGTTCTGTTTTTAGACTCAGTACACAAAATTAGACTCTCAGGAGGGAAAAATAAATAAATAAATATTTTTTCTCAAGCGTTTCTTGACGAGGCACTGGTTCCAAAACCTGTAAGTAGTATTGTTTTTATTTTTTAATTTTTTTTTTAAATTTATTGACTTGGGATTTGCTCCATCTGTTTCGTTTCTGTAAAATCTTTGGTTTGAATTCCATGTTGTTATTGGTTATTCTTTGACCAGATGAAATAGAAAACCCTTCAACTTTCTTATTTAGAACCAACCAAGAGACGACAATTTTTAAATGCAAAAGCAGTTTTTACATATTTATTATCACCAGGTTTCTTTATTGTTGGAACTTCTTTTTGTTTGTTTTACATGTCTTTATATATCTGTGTATGTATATTTATGGAAAAAATGTTTTGACATGCTCTTCTTGGTTTTGATATTCTGTTCATTGTTCTATATGTGGGCCTAGACTTGTTGGCTTTTGGTGTATCATCTAGAATATCAAGATTGCTTTCATTTCAATTTCGGAGGGAACCCAAATCGTGATCTTCTCGATTCCATAGCCGGAATGGAACAATTCCGGCACGTCGGGGAGGTCCTCGGAAGCCTGAGGGCTCTAATGGTGTTGCAAGACGACATTCGGATCAACCGGAGCCAGTGTTGTCTGCTGCTTGACGTCTTCACTTTGGCGTTCAACACGATCGCGGAGGAGATAAGGCAGAATTTGAAACTGGAGGAGAAGAATTCGAAATGGAAAGCTCTTGATCAGCCGCTGAGAGAGCTTCAAAGGGTGTTCAGAGAAGGAGAGACTTATGTTAGGCAATGTATGGATTCCAAGGACTGGTGGGGCAAAGCGATTAGCCTCCATCAGAACAAAGATTGCGTCGAATTTCATGTCCACAACCTGTTCTGCCATTTTCCTGCTGTTATCGAGGCCATCGAGAATGCAGGGGAGATTGCGGGACTAGATGAGGAAGAGATGCGGAAGAGAAGGGTTGTGCTAACGAAAAAGTACGACAGAGAATGGAACGACCCGAACCTTTTCCAATGGCAATTCGGGAAGCAGTATTTAGTCGCGAGAGAGATCTGCAAGAGATTGGAGAATGCTTGGAAGGAAGATAGATGGAATCTTATCGAAGTACTTCAGGAGAAGAGAAGCTCCATTTCTTCTTCCTTGACAAAGAATGAGCTACGGCTTGCGGAGTTGTTGCTTCATAAACTTAACGGACCAGAGGCTAATAGGGGAAAACTCTTCCCAAGCTCAATTCTATTGGGATCAAAGGACTACCAAGTTCGGCGGCGATTGGGAGGCGGAAGCCAGTACAAGGAAATCCAATGGTTGGGGGAAACTTTCGCCTTAAGGCACTTCTTTGGCGAGACTCAACCATTGGCTTTGGAGATCTCCAATCTGCTTTTGCTTTCGCACTCGAATATAGTGCAATACCTTTGCGGGTTCTGTGATGAGGAGAAAAAGGAGTTTTTTCTTGTTATGGAGTTGATGAGCAAGGATCTCTCAACCTACATGAAGGAGAGTTGCGGCCCAAGGAGGCGAATTCTGTTCTCACTTCCTGTGGTGGTTGATCTCATGCTTCAGATTGCGAGGGGCATGGAGTATCTCCATTCACAGAAGATCTATCATGGAGAGTTGAACCCTTCTAATATCTTCCTCAAGGCGAGAAACCCCACAGAAGGATATGTGCAGGCAAAGATCTCGGGTTTCGGGTTATCATCCTTGAACAAGAAATCCAATTCTCAAAACTCACCGAACCAAAACGCGATGATCGATCCCTTCATTTGGCATGCCCCAGAATTTCTAGCCGAGCAAGAACGACAACAGCCGGCGAGCTCCAAGTACACAGAGAAAGCAGATGTCTACAGCTTTGGGATGATTTGCTTCGAGCTCTTGACTGGAAAAGTACCTTTAGAAGATGGACATCTTCAAGCAGACAAGATGAGCCGAAACATAAGAGCAGGAGAGAGGCCTCTTTTCCCACACCCGTCGCCAAAATACCTTGTCAACTTAACCAAAAGATGTTGGCAAACCGACCCGACTCTGCGTCCAAGTTTTTCATCCATTTGTAGAATCCTACGTTACATCAAGAAATTCCTTATCTTGAATCCAGACCAAGCCCTGCCATTGATTCAATCGCCTTTGGTAGATTACTGTGAAATTGAGGCCGGATTTCTCAAAAAGTTC
Organism: Ficus hispida; assembly: GCA_025413025.1. Taxonomy (NCBI): domain Eukaryota; kingdom Viridiplantae; phylum Streptophyta; class Magnoliopsida; order Rosales; family Moraceae; genus Ficus; species Ficus hispida. The sequence goes on along the minus strand of CM046372.1, from coordinate 32,788,486 downwards.
TCTGCAGAAGGTTGTTCCGATGTTTCCTCAGTGTCAAAAATTCCATTTCAGATGTATTCTTACAGACTTGTTGAGAAGGAGAAGACTTGCACAGCAAGCAAAGATAACCACCACCAGGAGTTGATAAGCGACACAGGCTCAATCTGTAGGGATTCAGGGTCAGTCTGCAATGACGAGTATGCATCCGTGATAGAAGATCATGCTGTGCCAGCAAGTGACATGAGGTCCGTTTGCTCCGAGACACCAACGAAGAGAGTTGCCAAGAAATCTCCAGTAGTAAAGGGTATAAAAGGCTCAGGTCAGTTTTTCGCTGCAAGTTCATTTATGCATTCATTACATTCAAACATTTCAATCTGAAAAATGTTTTGGTTTGGTTTGGTTTGGTTTGTTTTCTCGTTGACACCGAAAGCTCAAAGACCGAGAAAATCGCCATTGAATCCAGGCGGTCGCAGTTTGAAGATGAACGGAGATGGTCAGGTGAAGTTTGTTAAGAGTCCTTTGAGACAAGGAAGAAGCAAAAGTACTGGTCATAGCTCGGATACAGAGATACACTAGCTTTTGTTCCGTTCACCTGTTTGGGCTTTAGTTGCTAGCCTTCCACTCTTCTTCTTCTTCTTCCCCTTCTTTTTTTTTTTCCTCAGATTATGGGAGGAAATACACAATTGAATCTACACAAACAGATGGTGTTTTTCAACTCTTGAACAAAATTTGCAATTCCGTTTAAAAAGAAGGTAGTCATGGTGAAGTTTTCCCTTTCACTGTTGCATACTTTTGTGTAATTCGTAGTTTTTTTTTAAATCATGGGACACAAGGTTTCAAGATGTAATGGTAGATTTTTTATTTTTTGTACAGTCGCTTTTGTGTGAGGGCAATGTTCTTTTATTGGAATCTGTTTTATTCTCCTTATTTCCATATAAATGTATATATTTTAAGAATTATGATATATTTACGAGTTTTAAGCATAAATAAATTATTTTTATCAACACCGATACCGTGAAGACACTATAAAAGGATCCGTAAAAATTATGATAGACTCGTAAATCGGCACCGGGGTCATGAAAGTACCATCGAAGGACCCCTCTTCCTTTCATGTATACTTTCTTCCTCCTTTTATATCCTAAATTTTTCTCGTGTCGTCCTTTTTTTTTTCATTTAAACATTTTTTTTTTTGGTTACATGGAACCATTTTTTATTTTTATATATATTAAATCAGGCAAAGATCAAGATAGATACACGAAGTTATGCTTTGCTTAATCAGAAATTTGTATTAATCACAAACTCAGAAAATTTACACGAGCTAGGCTTTGACATTACATATTAAGAATTGAGAAAAATAAAAATCTTATTTACAAATATCATTCCTCCATTAAGAACTAATATGGACACGGTGGAAAAATATGTTATAAGAACTGCCAAAAGATGGGTCACAAACTCGTACCATTTCTATCTCTTGTTTCAAGCACTGGATTCCTGATCGGCTCCCTGCTGTGCTAAGAATTCCGTTTCATATTCATCGATATTTTCGTTTCAAATGATTGAAGGCAAGCTCTATCTCAAAGCAATCCTTCCTTGGATTCCTTCTATTCTTGCCCACTTGGAGCTCTTGTTTCAACTCTCCTCTTGTGTCACAATCTTCTGATTATCAGATTTAGAGTTGGCTTTCATCCGTCTCACGATTACTACGGGCACAGAATTTAGAGCTGAAATTATCTACCATATTCTAGATGGTTTTACCCTGTCTCACGCGGAAGGGTAGCATAGGAGGCAGATATGTCAAAGAGTGAGTTCGTTCATGTCAACTCGATATCCAAGTCTCCAACCAAACTAGTAGTTTCAGCTCAAAAATGGGCCCCGACTAAAAAAATGGTTCTCTTCCAACTGCTCGAGAGGGCCACATGAAGATGGAAATGAAACCTTAGTTGAAGTTAAACGCCTTTTAAACCATCTGTAACACTTTTATACATCCACTTGAGTTGGCAGCAACAACCATTTCTGATTTCCCTCTCCAGCATACACTGGAAACAAACTGGCCGTTGTCGTCATCGGTCTCCTTTCCAGAAATTGAATCGATGGAGCCGAACTTGTGAGAGGTAATCGGCATAGGTAGGGATCTATAGTACGCAAAAACCTGGAGAGAGAGAGGGGAAAAAAACATACAGAGAACGAAATTCACAAATGTTAAAAGAAGTTGGCCCTATTTTGATTAAAGGGTGGAATGCTGACGACAAAATGCAGGAAACTTCATAAACATTTGTTCTATTTTTGCTTATTACATTAAGCTTAGATTTATTTGCTCCTGATCTGGTTTATCAACGAAAGCAAAATAACATAATCGTGCATCAAGTACCTCGTTGGTTTCTGAGCCACATGCTATATAACCGTCGGCAACCGATAAACCCACAAAATTCTGAAGAAAACATCCAAAGTAATCAGCCAACCATAGGTTAAATCTAATGTCAGGAAGGCAAAGAAAAATATATAATATGTATACGCACACACACACACAATATATGTGTGTTTATGTACACACACGCACGTATATATAGCATATATATCCAGATTCTAGCACAATGAACAGATTTAAATTTAAGGTTGGACATTAAAATGAATTTATTATTATTAAAAAAAAAAAAAAAACAAACAAACAAACGTACCAACCTTTTCATTAGTGTGCCCACTAAGTGTTAAGCTGCAAGCACTGGGGGAGAGTCCAGTAGCAGTGCTTTTATGGAGATCCCATAGCTTTAGTGTGTTGTCGGTGGAGGCAGAGACAAGGGTCTCAGAGTCCAAGAATTTCACATAGCTTACGGCTTTTTCATGACCAGCCAATACACACCAGGCTGTTTTAGCATATCGGAGATCATAGCAATAGGTCCTGTAATCCGCGGAACCAAAGGCCAGTAAGTGAGTGGAGTGGGGAGAGAACTGAACACAGCAGACATTGGCAACGCTCCTGATAGTTCCTACAGAATTTTTCTGCATAAAAAGAGAGGAAAAAAAAGATATTACATTTAGCTGAAGTTCCTAAATATTGAAATATGCATATAACCCTAGAGAGAGGCTATGACGGGATCTGACACAGTCATGGTATTTATCGGTATTAGACTCTCCAGAGAGAGAGAGAGAGAGAGAGCATACATCATTAATGCCCCACAGTTTCACATAACAATCGTCACTTCCACTGGCAAATTTTGTGGGATATACTCGTGAAAAGTCAACGGACCACGCTCTTTTTTCATGTTCGCTGTATTGAGAAAAAGCCTGACCAGTACTAGCATCCCACAACTGAAAATTAAAAAAAAAAATATATCATGAGCAATGAAATAATTTATAAATAAATAAACAAATAAAAGTTAGACATTTTATCGTATTATTGTAACAAGCCAAAAAAGAAAAAGCAAATTAGAAGAGGTTAGAAAAAGAGAGAGAGAGAGAGAATTTTTTCCTGTCACCAGCACTTAAATCCTTGTAACGTCAAATATCAATCCTAGCAAGTTTAACAAAGCTGAATAGGTAGAGGTCGGCGTAGTTTAAAATAAAAAGCACTCTTTCAATAGAGAAAAAATAAAATTTGAATACTCAGTAATGCACAAGATACAAACCTTGACTGCACCGTCATAATCAGTTGAAGCCAAATAGTTTTTGATATAGTTGTTCCAGCAAACACAACTGAGCTTTGATCTGTTTGCCATCTCGATCACTGGATAATGAATGTCAACAGAATCATTAAAGAGAGCATTAAACTCGAATATTTTTAGTTTCTTCGAGACTCCAGCAGCTGCAAAGTAGTCTTCATCCCTGTCGAAACTCAAGGAGCAAATTACGTTTGAGACATTGTTGAATTCCCCATTTCTTAGTACTCCACGCACTTCAAACTTATTGTAACGAGCATACTTGCACAGACCATCAAAAAAGTCTCCCAGGCGGTCGGTTGGAATCTGTTTCTCTTCATCTTTCTGCATCAAATACCAATTCTCCCGATTTCTCAACAACTCCTTGTCTTGGCGTACTGTTACATCAGTCTCGGGGAGCTGGATTTTGGATCTCATAGAGAAGTAAGCGCTTTCAAGCTGACTGATATTTTCAATCAACCTCAACTCCTCTTGGTTGGGAACAGGGGAGGAATGAGAAAGTGCATCTGAGCTCGAAGGTTCTCTATGAACAGATGTATTTTGCCTTCCGCGGACAGAAGAATCACCATGGAAACACAAGCGAGTCAAGTCTTCTTTGGGACGGTGCCTTCTCTCGACTTCTTCAATATCTGCTTCTAAGCATTGTATGGCTTCCACTAACTTAGAGGCATCCTTCTGCTTCTGTTCTTTCAGAGACGTCAGGAAATGCAATAGTAAATCGGACTCGTTATCATCCTCTTCAATAGATGAAGACAAATCTTCCCCCAATGCCTCCTGCAATCCACTAAGTACTTCAGATTGCAGGATTTCCCTGTCATAAGCAACAATTATAAATTCAGAACGTTGTATCATGGTATATGATGCAGCAGAGGATTAAACTCAAAGTCCATTAATTTAATCAAGGTAAGAAAATGATAAAATGAAAATATTCCTAAATGGGAGTGGGAGCAGCCCTGAGGATACTTATAATGCATACAACTTTAATTTACTAATTATGAACAGAGGAAATTCACATTTCAAAGATCAAGAGGCTTCTGTTATTTTTTTGAGTTAAAAATAAATAAAAAAAACTTCTCTCCTGAAACAATGGAAGGAATAGATCTTTCATACAGTTAAGCAAGGAAATAAATCTTGGTATCATGGATAGAGTCAAGACGTCATATCTGAGGCTAGTTAAACATTTTCCAAAACTTCCGATTTACCAGACAAGAATTCAGGACTACCTTGTTGTTGGACGTGATGATGGCTCAGGATGAAGCAGCCAAAGGCAAAAACCAGCTTCCTTGGGATTTTCTGCTAGAAAATTAGGTGGAAGAATCCTATGACGCAAATCTGACATAGCTGTGGCATGCGTGCTAGCTGAGTGAAAATGGGCAAGTAACTGAAAGAAACAACCAAACTAATCCATCAGATTTTGTAGACAATACCTAGATACATTTTTGCTTTCTAAAATTAAAAACCCATGCATCTAAATAAAATAATCACTAAAAAGAAAGCTCAAAAGCTTCTAAATGGTGAAAACATGTGATAATTAACATGCAAAATATATTCAAGATGAACAACAAAATATTGAGGAAATAATTTAAATGCAGTCACGTATACATTCTTTTTTGAATGGTACACGACATTGTGACTAATACTACAAGCAAAGAGATAGGACAACCAGAACATTTACTTTTATAGCTTTGTCAAATTCCTCCTTAGATTCAACTCCTATCAATCGAGAAACGTATCAAAATGAACGACAATATCTACATGTAACACTACAGTTTTAACCTCAAATGCTTAAAAAATGCCAATAACATAGAATAAATGGGTGCAAAAAGTCCCATCTCCCACTTAAAATAGCAGGAAGTTGAGATGATTCTCTAATAATAGTGCAACTAAGAACTCCTTGAAATAACATGCCTTTCACAACATCAAAATAGCAGACTAAATTATCAGCAGGATATAGACACCACATAAAAGTGAACAACTACATGTCTGTCGCCTATTTGAGTCTACAAAAACGTATAGATCAGGACAATAATTTTTTTACTACAAGTGCAGTAACGATATTGTTCAACAATTTCCACACCTCAAACAGAAGAACACCCAGGGAGTAGATGTTTGATGAAGTTTTGCAACTGCCCTCGTTTGGCTCTTCAGGACTTGTATACCACATCTCTTCCAATCGCTCGCTTGCACATGTCATGTGTTCCCTTATATTAGAGACAGGAAGGCTGCCAGACTTGCTTACAATCCCATGCTTTGTAACCGGGTCACCTTCGTCAGATTCATTTGTGATATTTTGTTGACCAGCAATGTTCACATGGCTATAATTTGAAACTCCCTGTTCGAAGCCTGAATTTGTAGGAAACTGAAGCCACTGCCTAAAAGCTCTTGTGTTCTGGCTCAACTTTAGCTTCTTTGCCGATAAACCAGCCGAGGGAAAAATATTTTCCACTTGCCTTTTCCAAGGCACATTATTCTCTGAATGAGAATGATCTTGGTCCATTGTCCTCTGTGATATTTCTTTTCGGTCAGTTGATCCAAGGTAGTTCACCTTATTTGAGGGTAACAACTTGAAATGAGACGGTCTTAAGCTAGGCAAGGCAACTCCTTGAGCATGAGAGCAATCCACCAGTTCCACAATCTGTCTAAATACATGCAAGCGCTCCATTTTGTTAACTTGAAACCGATCAACTTTCAGCCATTCTCTCAAATTAACACCATCATAATCAGAACCCCCAGCCTTGGATCTAGTGTTCAGCATATCGGATGGTGGATTAACAATTTTAGCATCGAGACCCTGTGATGTGTCAGAAGCTGCTACAGTTGCACCAACAAGCTTTGTACCATTCCGATCTCTAGACTCAAGATGGGAGCTATCTTGAGATGGGCCTTTGAATATGATCCCCTTACCTTTCAAGGTATTTTTAACAAAAAACTCAGAAAATCCTGATTTAGACAGAATCTTTGTCCGGATAGAGCCGGGAGCATTACTTAAGATCCCTCTATTTTCAGAATTTGTCAAATCTTCCACAACTTCATTGTGATTATCGTTGCACGACCTTTGAGCCAAAAACTCAGGGAAAGACGAGTAACCCACATCCTCCAAGCCAATAGCCATTCTCTGACCATTGTCCCTGTATGCAGCATTTCCACGTGAACTCCCACTACCAGACCCACTCCCTAACTGATATAGATGTTGCCATTGGTTTTGTCTGGTCTGCACTCTACCTAAATTGGTTGATGTACTAACAATAGCTAAACTAGAACTATTCAAATTTCTCACGGTTAATTCTTCCACTGTGACACCAGCATCATCCATGGCGTGATGATTATTATTATTATTATACGGGTGTTCTAATGCATTTACATGGCTTATATCTCTAATGTTCTTAGCATCCAACACGTCTCCAAATTCCTGATGTGAGCTCCTAGAATAATCACCCTCACCTGGTATCAGCATTTCGTGCGATTCCAACATGTTGCAGTTTTCGGGTCTTGGAAAATACTCGTTATCCTTTCCTTGAAGGTGACCACCCTCAGCTGAATCCAGTGGGATCACCTCCTCCCCCACTCCGTCGTCCATTCTTCTAAACTTACCTCATTCACTCAAATCCTTGAACACCCTTTTCACTGCCAATGGATCAGAGACCAATCAGAAAGAGTATAAATCAATTATAAAAGTAAATGTAGAATTTTGATAGAAAAAAAAACATGATATCTTACTAATATGAAACGTTATACTCATAATCACTATTTCAGAAGTAAATACAGCTATAACGGTGCCATAATAAATGATTAACGAACCTAACAACCCATAAAAGAAAACTTCAATAACTGATCAAGCACTCGAGTCTGCTTTTTCTTGATATAAAAACATGACTACGCTCCGATTGGTTGCCAAGAAAACAAAAGAAAGCGGAAGAGAAAATCATAAATCTCATCTCCAATAACACCGAACCAACTCACGGCATAACACAGCAGTCACTGATTAGTTTGATGAGCGCTTAATTCACACAATCACAGAAGCACAAAATCAGCAAAAACACCGCCATTACTCGTTCCATTTTCTCGGCAGCCAAACAGAGACCGACCGAACAAAAACAAATTCAACGAATTGAAAACTCAAAAAATGTAAATATATATGTATATATGTGTATGCATAGAATCGAATTGAGCGCATACCTACAGGAATTCCATCCGAGAAAGAAAAGCCGCAGGATTCAGAAGAAGAGATTCCAATTCAAAAACAGGTGAAATCACAAAACCCTAAGAAAGTCGAGACAAACAGAAGCTCCTTAGAGAGAAAGAAGAACAGCGAAGCGATAGAGAGAGACGTGTGGATTGGTGGTCTTGACCAGAAAATGGAAAAAGGAAATATCTTCTTTTTGCGTATCCTCACAACCTTCAAATTTTCCAGAAAATTTTCTCTCCTCTTCTTTTATCTTATTTTATTTTATTTTATTTTGCCAATTTATAATTTGTTTCCTTAATTAGCTGTTTTTTTAACGTGGAAAATGAGTATCCAGTAAACTTTTCGACAAATTTATTTAATTTTGTTTTATCTTCTTTTTTTTAATAAATTCTTATATTTAATTTTAATTAAATTATATATTTTTAATTTTAATTTTAAATATCTATGACCGCTAAAATTATGATCAATCCATTCAGTTGATCATTAATCAACAACAGATGAATCTTGTATTTGGTTTACTAAAAACTAATTTATATTTTTGTTAACTTTTAGAAAGAAAAACAAAAATATATTGGAATTTAAAATGATGTTGCAAACAAAACATAAAATATATATTAATTATTTATTAATCATGAATTATCATCATCCATCAAATTTCTTAAAGGTCTAATTATTTTCCTAATTTAACAGATATTTTATTAAAATAAAACTTAAAAAACACCATTTTTCATATCTTTTTTTATGACATTTTCATATGAGATTATGCATGTATATGTGTGTGTGTGTGTGTGTGTTTTTTTTTTTTTTTGCCCTTTTGGTATGTACTTTTTTTGGCAATATTTTTACCCAAAAAAAGTGTTTAATTTCTTAGTACAGGTGCATTAGTATTTTTCTTTTTCTAAACGCAACGACATCTCATTCCATTTTTTTTCTTTTTATTTTTTCTTTTTTGAGGGGACATTTCATCATTTTAGCAAACAAAGAGTTAGAAAAAAAATAAATAAATCATAAGGCATGCTTCATTAATTGTAAAAGTCATACTTTAAAGTAAATGCTTTACTGGTGTATTAATTGATAATTTGAGTGGAAAATACAATAGAAAAGAAACGGATGGAATTTTTAAAAATAGTTCAGTATGATTTGCTAATAACATTAAACTTTATTACGATTGTACGCATAATTTAATCATAAGTTTCTATTTATTTATAAAAAAAAAAACCATAAATCGCTATTTGAATTCTATCAAATCCATCCAATTTCAAGTTAATTTATAATTATCAAAAATTTCTTTGTGAGCCTCCACCATTTTTTGTCTACTATCATTTGTTTCCTATCAAATCATGTCTTTCCTTTTCCATAAGAGGGAAATTAAGAGGGAAAAAAAAAACTTTTTTTTTTCTTTTCTTTTTCCCTTCATGCTTGGGCTTAAAAATAACTTATAATGTCGCTCTTTGCTCTTCTTTAGTCCTTTCAACTTCATAACACCTTCCTAAGAAGATAATTGAAATTTTTTTTTTATGGGAAGATTATAATCACATGTCAACAAAATAAAATAAAATAAAATAATCAAAAGGGGTGATTAATACTTTAGATTTATTTACATTAAAAAAATGCTTTAGATTCCTAAGAAGAGTTATTATTGTGACAGTTACACTTGAAGGTGTTTGGTGTGTAAGTTTAAGTTAAGATTTTAAGTTTAAATAGTAAATTATGTTGACTTTTCAGAAAATATAAAAAAATTTTTAGGAAAAAACAAAAATTTTTGAGGAAAAAATAAAAAAAAATTTAAAAATATTAATTTGAGCTTGTGAACCAAACAAGTCATGCGTTTCATAAATAATAATATGTTAAAAAAATCAAAACTGTTAAATGAAATGAAAATGATATTTAAAATTATCCTGTATCCATGGGGTTGGCGATGTAGAGTGTAACGTGAGTCCGATATGGAGTGCTAAAACAAGGGGTGACCATGGTTTCATCACGTGGACCTGCAATGGGGCCCACAGCTTTTATGACGCTGAACCTACGGTTCATCTTGCGCCACGTCATCGCCAAAGTATCTAAGTCCACAAAATGGCTGAGTTTTATCGACAGGAGTGTGTGTGTACTTATAAAAAAATAAAAAAAATAAATAAATGAGGGGTGTGTTTTTCGTTTTTGTTTTGACTTATTCCTATATATACACTCTCAATTTTTTAAATTTGATAATTTAATTTGATAATTTAACTCTTAAATTTTTTTCTTAATAATCAATCATTGAATTTATAATTTTTAATAATTCAATCCTTTTTACTCAAGTTTATAAAAATCAAGTTTATAAAAATCTAAACGGTTTTTTTATATATAATTTACACATTATAGTCTAAGAAGAATATTATTGATCAATTTTGCTTAGCTTCAGTAAAATTTTTTTTGAAAATTTTAACCTTAATTCAATTATATTCAAATTTAAAACTAAACTTAAAAAAACTTTTTATTGAAATTAAGCAAAAGTTATCAATATTTTTCATTTTGAGCTATAATGTGAAAATTTTAAAAGAAATTTTGAAATTAAGTCAAAATGGCCAGTATTTTCCCTTTTGAGCAATAATATGTAAGTATTGTGTAAAAAAATTATCTTAATTTTAATAAATTTAAGTTAAAATAACTGAATTGTCAAAAAATAAAAATTTAAGAGATTAATTATCAAGAAAAAAATTTTAGGAACTAAATTACTAAATTTGAAAAGTTTGGGAGGCATTCGTGTAAATAAGTATTTTGTTTTTTGTTTTTTGTTTTTTAAGAACTCTCTTTGGATGAAGAGGTGGACTCAGTGAAGGTCACTTGGCGAACATCAAGTGGCTTTTCTTGAGAGTCTAACAGATTTATGGTCCAATCTGGTGGATTTGATGGCTGAGACGGTTGCTCGGTGGCTGTTTGACTCTCCTGGTTGGAAGAAGTCAAGAGCCCAAAGGGAGAGGAAAAAAAAAAAAGAGAGGCATGCCACACTATTTTTGTGTGTATTTTTTTTTTCCTGTAATTGATCAAACCAATTTGCATGAAATAAATGTTAAAGTTTTAAAATCCATAATAAATATCTAAATTTGAGGTTTTTTTATAAAATTTTTGTATCTTTCCCAAAAAAAAAAACAAAGTGTTTAGTCCAAAAATGAGTATGATATGCTTTTCTTTACTTCGTAATTTAAATTAAGATTTAATTTTGTTTCGAATTTTAGGATAAGAGATCTAAATTACACATTTTGTGATAAAATCAGGTGTAAAATTACTATTAAATTATACTTGTAATTACGATTTAATTAACATTTGTTGTTTACTTTATATATTTTCCTTTACGTATTTTTTTTATTTGTTCTTCCCATTATAGATATATATCTTTTAAAAGAGTGAATTGACTCTTTTCGTCCCTATTCCTTATTTGTAACAGTAAAGTATTATTATGTTATCATCGCGTGATGGTCAAGTTATTGTCATATTTTTTTACTTGTTTATTCCGCACGCTTGATATTTTTTTTAATTTGAAAATCGACACACAATTAGTCTCCGATTAGTATTCAAGTTTAACTCCAACTATACTGTATTTTTTTATCTCAATATTTGTTATTCTTTTTTTTTTAAATCAACAAAATTTATAATTAGTTTTTGAAAAGTTAATCAACTCATATTTAAAAATTCATCTCTAACTAACTTAACAAACGGAAGTTTAGTATCTATCAAAAGAGGGGGGGAAAAATAGACCAGCATTTGAAACAACTATTTGCATTTTTGAACATAAGATAAGAGGTAGTTTCTCGTGGTTCTCAGATCACATAGGAATTCATACAAATATTTTTTCTTGGACAAATTATTTTAGAAACTACTGTTAGAGTTTTTTTCTCACAAGACAAAATTTTTTTGAAAAAAAAAAAAAAAGATTTATAGTTTCCTTATAACATTATATAACTTACTTTTTGTGTCAATGTCGTATATCCAGAAAAGGAAAAATTTCCGATAACGTATCGTGTATTGATGTTCATCTCTCATTCATTCTGCCAGAAAAAAGAAACTCCTTTGAAAAACGGAGGAGTAAACGACATACTTTCTTTTTCAAAGTCTCAATGTCGTTTGTCGGAAAAGAACAATTTTCTACCGAAATATAATAAACGAGTGTCATATATCGTTGTCCATCTCTCAGTCATTCTCCCAGAAAAAGAGACTCCTCTGAAAAAAGAGGAGGAAACGACATACTTTATTTTTCAATTTTCAATGTCGTTTGTCCTTTAAGAACCTTTTTCTATCAAAAAACAGTAAACGACAAACATTTAAAAAACAACACGTGACATAATTTTCCTTAAAAACCACCCAACCAAAAAGAAAAAAAAAAAAAAAAATGAAAAACCCTTGTCGCATCTGTAACTTTCGTCGTTTTCCTTGGCTTACCTAGTTACCTCCAATTTTTTCTTCACATGCGCGCACTAAGCCGATAACATTCATTCTACCCAAAAAAAAAAAAAAAAAAAAGTAGTGATCTTGTTGAGTTAAAAGAAGAAAAATGTAGAATTGGAATCGGCGAAGACGAGGGCCGAGGAAGAGGTTGAGCTATGGAAGAGAAGATTTGGGGAGTTGGAGGAATGGGTGTCAAAGATCAGGGCTGATACTCCGAATGCCAAACTTGCTGCTGAGAATGGAGGTACTGTTGCAAGCTTATTTTTTGGTTTGAGATTTAACTTTTAAAGATTTTTTTTTTTTTTTTTTTGTATATTTGCTTATTGTTATACACTGTGGAGTTGTAAACTGTATTCATTATGAGAGCAAACATGGATTTGAGATTTGAGAATTGAGAATTGAGAATTGAGAATTCGTGCCTGGGATAGTGTGAGGTTGAGATTCGGTTGTTGGATAAATTCGTGCAGCGAAATGTTCTTGCGCGGTTGTGCCTTTGATGTGCTTGTTTCAATTCCTGTGAATTTGACCCTCTGGACTTAGGGAGATTAAGCAGTTCTGGGAGGGATTTTATTCGAGTTTTTTGGGATCCTAAGTTTCACAATGGAGATACAAAGCAAAACAAATATAAACATGACTTGATATAGAGTCTCCTCATCTTGTTGTAGAGGTCTATCGGCGGCTAAAATTAGCGGCAATATGTGGATTGAGTTCGTTCGACATTGGGGTGTTAGAGTAGGAACACGAGGCGTGGGAATCCAGATAGTAGTATGCGGGTTTTGGTGCTCTTTTCGGTTTAACTTTTTCCTGGAAGGATATCTCGAATCCCCGAGGAAGGCTCTAAATAAATGAATATTGTTCATCATTGGTGATGAAATTCAAAATCAAACTAAGATTTTAAGCACGTGAAATGTAATCTTAAGAAAAGGGAAATATGATAGTTTTTAGTGCCATTCCTTAAACATAAGTAGTAATTTCTCATGCCTCTAAGGTATTAAAAAAAATTACTACCAGTCTTTTTTCTTAGAAACCAACTTTTAGAATTTGTCCTCTATTTAAAGATATGTTTCTTGCAGCTAACATGAACTTTTCTTGAAGAATTTTTTTCTGTTTCCTTAATGACAATGATGATGTATGTGCCTAAATCAACCATCCTTATCACTGATAGATGATGATTGTGCTCCAGGATGTACATGTTCTGAAAAAAGACTCATCACCCACAATCCTCAATGGAAAACACTCATCGTTTTTAAATGCAAGTGAGGATGAAGAATCATCTCCGAAAATCCTTGAAAGAAGACAATCACCATTTGTAAATGCGAGGGAGGATGAAGAATCTTCTCCCAAAATCCTTGATTTACCTGTGAGAATCCCATTATGAAGAAACTCATTACGAAGACAATCATCATTTGTAAATGCACCTGTGAGAATCCCATTACAAAGAATCTCATTACGAAGACGATCATCATTTGTAAATGTGAGGGTGGATGAAGAATCATCCCCCAAAATCGTCGGTTTTCCTTTGAGAATCCCATTACAAAGACGATCATCATTTGTAAATGGGAAGGGAGGATGACGAATCATCTCCCAAAATCCTCAAAAGAAGACGTTCATCATCTGCAAATGCAAGTGAGGATGAAAAATCATCTCCCAAAATCCTGGGAAGGAGACGATCATCATCTGTAAATGCTGGTGAGGATGAAGAACTACCTCGCAGAGTTCGAGTAAGAAGACGATCATCATTTGTAAAAGCAAGGAAGGATGAAGAATCATCTTCCAAAATTCTTGATTGAAGACGATCATTATGTGTAAGTGCGAGTGAGAATGAAGAATAATCCGACGGTTGAAATGAAGAATCGTCATTTGTAAACGAAAGTGAGGAGGCAAGGTGTCTTTGCTTACACATTGCCACATAATATATGCATGTACAAAATAGCTTGAATTTTGATATGCATAAGATACCCTACTTTGTTAAACAAGATGACCTTCTTATGTGGTTGGTGTTTTTTTCATCTTCTTCTTCTTTTCTTTTTTTTTTTTTCAACTTGTTTTGGATATTTTGTTATTTGGGTATAATTGTAACTGTGTGACTCAAGATAGAGCTAATCTCAAGATATATATATATATATATATATATCGTATTGATAAGGTTTTAATTTTAATCTTAATATAAAATTGTGTTAATCTCAAATATTTTATTTTGATGTAATTTTGATTAAAACATTTAAAAACGTGTTCTACCATTTACTAAAAAAGATTCCAATACTGAAAAAGCTCTTAAGCAGAATCACGAGTAAATGTGAAAAATTTTCGATGTCCTTTGTCCTGAAAATATATTTTTTACCCTGACCAAAACCGACAAGTCGTAAATGGTTTTTGTTTTTGTTTTGTTTGTCGTGTGTCAAAGTCAAATGTTGTCGTGTGATATGCTAAAACCCTTCATGTTTTTCTCACCAAATGTCTGAGTCACTTTCAACTTTTCAGCGTTGAGTCAAAACCCCAGACCCCTTTCCCCTCCCGGAAAACAGAGAAAATTCTCTGGGTTTTTCCGGCATTGTTGCGACTGTAAAGATGAAGACGGAACAGGTCGAGACGACGGAGGCTTCGCCGGGGTCCGGTCCGGGTCACGACGGTGGAGCCGGGGACAGAAATCGGAGCATTCCGGAGTTGATCGACCATCTCCGGACGGCGTTTCGGTGCTCCGATTACGATCGCGTCCAGGGAATTCTAGTCGCGAGAGAGGATAAGCTGAAACGCGAAATCGAGAAGGAGGAGGAGCGGTGCAAGTTAGCCGAGAAGCGTCTAGGGATCCTGGGACTCCGGAAGGCCGAGGCCGAGGAGAAGCTCAAGAGCTTCAAGGTCAAGTCGGCCGAGAGTATGGAGGAAATGCGGTTGAGCGCGACGGCGGCGGAGGAGAGAGCGAAAACGGCGGAGGAGCACGTGAAGAGGTCGGAAGAGAGGTACGAGACGCTCTTCCGAGAGGTTAAGAAGGCGGAGAGCGAGAAAAGCGGCGACCTTGTCGAGTTGAAGAGGAAGAATGCAGAGCTGGAGTTCGCGAAGATGAGAGCCGAGGAAGAGCTTCAGCTATGGAAGAGGAGATTTCGGGGGTTGGAGGAACGGGTGGAGAAGTTGGAGACTGATATTGTAGAGATCATAAATGCCAACAATAGAGGTACTATTCACATCAATTTTGGATTTATTTATTTATTTATTTTTGCGATTTTCCATTGTTGTGTATTGACTTATTATGATGTACATTGTGATATTTTGAGTCCAATTTCAAACTTACACATATATACATGCATATATACATACATATATATATATATGTATGAGAGCAAACATGGATTTGAGAATTCGGAATTCATGTTTTAACAAGGGAGAGTGAGGCTGAGACTTAGGAACGGGTTCGTGGAGAATGAGAAGGTATTTTCCGAGCAAAATGATCTCGTGCCTTTGATGTGTTTGCTTTAAGTTATATTTTGATGCTTTGGATTTACAGAGATTACGTAGTTCTTGGAATTGTAAGTTTGACATGTGAAGATACGGTTATACAAATATAACAAATTTGACAATGGCTTGCTATAGATTCTTCGAAATGCAAAATATGCACGAGTCTCGCCTTGTTGTGGTGGTCTGTTTGCAGATAAAACTAGTGGCAAGAACTTCAGTGGATTGAGTTTGGCCAACATGGGGATATTAGAGTAGGAACAGCAGGCATAGTAATCGTGATAGTAGTTTTGGGTTTTGGTGCTCAGTTTCGTTTAAATTTTTCCTTGTAAGTTGTAAGATATCTTGTTATCGCCCAAGGAAGTTTCTAACTTAATAAGCATGTTCATTTGTTCTTAATGTAATCCAAATACAAGCTAAGATTTTAAGCAAGTTTGCCTAAAAAAAATCTTGTATTCATTTTTAAGGAAAGGAAAACCTCAAGTTATGTGACAGTTTTAGTGCCTCTTTAATACTAGTTGTAGCTTCTCATGCTTCTTCGGTTATGGTATTTTTCCAGGAAATTTTATTTTAGGAACCTACTTTAGAATTGTTCATCTGTTTAAAGACATGTTTCTTGCAGTTGCACCTGCCCCGACTATTCTCATCAGTGACAGCGACAATGATTGTGGTCCACGAGCCACCTCTTCTGAAAGAGAATCACCTCCCAGAGTCCTTAAAAGAAAACGATCCTCATCTGAGAATGTAAATGAGAATGAGAATGTTGTTCCAGAAGGTAGTACGAGCCAAGATCAAAAGCGGGTTATTGAGCTCGGTGGTGGTTCTGGAAATCCTGATACTGCAACAGGTACTTCTTCCACTAATGGCGCTGCAAACCAAAATATCCCAGTAAATGATGGCCAAGTGGTCTCAGGTCCATTTGAAGCGAATGCAGAACCAAAAATAAGTGATTTTTCTTATTATGTTGCCATGGGATTGGGGGATGAGCTTGATGGGTTAATGGTTTCTTCCTCCTCTTCTGACAGTGATAGCGAATTGTAAGTCTTAGTTGGCGCATCTTTATGCCAACAGAGATATTGACTGCACGGTTGGAGAATACTTATTTAGATATGCGTATTTTGTTCCGAGCGACTTGAAATTATGCAGTTCTGAGCTTTTGTTGTTTGTTGGTGCTGCAGCAGGTAGCACGCGGATAACACGGATACAAAATTCTGCCTAAGAGTCAGATAGCTGTGCTTAGTTTACTAACTGACCAGAACTTGAAACTATCTCCTGTTTTCTTATATGCTCTTTTATATTTGTATCTACATATTATGTGTGTGTGTATATGTATGTATATATGCTAGTCGATGTCACTAGAGATCTTTTTCTTTTCTTTTTTTGGCTTCCTTGTGGACTTGTTCATTGACTTTTTTTATTCAAAGCTGCCCAGGTAATAGCAAATGCAGTATATTCGTGGCCAATCTGGTTACCTCCATTCGCATTTTGCCGTTAATTGCTTTCTGATGAACGTTCTCGCTTAGCTATGTGATCGGAATTTTGCTTGTTTAGTTTAGCCTCCACGTAATGTATGACTATCCGAGTTATTTTTCACGCTGTTTTATAACACGTGTAACATTATTGACAAATACATTGAAGATAATTAAGTACATGTTTGGGACAATATATTCTGATAACATTTTATCACATGGACTTAAAATTCTCAATTCTATATTAAATTTTCACTTTCTTTTTTTTTTTTAAATTCTAACATTTTCATTTTAAATCGAAATGAGATGATTTTTCTGTCTAAATACTCATAACAAACACACAAGCAAGACAAAATTTATTTCGAATTCATTTCAAATTTCTATATTATCTTTTATATCATATAATTTTTTCAAAAATCTTATCCCCAAATATACATTTCTAACATAATCTCTGTGACACCATTTTCAAACACTTCCCGGACTGGTCCTCAAAGATTGGAGACCAACAGGGCAATTTATCAATCTATTAACATCTTTTGTCATTTCTGTTCATTAATATTCATTCATCAACCATAATAAAAATGAGAATACGTTTTTTTGGAGTTTTTTTAGGAGTGTCGTTCTTTCTAATATAATTAAAAAGGGTTTCGGACTTTCGGTATCAAGGAATTTTAATTTTTTTTTAATTTTTATTTCACAAAGAAATTTTGATCTTTGTTTTGTTTGGTTTTTTGTTTTTTGTTTTTTTTCACACGCATTTCAATTTTCAATTAGGGTCTGGAAAAACACTTTTTTTTTTTTTTTTTCCAACTAATGTCCAAGCCTGATCAGAAACACTCCATTTTTCACTTTATTCCTAGTTCAAAACCACCCTAGTTCTCTTTCCCTTCCAAAAAACCGAGCAATTTTCCTCTATTTCGGGCTTTTCTGTGGCTGTGAAGATGAAAACGAAGCCGGTCGATGAGGCGGAGGTTCCGCCGATGTTCAATTTCAATTGCGGTGAAGAAACCGGCGACAGTAATCGGAGCATATCGGATCTAATCGACGACCTCAGGACGGCGTTTCAGAGCTCCGTTTTCGACCACGTACAGGATATTCTAGTCGCGAAAGAGGAGAAGCTAAAGCGAGAAATCGGGAGAATGAAGGAGGAGTTCGAGCTGACCAGAGAGAGTCTAGGCATTGCGCGCCTCCAGAAGGCCGAAGCTGAAGAAGAGCTTAAGAGTTTCATGGCAGAATGCGCCAAGAATATGAAGGCAATGCGCGTGAAAACGACGGCGGCAGAGGAAAGAGCGAAATCGGCGGAGGAGCGGGCCAAGAGGTCCGAGGAGAGGTACGAGAAGCTTCTCAGTGAGGTTAAGAAGGCGGAGAGTGAGAAAAGCTCCAATCTTGTCGAGTTCAAGAAGAGGAATGGTGAATTGGAGATTGCGAAGATGAAAGCCGAGGAAGAGCTCAAGATATGGAACAGAAAATTTGCAGAGTTGGAGCCACGGGTGACAAAGTTGGAATCTGATACCATGGAGATCAGAATTGCTGAAAATCGAGGTTCTCTTCGTTATCTTTACTCTTTGAGATTTCAGATTGTTGCATTTTTGGCTCTAAATTCAGGACCGATAGTGTTGAATTCTATAATGCCTTTCAAACATGAACTGCTAGGGTTTCTACATTGGCGATATTTGAGATCAGGATATCGGATAGTTTGTTGGTCTTCTCCGAGCTAATATGTAATTTTGCCTTTGATGTGTTTGTTTTAAGTCCCTATTCAGTTTATCCTCCTGATTTAGAGAGATTTTAGTAGTTCTCGGAAGGATTTCTTCGAGTTATTTTTTATCCTAAGTTTCACAATGAAGATACAAATATAATTAATTTAAATATGGCTTGCTATAGATTCTTCATTCTAAACGCAAAATATGGATGAGTCTCACCTTGATGTAGTGGTCCGTTGTCAACAATTGGGATAGTAGTGTAGGAACACCAGGCGTGGATTCACATAGTATGAGGCTTTTGGTGCTCGGTTTTGACAGCTTTTTCCTTGTAAGATATCTCGTTGTCGTCCGAGGAAGGTTCTAAATTACTAAAATGTTGTTAATTTTTGTGTATGTACTTTAACTTAATGCTAGGATTTTTAGCAATTGTGCATTTAAAAAGTTCAGGTGCAGTGCTTTTGGAAGGGAAAAAAAAATGAAGCGACAGTTTTACTGTTTTCGTGCCATTTTCGAACTAGAAGTAATTTCTCATGCTTCTCAGGTTATAACTATATTTGGACCGGTATGTCTCTGGGAAATTTATTTTGGAAACCAACTTTTAGAATTTGTCATCAGTTTGAAGACATGTTTCTTGCAGCTGGACCAGCTATTCTCATCACCGACAGCGATGATGATTGCGCTCCAAGACAAAGGCCCAATTCTTCTGGAAAAGAATCATCTCCAAGAGTCCTGAAAAGAAAACGATCATCATCTGACAAATTAAATGAGGATGAGAATGGTGTTCCAAATACTAGGATGGGGCAAGATCAAGAGCGGGCCCTTGAGGTCGGTGGTAGTTCTATATATCCTGACCCTGCAACGGTTACTTCTGCCACCAATAACCCTGAATACAAAAATACCGTGGCAAGGAATGGTCAAGGGGTTTTAGGTCCATTGAAAGCTAATCCAGCACCCGAAATGAAAGCTTTGTCTCCTCATTATGCCAAGTGTTTCGAGGATGAGTTTAAAGAGTTCCTGACTTCCTCCTCTTCTGACAGTGATAGTGAATGGTAATCTTAGTCAGAAATCTTACTGCTCACAGCGATTTGTGACTGCGCTGTTGGAGAATGCTTATTTTGACATGCATATTTTGTTCCGAGCTACTTGAAATCACGTAGTTCCGCACTTTTGTTGTTGATCGGTGCTGCGGCAGGAAGCTCATGCATTACATAGATATTACCATGCTAGTTTATGAAGAGACCAGGAGTTGAATTCTCTCCTGTTTTCTATATTGCTCTTACATGTATGTACTAGTCGATGTAAATAACTTGCTAATATTAAGTTCATATTCAAAGCTGACCATATAATAGCAAAAGCAGTAAATTTTAGTGGTCAATCTGGTTTAGTCTATTTTGTATATTGCCTTTAATTGCTTCCTGATGAAGTGTAATACTTATACTAGCTATGTGTTTTGACCTGCTGGATATTGCCGAGGAGTGGCTTGTTAGCTTAGGCTCTTCATAATGTGCAAGGGTAACTGTCTAAGCCAGTTATCTAATTGAAGAAGTTTTACCCTTTTTTTTTTTTTTTTTTTTGGGGGGGGGGGGGGGGGGGGGGGGTTGTGTTCTTTTATCACTTTGAGCTTTATTAGTGTGTTATTTTGTTTTGAAAATTTTCATACATAATAATAAACAAATAAAATTGTGATATGATACTCGGAGGGTGTATTTAAAACCTAATATTGGAGTAAAATTTCGTCAACCACTGAACGAACGTCCTCGAATTAAAAATTTGGATTAAAACGTGCCATAAAATCAAGAACGCCAAACAAACACCTTAAGAACACCAAAATAAAATAAAATAAAATAAACAAGTGAAAACCGGTTTACTGGATTACCAGCCAAATGCCTGCTAATTTGATTAAATTTTGAGGACTTTTTTCCTAATCCTAATCACATTTATGATTGTATTTATTTTCCTGAAAACAATACTTTATATACTTGATTAAATTTAGGATCCATTTACGTTGAAAGTGGAAAAATAATAAGTGATTTGATTTCCTTTTCTCTAGTTTTGGCTTGTCAATTACCTTTCCTTTCTAATTCTTTTATATTATTCTAATCTCTATTCAAACTTTGTAGGATATGATAAAGTCAGTTATGAAATTATCATTTTTTTTGAATAAAACTAATGAATATCAAATTTAGGTACTAACCATTAACAAATTCACGTAAGTTAATAATTATCTTAATAAGATTCCTCTTTTTGAATTTAATAAACATAATAAGAAAGTGAATTGCTTTTCAAGTAATAAATACTGAAAATTGCATCTACATTAGAGAGAGGATTTTACTGTAAGAAAGTTTGAAAAATAAAAAAAAAACTAAAAAAATGCTAAAAATAAAATCAATAACTTTATTATTCTAAGAAATTTGCCTTTTCGATTCTAAAAACTTTATGATTCCTTAACCGTTGGTTAACATATCCTAAACCCTAAATAAAATAAAATAAAATCCCAAAACCTGTTCTATTATAATTGTGAGAGACTCCAAACAGGTGTATAAATAAAGCGGTTTTCTAAATTCTTGCCACACAAGTAATTCTCAAGAGTGAAATCAAGATTCAAGAGAGAGAAAGAGCGGAAGAGAGAGAGAGAGAGAGAGAGAGCCTAACCATGACATCCGGCAAAGGTTCACTTCCACGTTCGGTCAAGGTCAAGAACAAGAACCCAGCCCCGATCCAAATCACCGCCGAGCAAATCATCCGCGAGGCGCGTGAGCTCCACCGGTCAGAGAGGCTGGCCGTGCGGACTCCGACGCGGACGATCGCCGACGCGGCGGAGCTCGCCGACTACCGCTCTCGCAAGCGCGAGGAGTTCGAGAATCAAATTCGGCGGTCGCGAGGGGACACGCGTGTCTACATCAGGTACGCGCGGTGGGAGGAGTCGCAGAAGGACTTCCGGCGCGTAAGGTCTGTCTGGGAGAGAGCGCTCGAGGTCGATCACCGGAACCACGGGCTCTGGCTCCAGTACGCCGAGTTCGAGATGAAGAACCGGTTCGTCAACCACGCCAGGAACGTGTTTGAACGCGCCGTTGCGGTCTTGCCGGGGGTTGACCGGCTCTGGTGGAGGTACATCCAGATGGAGGAGACGCTCGGGAATGAAGCCGAAGTCAGGAGGATTTCTGAGATGTGGACCAAATTGAGTGAAGAACATTAGATTTTAGTTAATTTTTGGTACGTAATTTTGAATTTGAGAATGCGTTTTTGTTTGTTATTGAAATTGGTTAAGACGTGTTTTAAGCTCGTCTCATGATTGGCTTTATTGGTCTGTAAATACCATAGCGAATTTAAATTTCAAATTTATGGATGACTATTGAATGAAATTTGAGATTTTTTATCATGATTTTTGGTTCTCTCTCTAAAATTTTTTGTTTAGTACGGCTAGTTGGTAACTTGTACAGAAAGTTACTTGCTTTTGAGCAGCGGTACGAGGATAGAGCGGGGATTAGAGGAGGTTTCGGTATGAGAATAAGGTGAGGAAGAGTGTTCTTGATTGCCGACACTTAGTTTGATTGTATTAGGATTGAAGAGAGTGTCGGAAATAAGGAGATGATTAGGGATGTCAATGAGCAAGCCGTTGCTAATGTTCCTCTGGCTTAGGGGAAGCGGTTTTGGTAGTGGTAGATCTACTGGTGGTGATTTTTTGTATTGAAAAGTTTTTGTTTATTTACGCCTTGCAAAAATTGGGATTTGTTTATTTTTTAATGGTTGCTGAGTTTGAAGAAATCCTGTTTAAGATTCATGTGTGTGTCTTGCAGCAATGGGGTTGTGTAAGATTCTTATGTTCGTGTTTTTGTTTATTTGTCACTGTCGTAGAGTTTTTTTTTTTTTTTTTTTTTTTTTTTTTTTTTTTTTCGTTGATTTTTTTAAGATGGAAATTTGGTTTAAGATTCATATGTTTGCGTCTTGAAGCAATGAGGTTCTGATAATTTGTCAAATTGTTGGTGAGTTTGTTTGTTCTGTTGGAAATTTGGTTTGAAATTCATATATTTGTGTCTTGCAGCAACAAGGTTCTGTGTTTTTGTTCTAGGGGACTGATTAATTATGCATCTTATATGAGGCGCGGCTAATGTAGTGAAAACACCGGAGCTGTGTACAGGTTAATTTTTGTTATTATTGTTGGTGATATTTTGAATTAGCTCTTTTTTATGCATGTTCTTTGGATATACGCTAGAAATCTGCTTTATTTTATGGCAGTAAAGAGTGGATTTAACCGTATGGTTCCCAGACGATGCTTCGGAGGGGAAAACCTGTTGGTCCTTCGTAGCTGACTTTACTATCAATTCTTTTCCAGCGAGTGTTTGAAGCTGGATCACAAGAAATTCTATTTTTGCAAAATTTATGTTTCCTTGCACCCCAATTTGAATTAGTACAGCTCAATCTCAAAGACGCAAGAAAGATCCTGCTAAGCCAACGTTTTCTCTCCCTATGAAAGATGGTGCAAAGTTGATACCGATGTTTGCTAAATTCATCAGAGGGTGAACTTGGAAGAACCGGAGCAATTCAGCAGAGGCTATTAGATCGGATAAAAAAGGCACCTCGGTTGTGCTGAGTTTGAGTCCTCTTCCATGGGGGAAGCCAATGGATTTGATTTGCATGAACAGGAAAGGTACACCAATGGTCGACAAGATTCCATCATGCTACTAGAAGTAGTTCATTGAGACATTGAAAACTCTGCCCACCGGAGTATCCTACTAAAAGTAGTTCAATGAGATGAAAAATGGTAGTAGCCTACCATGCTATTGCTAGTTTTCTCGCCATAAGGACAAACGACGGCCACAGTGTAGCGATAGCTGATAGCCGATAGCCGATAGTCGTGGCCAGATATCCTTGGGAAAAGGGTTGTAATGATGAGATCTTCCTTGTTCAGGGGCTGTCGTGACTGGATCTCCTTCATGCAGGGGTTGCCATGCAGGATCTCCATCACAATGCAGTCCACCCTCTACCAATTGATGTTTGACTTTTCGTTTGCGTGGAAATTGAAGGTCTTTCATTTTTTAAGTCCCTTGTACCTCTTCACTATTGTTGTTGTAATTTTAGGCTGTGTTTGAAGATTTATATTATTACGTTAATTATTGGTTTACTCGAAAGTAAATGGTAATTTATTTAAGTATTCCTATTTGGTTTTTTAAGAAAAAATGAAACCAAAAAAAAAAGTTCAATAAAAAATTTATTCTTGACTAAATATAAGCATTGGACTTTCAAAAAAAAAAAAAGAACCATTGGTTTACTAATGGAGAAGCATATCAAGAAAAGTCTCATATTCATCGTTCTGCTTCAATAACTCGTAAATAATGTTTTTGATCATCATTCTCAAGAAGATAAAATTGAAATTATGTGATTTTTCAAAAATAAAAATAACGCAAATTTTTTACTCAAAATTTTACTTTGAATCAAATTTCAAAAAATAAAAATAAAAATAAAATTATTTTGAATCCTAAAAAAACAAGTTTTTTTTAGTATAATAAATATATAGTTATTTGTAAATGATCAATGAATAATACTCATAATCTGAAGGTGAAATTTGATTTTTAATTTTAAATGTCATATTATGTACTTTTCTACCATTACGATGACCCTTAAATTGATAGTCCGTCAAAAAGTGAATGTAAATTAGACACATTCACATCCTTAATTAAGGTTAAAATTGTGAACAAATAGTTTTTGTTGTACCTTCAAAATAGCTTTATAATGCATATATATATTTTTATTAAAGTATAATTTGTGCTATAAATTTCATGAAAATACAGTCTCAATTTTCTTTTAAAAATATTTAATTATGATTTTATTTATAAATAAAGTTCATGTAATTAAAATTTGATCAAATTTGACTAAGTTGTTGGCCTATTCGGTAGAAAAATAAGCAGGGAGTATTCTGCAAAAATATTTTGAAAGTGTATAGTCATTTAAATATTATATATATAGAAAAAAAAAACAATAACTTTTTTAATTGTAAATCCATTCTTATTAAAGGATTTTATTTCAAGTAATATGAGATTTTTTATATTTGATATTTTTATATCTTCTTAATAAGTTTAATTAATAAAAATTTTTCTTTAAAAAAAATAAATAGACAATGAGACTGAAGTTTTACAAATTTGAGGATTAAATAAGTAATTTATTCAAAATATAAATAGCAACCACTTAACTCACCAATCACACGATAATACTCGAGCCATTACCAATTTCGCATTCGCTGGCGGTCTTTCTTCTTTTCATACTCTCTCTCTCTCTCTCTCTCTCTCTCTTTCCCCCTCAAAATTTTCAGAGCTCACGAAAACCCTAGCCATGGCGTCCGGCAAAGACGCGGACCCAACCCTTGGGTACCTCACCCGAAAAGACACGGAGGTGAAGCTCCCGCGTCCGACTAGGGTTAAAAACAAAACCCCGGCCCCAATCCAGATCACCGCCGAGCAGATCCTCCGCGAGGCTCGCGAGCGCCAGGAGGCGGAGATACGGCCTCCGAAGCAGAAGATCACCGACTCCACAGAGCTCGCAGACTACCGGCTCCGCAAGCGCAAGGAGTTCGAGGACGTAATCCGGCGAGCGCGATGGAACATGAGCGTCTGGATCAAATACGCCCAGTGGGAGGAGTCTCAGAAGGACTTCAACCGCGCCAGGTCCGTCTGGGAGCGAGCTCTCGAGGTCGATTACCGGAACCACACGCTCTGGCTGAAGTACGCCGAGGTCGAGATGAAGAACAAGTTCATCAACCACGCCAGGAATGTGTGGGACCGGGCCGTCACGCTCTTGCCTAGGGTTGATCAGCTCTGGTACAAGTATATCCACATGGAGGAGATGCTGGGGAGTGTCGCCGGAGCCAGGCAGATTTTCGAGAGGTGGATGAATTGGATGCCCGACCAGCAAGGTTGGCTTTCCTACATCAAATTTGAGCTCCGGTACAACGAGGTCGAGCGCGCGAGGAAGATTTTTGAGCGATTCGTTCAGTGCCACCCCAATGTTGGGGCTTATATTCGGTTCGCTAAGTTCGAGATGAAGAACGGTGAAGTTGCTAGAGCTAGGGAGGTTTATGAGACTGCTGTGTTGAAATTGGGCGATGATGAGGAGGCGGAGCAGCTGTTTGTGGCGTTCGCCGAGTTCGAAGAGCGGTGTAAGGAGATGGAGCGAGCCAGGGCGATATACAGGTTCGCCCTTGATCACATTCCTAAAGGGAGGGCTGAAGACTTGTACAGAAAGTTCGTTGCCTTCGAGAAGCAGTTTGGGGATAAAGAGGAGATTGAGGATGCCATTGTGGGGAAGAGGAGGTTTCAGTACGAGGATGAGGTGAGGAAGAGTCCACTCAATTACGACACTTGGTTCGATTACATTAGACTTGAGGAGAGTGTTGGGATTAAGGAGAGGATTAGGGAGGTTTATGAGCGAGCCATTGCTAATGTACCTCCGGCGGAGGAGAAGCGGTACTGGCAAAGATACATCTATTTGTGGTGAGTTTTTTTAACTGAATTTTTGAATTAAGATTCAAATGTTTGTATATGTTCAGTTTGTTTATATAATTGTTGACGAGTTTGTATTTTCTGATGGAAATTTAGTTTAAGATTCATATTTGTATTTGCAGCAGTGTGGTCATGTTAATTTGTATAATTGTTGCTGAGTTTGTGTTTTTTGATGGAAATTTGGTTTGAGATTCATATATTTTATTTTGCAGCAATGCGGTTCTGTTAATTTGTTTAAAATTGTTGCCTAGTTCGTTTTGCTGATGGAAATTTGGTTTGAGATTCATGTGTGTTTTTTGTGGAGGAATGGGGTTCTGTTTGTTTGTATAAATGCTTACTGAGTTTGTTTGTTTTTTCTTTTCGTGATGGAAATCTGGTTTTTTAAGATGCATAAATGTAACATGTGTACTTCGCAGCGATGGGGTTCTCTTCTTTGTCTAATGGTTGGTTGCTGATTTTGCCTTTTCTTTTTGTGTAATCTGTAGGATCAATTATGCATTATATGAGGAGCTTGATGCTGGAGACGTAGAGCGAACACGGGATGTGTACAGGTGAATATATATATATATATATATATATTCTATCATTAATGATATTCTGAATTAGCTCTTTCTCATTTGCATATTCTTTGCTTTTGTATTTGGAACCTGCCACATGTCTTTTCGAACCTTGCTCAGTTGATGAAAATACAATAAAAATTTTGTATTTTGGTAGTAAAGAGTGATTTTAATTGTGCCCTTCCGAGTACAGTTTCTCTGAGAAACTTGTTAATCTTTAATTGCTGACACATTAACATATTTGTTTTCTTCTAGGGAGTGTCTAAAGCTGATTCCTCATGAGAAATTTTCTTTTGCAAAAATATGGCTTCTTGCTGCCCAGTTTGAAATACGACAGCTCAATCTCAAAGGTGCACGCCAGATCCTAGGCAATGCCATTGGAAAAGCACCCAAAGATAAGGTAATAACCATGTTAAAGTTTTCTGTCCCTCTGAAATATAGTGCATAACTTATACTGATGTTTTATTAAATTCACTTTTTCATAAACTTGTCTTTAAACTAGCAGATGTGTGAGAAGTTTATAGAGATTGAACTGCAACTAGATAGTCGATAACTTGTACTGTTGTTTTTAACAATTCCATATTGCTTGTGTGTTTGAACTACCAGATATTTAAGAAGTATATAGAGATTGAACTGCAACTTGGAAACATAGATCGTTGCCGAAAACTATATGAAAAGTATCTGGAGTGGGCACCAGAGAACTGCTACGCGTGGTCCAAGTATGCAGAATTAGAGAAATCTTTGTGTGAGACAGAGCGAGCAAGAGGAATTTTTGAGCTTGCAATTGCCCAGCCAGCACTAGACATGCCGGAACTGTTGTGGAAGGTACTTGCATTGCACTTTCTTTTGTTTTGACGCAAAGATTTTGTGCACTTGGGTTTGAAATTTAAATCTGAGGATGACAAATAAAGAAACCGCACCATGAGCAGGCACTAAACATTTGATGATTGCTCATCCCTTTTTTTTGTTTCCCTCTTATATTGAAACAGGTCGGTTTTGTGTTAATTGTCTCAATTTTTTATGCACTTACTCTTGCAACTTATATATTTTGTGAATACAGTAGTCAAAATTATTGCTGCTAGAAATGAGGGGACTTGGTTGTTGGAAAAGTTTTAAGAGTATTTATTTGTTGGCTTAAGGTTCAGTTGCATTATGTTTGTTACTAATACCTATGTTTTTCTGTATGATAGGCATACATTGACTTTGAAATCTCAGAGAGAGAATTTGAAAGAACCAGAGAACTATATGAGAGACTGTTGGACCGGACAAAGCACTTGAAGGTGTGGCTTAGCTACGCAAAGTTTGAGGCCTCTGCCACGGAGGAAACAAGTGATCCAGATTTGGCAGAAGAGGATATGGAACAAAAGAAACTCTGTATCCAGCGTGCAAGAAGTAAGTTGCCTCGGCAATACTCCAATTCTTAATTTCTCAACAACCGAGCAACTAGCTTACTGCCATTTTCGTTTTTTTATTTGTGTGTCAGGGATTTTCGAGAAAGCAATCAACTACTTCAGAACATCGGCACCTGAACTGAAGGAAGAACGGGCCATGCTATTGGAAGAGTGGCTGAACATGGAGGCTTCTTTCGGTGAACTAGGCGATGTTAGCATCGTGCAGTCCAAGCTGCCAAAGAAGTTAAAGAAAAGGAGACAAATGGTATTGGAGGACGGTCCTGCTGGGTATGTGGCTTAATCTTGTCCATTCTCTTAGGCAATTAATGTAGATGGTTTTTTTGTTTGCCCTTTTGCATGTTTGAACAAAAAAAATCCTGAATTTGCAGGTACGAGGAGTACATCGACTACCTATTCCCCGAAGAAACTCAGACCACGAATCTCAAGATATTGGAAGCTGCATACAAATGGAAAAGGCAAAAAGTTTCTACCGATGATGACTAGGAAAGGTCTTGAACTTTGTAGATTATCTTTATAGACTGTAAATACAAAACAACGTAGTTCTTTGCTTATTTTGAGAGCAGATTAAAAATTTCTTGTGAAATTGTTCATCAGGCCTGAAAAGCGTCTTCTTGTAACTGGTTTAGCAATGAATTTTTAACTTGTTTCTAAATTTTGAGTTCATTATTCAGACTTCCAATCCCTCCATTGATCCATGTAATGATTTTTCCCCCTTGTAGACCAATGTGATTATTTGTTTGGGTATTACAGGAGTTTTTATTATTATTATTTTTTCAATGGAAGTTGGGAGGAGTTTCTTAATGCATGTTTAGTGAGGAAATTCCGTATCCATTTAATTTACATATTCAATGGATACGGAATTTCCTCTAACCGTTATTTGAGTGAGAAACATTTGCTTCCGCCCGATTTAAAAAGATTGCGAAGTGGTGATTGTATAGCTTAATGGTAACTCGACAACGTACTCTATTTTAAAATTTTAGGTTTTAAGTCTTCAGCTTCCAAGTTTTTTTTTTTTTTTAATATAAACTAAAAGATAACGAACTTTGATTTGCACAGTTTAATAGCCAACTTATTTGCATGCTCAGTTTTGGATGACTTAAATGAGTCTCAAGATGATTATGCGATACTTTTTACTTGTTTGTCTCTTCTTATCTTGAGATCATCTTACTGTATACTAGACAATTCCAAGTGCTAGTTAACCTCTAGTAGAAAAACTAATTCTGCTTAAAAGAAAATTGATAAACTAATAGGATAATCTATTTTAATTATTCTTCTCGCACCAGTGGTGGAGCATGTGGTTTAATTCGGTGCAAAGCAAAGATACTTACCAGGGCTTGACATGCCGCGAATCCTCTTGAAAGAGAGGGGTGCCTTCGGGAATGCGGACACAGTTGGTGTATGGTTGTCGTCAGCTCTTAAGGTTTTGCTTGGTATTTAGGTTTAACTCAAATTAAAATGTACTTTTTCATATTAGTTTTTATCTTTTATTGAAAAGTTAAAAAAAATTTATAACTAGATTTTGAAATATCATCAAACTCCAAATAAAAAATTTCATCATCAATTAGCAAAGCTTAATGTTAAATAATAACCATTATTTTGATTTTTAACTTGATAAAACAACAGGAACCAGCTGGTTTGCCCGAGAGGTTAAGGGGGAAGACTTAAGATCTTCTGCACATAAGTGCGCATGGGTTCGAACCCCATAGCCAGCAAATTCAAAGTCAAAAATCAAACTTTTAAAAACCTGCGTTTTGTTTTAACGTAACATTGTTTATGTTTTATCATGTGGTATATTTTTTTAAGAGATAGTATTATGTGGTATTCAATTGATAGTTACTTATCAGTTGACTACATCACAGTGATATATGAACCTCAATGGCCTAAATAGACATTGTTCCTCCAATTAATTAATTAATTATTATTATTATTATTATTATTATTTTAATTTTTCACTTTTTACCTTATGATCAATGCATCTTGAGGAAGCTTATTTTCTGTGTTTTCATACTTGAGTAGAAAGTAGTTACTCATTTTAACAACAGTAACATATGCCCTAATTGCTCATTAGCGTTCATCTTGGGAAAAAAAAATAGTCTGGGTGGCCTTTTTTAATCACCTAATCTAATAAATGACATAATTTTTTTTATTTAGAAAAATAACCAAAAGGGGGATATGGCGAAATTGGTAGATGCTATGTTTATTATTTTTCAGATTTGGTCAATTAGTTGTTGACTATAAAAATTGATGATTGACTAATGATCAATTAATAATTGATTAAAAAATTTAGTGATTTACATAACGGTCAATCAGTAATTGACTGTAGGTCAATAAGTGATTGATTGTAAGTCAATCAGTCAGTTAATCACTAATTGATTATTACGTGGTCAATTACTGATTGATAATTTGAAAAAATAGATTAATATTTTTTAAAAAAATGAATTTTTTAACTAATTTTAAAACTTCGACCATT
The DNA here is from genome assembly GCA_025413025.1 of Ficus hispida. Taxonomy (NCBI): domain Eukaryota; kingdom Viridiplantae; phylum Streptophyta; class Magnoliopsida; order Rosales; family Moraceae; genus Ficus; species Ficus hispida. The sequence continues at coordinate 32,757,695 of CM046372.1, read as the reverse complement.
TATTAAAAAACTTCTTAAAAAAAATCTATTTTAACTATAAATCCAAAAAAACATCAAATAATAAAATTCAATAACACAAGTAGGCAATTATGAATTAAAAAAAAAAACATAGCTAACGACTTTTGTCTACAATTTTTTTTAAGCAGTGTTTAAAAAACAAAAAACAAAACAAAATATTGTAATATAACAATAACTAACTAAAAATTGACACAATTTCCGGTGGCATTTTTTAATCACCTAATCTAATAGATGACATAACTTTTTTTTATTTAGAAAAATGATCGTTTATTATTTTTCAGATTTGATCAATTAGTGATTGACTATAAAAATTGGTAATTGACTAATGATTAATTAATAATTGATTAGAAAATTTAGTGATTTATACAACGGTCAATCAGTGATTGACTGTAGGTCAATCAGTCAGTCAATTATTGATTAATTATTACGTGGTCAATTACTAATTGATCATTTAAAAAAATTGATTAATCTTTTTAGAAAAAATGATTTTTTTAACTAATTTTAAAAACTTCGACAATTTATTAAAAAAATTCTTAAAAAAAGTCTATCTAACTATAAATCCAAAAAAATCAAATAATAAAATTCAACAACACAAGTAGACAATTATGAATTAAAAAAAAAAAACATAGCTAACAACTTTTGTCTACAAATTTTTTTAAGCAGTGTTTAAAAAACAAAAAACAAAAAAACAAAACAAAATTTTGTAATATAACAACAACTAATTAAAAATTGACACAATTTCCGGTTGTCATCATATTTTAAAATTTTATTTATTACTGAATATAATCCTTCAAATACAATTATCTAAATATACTAGTAGTAATTTCTTTCTCGTAAGTTTTTGTATTTGTTGGTTGATCAGAAGAAAAAACTTCTACATGTTTTTTAACTTTGTCTAACTAAAGTATCCAGATAAATTTAAATATCACCTTTAGCAGTGAATCAACAAGTGTGAAAAAAGACATCGGATATAATTTGATTAGAAATGAATAACATGGTGATATTGTCACTAAATCAGGACACTAGAGTTGTGATGTTCACAAGACGTTACATTATATCTATCATATGATCTAGTATTCAATTAGCTATTGCTACATTCACAATTTTTTTTACATAAACCTTTTAAATAGAAGAATCATTATCAATCATGTTTTTCTCTCTACGATGTGGGACTCAATTAGTTTTCATTTGTGTTTGCATTCTTCTATTGATTTTCAAAAACTTAAAATCTCTCTTATGTGATTCAATTAGTTTTTTCAATCTATATATATATATTGGCCTAAGGTTTCTCATTCGTATATTAGAAGACATTTTGTTCCTAAGAATATAAGTAAAACAAATCCTAACGCAAAAACATTTTCTTTCAAGAATGACAACGTGAATATAATAGTAAAGGAGAAATAGATAACAGAACCTATTCTTGAAGATTGATATATTGTTCTTTCTTCCTCCAACGTGCTTTTTTATTTTTTATTTTTTTCGGAGGGAGTATTATTATGGATGAAATTAAAAGAAAAGTGTATGGTTGTAAAAAAAAATGATAGAACAAATTAAAAAATTGATCTATTATATATTCTTTCTTTTTCCAAAGTATTTTTAAAAAGATATTTGTGGGAGTGAGTATGATTAAGGATTAAGTTAAAAGGAAATTGTTCCTTTGTAAGAACAAAACCTAGTGCATATGCTCAGTAGTTATAATATAATTACTACAAGTGATTTTTTTTTTTTCCGTTTGCTCTTTGTCTTTTTTTTTTTTTTTTTTCAATGGAACAGTTAATGGAAAGATAATTACAGGTGTTTGGAAAAGAAATATTGCACAAGAGATTTAAAAAAAAAATATAAAGATCAATTGTTCAGTAGAAAAAAAAAAAAAAGAATAAATGTTAAAAATTGATATTGAGAAACAAAGATCTTTAACACTAGTTCCTACTTTTACGAGATTTTCAGAATTAAAATGGCCAAATCACCCCGGTGAAATATGCATCCCATAACAAAGATGGAAGCAAATCATTTAGCAGTACTTAATGAAGCTAATATTCTTGGTGCAAGGATGACAATTTTACCCGTAAACTCTTTTACTTGCAGAGAACACCTTAAACAAGACGTGGTACAACTGATCTAAACGAGTTAGGATTCTAAACATATTAAACATAGAAAAACCCGCCACAATTCTACCGGCTTAAATGAGTTAATGAAGCAGGGATGTAGATTGTTTGTCTTTTCGGGAGAACATTTGATTTCTAATACAAAAATAAACACCATAATTCACAATTCCAAGAACTTAATCTTCTTTCTTAAAGTCAAAATCTCGATTAACAAACTTGCTCCTAATTAATATGATTAAGGCAGTTGGCTTAATAGCCTCAGCCTTAAGTCGGCAACAAAAAAATGACTCGTACTTTGTCTAGATAACCCCCAAAAAAAAAAAAAAAAATGGGGACCAATTTCTCCCAAGTCGTAAGGGTTAAGCCTTTGCTTGAAGCTAGCTCTTTGATTGAGTTGTTAAAAGTAAGTACAACCATTTTAAACAACTACAAGCTGTCTCAAAACACCCCCCCAAAAACAAATAATTCCAATTATTGTCCTTTCTCCACAGATCACGCCCCCAATGGTTTACTCTCTCAAAACTGTTTTTGGCCTTTTTTTTCCATGCTCTCTGTTTCATGGTTTCAGCCCTCTCGTTTTGCATTTTTGTGCCCCACCTTTTTTTTTTTTTTGGTTGAAGCCCCACGTCAGTTTTAACGTACCAAAAAGTGCCACAAACCAAAAGAAAATGCTTAAAAATTCAAAAAAAAAATTTTGAATAAATAAATTGGCCAGACTCAAAAGCTGTTCTATTCCAAAGTCCCAAAAAGGCATTCCATCATTTTTCCGCCCTTTATTCATCATTAGTGTGAAATTTTAGACCATTTAAAAGACATTGAGGCACCTTATAAAAAAAAAAAAAAAAAAGGAAAGACATTGGCGCACAACATACAGATTACGTTTGATATTCAAGTTGAATTTTATTTTCAAAAAATAACAAAAAAAAAAAAAAACCAATCATAAAATACAATTAAGTTCAAAATAAACTCGAATACAAAACGTAAACTTATATTTTCTGATGGCTATACCCACAATCACATGATAAACTGGAATTGTGTGTGGAAATGAGAATAGCAATTTTTGTTAGGTAAGACTTTTGAATTTCGGCCCTCTTTAATCCCCACCTTACCTGTCTTTTTCCTAGGCAGGTAATGATTTTGGTGTATGGCCTTTGTGGGACCGTAACGCAATAGGCAATAGTGAGAATATCCCAGCAACTGCAAGTATATATACAAGTTGAAAACACGGGAACTATCCTATTAATAAATTTGTTGTCTAGTTATTAGATTTTAAAAAATAAAAAATAAAAAATAAATTTGAATTCTATATCTTTTAGTAGAGTTAAATATGAAATTATCACTAAATTATCTACAATCATACCACTTTTTAACTATATGGATACTAATTTTTTTTTTTTTGTATGAATGTTTATAGATCAAAATATTAAAAAGTTAATCTAATTACAAAAATAACAGTATCTATCTCTAAAATAAAAGTATAATTCTCTTATTATAAATTTGACTCTATAAATTTTATTGCAACTTAATAAAAATTTAATGGTTTAGTATTATATTTTATTTGAGAAGTATTTTTTATACCTTATTAATGAATTTTTCGTATAAGGTTTCTATATGTTGTAATACAACTTTTTTTGTTTTTTTGTTTGGTTTGATAGATCTATGTTATACAACTTTATTTGGTGGCCAAGTGCTACCATAGAAAGCCTACCTATCAATATAAAACCATTTCAATCAAGATCTCTCTCTATTTTATTGTTATTATTTTTTAATATTAGACTTCTATCTAGATGTCTAAATTAACATCAACGGGCATGTTTAGGTAACTAGTTCCGCCCACGTTAAGAACTGATTTTCTGATAATGACCCAATTATTCTTTTCTTAAATATTTATATTATTTTTTCAAACATCATAATTAAATATACATTTTACCCTCACTCCTTTGACTAGGAGTTTGATTAAAGCTCAAAGCGTGAACTAGCGTTCCAAATAGATTTAAATAAGAAATTCCCACTAGTCTTATTCTTAATCATGTTTATTTGTTTTTCAATAGTTTCTAAATTATTTTTATTCCATTATAGATTTTTTTTTTCTTTTCTTGACTTTCCTAATTATTAATCCTCCCGACCCCAAAATGATGATAAATTGTTGTCATGTATGACAGAGTTGATGGTATGAATATAGTCACTCCCAAGAGAATAAAATGCCAAACGTCAGGATAATAATCTATAATATTCTTTAAACAGATCTTGAATATTCCTTAAAGAATGTTTTCCAATAAAATGTTTCAAACTGAAAAAACTATTAAAGAATGTAATTAAACCACGACAATTCAAGTAGCATTTGAAACGCCAATTGTAATAAATTATTTACATTTCAAGTAGATTTAAAAATATTTTAATTAGTTAAATAATATAAAAACTTAAAATGAGTTTAGAAAGAAATAATAAACATTGATCTTATTTTATTCATTTCGTTATAATTATATAATTAAAGAAAATCATATCATGTTGACTTGAAATAAAAAAGTTCTATTCATTTAAAGTTTGAGTTTTTGAAAATGAGAAATAAATATTTGAAAATATAAATAGTGAAATTGATTTATTTTTTAGGAAAATTTTTGTTGAAAAAGGTTCCAAACAAGCCCTTATCTTATTGTTATTATTTTTTCGTAAATTTTTTATTCACACTATGGAATGTTCGAGTACGTCCAATCCTATCTGGACATTACTGCACCTGATTAAAACCCAGGCCCAATACATGGACAAGAAAAGAGCGGGAATAGCCCACGTGGCGTCAGAGATGAGTGCCCAATAATTTCCTGGTCTTTGTCAGAGAATTTATCACTGTTTGCCTTTTTTTTTTCTTTTTATTTTTGTGGGAATATGATAAGGTACGAGAAATTGACATTTCCGTAATTTTAAGGAAATCCAGGGGCATTTTCATCGAAAGAAGCGCCAAGGTTTCGATTCACCTGTGAAAGACAAAAACCAACACCAGGAACAGAAAAAATAATTAATTAAAATAAATTTTTTAAAAAAAAGGAGTCATGTAACTTTTCTCTCTCATTTGTTCATTCATTCTCACACATAATTATTTTCGATCCTTGGGGGTGATTTATGATCGCATTGAATTGAAAAGGTAAACACGTTTTTTTTTTTTTCATTTTAATTGGTAATTTATTTCTCATTTATTTTTTGTTGATGCTCTTCTAAAAGAAATGAAACTGTTTAGGAACTATTTTGAAGATTTCTGCAATATATTTATTTATTACCGAAAAAAGAAGAACATTCGTCAATCAATGCAAAATGCTCTAATTAAATCTCAAAAGAAAAATTCAAAATTTTTTTTGGTTCTAAAAAAGAAATTATTCTTGTGCTAGTTTTGTTCCTTCTTCGTGGAAAGAAATAATTAATCTCGGTATTCTTTTTTTGCTTATTATAATGGATTTGCTGTTGCCAGTTCATGTTAATCCAGCTTGTAAAGATGAAATAGATGAGAAAAAAAATTCAGACACAAATCCGAATATAACAAAAATAATGAAATTACTAATAGATATTTTTTTTTTTTGTTTTTTTCACTTTGTGTAATTGTCTCTCTCTTGTTAATTGTTATGATTTAGATTGTTTTTACTCTCTCCTGACTTTCATCAGAGTTTCTATAGGTGGATAAGGTATTGAAAATTCCGAAAATTTAATGCACTATTCACTTTATGTCACGTTCGCTTTGAAACCGAAAACTTGGATATTAAGAAAACGACAAGGACAAATTTCTGTCCTCTGTGTAGTTTATTATGGGAATAAAAACTGTCCCCTTTTGAAGCTTTTGAAAAACGCTAAGCCAATCTAAGAGCTTTTAAAATATAAGACATGACTTTATATTTTGTATTCATTTTTCTATATTGTGTTAGCTCATGTCCTTGGCCTTCTCTCTTTTATTTTATTTTATTTTTGAAATTTTGTCCTTGACCTTCTGTCAACCAGTTTTAGGTATATGTATTTAAGGTGGAATAAATGCACACAGGGATTATGCTATTCGGGTAATTTATCAGGACAATTGTCGGTAGGATATAATTATGTATTTTTAATTATGTTAAATTGTCATACATTTTTTTTAATATGATTTGATTGATATGATGGATTAATTGTTTTTTTATGTTCTACCATATAGTTCGTCAGTCTAACAAGAGCTATTTTATTTTTCTCACTTTGTCCCGAGTTTCGATTGACCAGGTTAGAAACATAAGTTAACGTTAAAACACAAAAATAGATATTTCAATATTAAATAATTTAATTTCAGAAAAATTGTTAAGTCGGTCATATAAAATAGTCGTAAGAAGCGGTTGAGTTAAATTTTCATCGAATCCTATTAAACTACCACATAATATGATAGGATTGATGTGATTGATTAATCATTTTTTTTTAATTTATATTCTCTACCACATAATTCTTTTATTTAATTTGAGCTATTTTATTTTTCTAGCTTTGTCTTGAGTTTCAAGTGACGGAGTTAGAAACATAAACTAATATTCAAATTCAAAAATAGTTATTTCAATATTGAACACTTCAATGTCAGCAAAATTGTGGCATGCATTAGAGAAATATAGAGGGTTCATACTTCATATAGGAAAACCTATAAAGCAGAAGGCACTGAATTTGTTTGGAGGTTAGCTTAGCCCAAATGCCACAAGAAATCGTAACAAGCACTTAATCAAATTACTCTTAAAATGACCAATTTCAAATGTGGGCGATACATAGTTAAGAGGTTTTTTTTTTTTTTTTTTTTTTTATTTTTTATTTTTGCTAGTTGTCTATTAGGAAAATGGTTGTGTTGTTTGGACTAGTGATCCAAAGATGACTGAATTAGTGGGTCCCGTCCTTTTAAAGAAGTTGGCATCTCAAACCTAATGCTCTTATTCAACATATAATAACTAAACAGACATTGTCAAAATCTCAGTTTAATGAATCCTTGTTCTCAACTGCTACACAAAAATTGAACCTATCAAAATCAAATCACTTGTTGTTTTTCCATTTCAAACTTAATTAATTTTAAGTGAAATAGTTTATTTAAGATTTAGCTTCCCATTTGACAATATACGTGAAATCTAACTACTCCTATATAACTTTTCTTCATTTTATTTTCCATTTCCTACTTATCCTTATCTTAGGCATTAAGAATGCAATTTCACGGTAGGGTAAGAAATGATATCCTAGTGATAAGAATCGGTTGATCGGTTTTGAATACTTTTTCAATATGATTTTGATAAGTTTTAACGTTTAAAAAAAAAAAAAAGGTGCACTTCCATAGAAAAAACTCCTATTTCTTATTCATTCATTGTTCATCAGCCAAAAACAAGGCTTTTAATTCTTGAATGGTTATAAAGGTGGTTCATTAATTTTCTTTGAGAAACTTAAATTTAGATCATCTCTCTTTTTCTGCAAGCTTATATTTAGAACCGTCAACTCTTGAGGATTTATTGCCAAAGTCCCTAAACTTCTTTATTGACATTTAAAGTAAACAGATCTCGTTTGACTCCTTATAGTAACTATTCCACAATAAACTTTTGTTTGAACTCCATTATTAAATATGAAAATTGTAAATTTTCAAAACAGTAACAAAAGGGCTGTATTGACGGAATTAAAATTTGAATTTTCTGAGAACAGATCACATTCTGAACTTATATTCTTTTTAGATTCATAAAATATTAAGTAAGTAATTAGGAGACTTTCTCGTCTTTTCGAATGTGTGTTAGATTCATTTGTGTTCCTTGTTTAGTATTTTTTTTTTACCAATAGTACATGGATCTGATAAAAATAACATCATAATAATAATAAAAAATATGCAAAATATGTGAACTTGATATAGATTTGATGGTTCAAAACAGATTTGACTGCATAAATTGTCGTAGAGTTCTTTTTTTTTTTTTCTTCTATTTATTCAGTTATTTATTTTATGTTCAGATCTTCCGAATGTGAAAAGGGAAACAGCATCCTTGTCCTGATATGTGCTGATATCTAACAAATTATATCAGAAAACTCTGCTGAAAAATTCCAAAAGATGCTAACCCGGTTGAGAGAGTTAACAAAGTCCTTTGGGAATCATGTTGAGGCAGAAAACATTGAAGAGCTGAAAAGGACTAAAGCAGGTGCACTTTATTTATTTACTATTATTATTTGATTATGCATTTTGTCTACTTGGATGATCCAAAAAGGCCACCAGATTTATGATTTCCTTCAAAATTTAGTTCCTTTGCTCTTTCATATACATGACCACGTACCTTTTTGTATGTATTTGACAGAGAAGATTGAAAATTGAGTAATATCAATGATACCCTTTTCCGCCAAAGCTATATTGTGCTAAAGATTGACCAATTTCTACGTACAAAATAATAGCAAAATAAAATAAAAATAACCAGCTTTTGTTCTTGTAATAGAGACTAATTTGATCTGAGTTTCAAAAGAACTAATTCTCTCATGTTACAATGAGTGTTGAGTATCTATACAATTATGTCAAGTATCACCAGATGGATTGGCCTAACGGTTCAAGTGTCTTCTTGAGAGTCCTGAATATTGTGAAGGTTTGTTTCCTACCAGCTTAAAACTTAAGACAATCGGTGATATTAGGTGATGTGCTTCCCGTTGAGGGATAGGGCCTAATTATAGGGCCTTCAATGAACGTTCATATCTACGTATGGGGAGCTCTTTGGTAATACTGAAGAGGAGAATGCTAACGCTAGTCACCAACTTCCCAAACTTTCTCCTTGCAAAAAATAAAAAATAAAGATAAAAAAACCAAGTCAAGTTTTTTTATTTCTGTGATTGTTTCTATTTCATGCATAGTCTTGGTTTTCCAAGTTTTTTTTTTTTTTTTTTAAATTTAACTACAAAACCATGTCTTCATGTTACTACAGAAGTTGAAAAGAATGTGACAAGAATCTTAAAGCTTATCAAGAATGAAGACCAAGGAAAGAAAGAAAGAAAGCGAAAAGCCTCCAAGAAGGACAAAGAACTGCTTGGACTGGTTGAGAACTTTTACAAAGAATACGAGTCACTTTGTGCATTATATGATCATCTCATAGGAAAGTCAGGAAGAACACGATTTAATGTTAGAAAAGAGAAGGAATGTCTTGCCAACTCCAGCTCAGACTCTGAGTATTACTCGTCGGAGGAAACCGACGCCAACAATGCCAAATTCGAAAGCGAAGCATTAAGTCTTGTAGTTGCTGAGTTGAAGAATGAACTGGCCTCTGTCATTGAACATAACAAGATTTTGAAATCACAAAATGATGGCCTCAAGATTGAAGCTGACAAGAAAGAGCGAGAAATTTCGGCTCTAGTTAAGGCCAGTGAGGCTCATGAAACACAGTCATTGGGTCGGATAAGAGAACCAGAGGGTCAATTAGCTGGTTTGAAGAACGAAATCGAAGCTTTGCAAGGCCAGAACAGAGATCAAGAACCGCAAAGACAAGGCAATGCTGATGAAGATAAGCAGCAAGGGGATAAACGGAAAGGGTGGCGCTCTCGGGTTTTGGAACTTGAATCGGCTTTGAAGGATAAGGAAGATGAGAATTCTGTTCTATTGAAGAAACTGTGTGAAAATGAGGACACTTTTACGTCGAAAGTTGCGGAAAAGATGGCACAGGTGAGCAATCTGCAGGTAGAGATAGATTCTCTGCAGGCTAAGAATAGTGAACTGGTAGAAATATTGGCATGTGAAAGGGAAAATGGTTTGGCTCAAGTTAAGGAATTGACGGATCAGAAGACCAAATTAGAGGTGCAACTGGAGAGAAAAACCGCGGAGATTTCATGTAATCTGGTTCAAAGAGAGTCTCGTAATGAAGAGTTGGCAAGACAGGACTTAGTTGAGAAGAAAAAGGTGGAAGAAGATCAAAAGCAAGAAAAAGCGAATATCCTCAAGGAAGAGAAGATAGCGAACAAGCGTTATCTACAAGTTGCGGAAAAGAAGATCGAAGATTTGGCAGAGAAGTTTCAAACTAGTTTTGAAGACAAGCTTCGTTTGCTGTATCAAAGAATCTTAGTGACAGAACAATTACACAATGAGAACAAAGAAAGCCATAAGTTGACAAAGGAGAAATGTGAGAAAGTGAGTAGAGAAGTGGAAGAGAAAATCAAAGGGTATGAAAATGAGGTCAGGAAGATGAAGGAGATCTCTGAACTAGCAGAATATGCACTAAATGGATTGGACTTGGTTGTCACCAAGTTTGAGAAGGAAAATGGGAATTTTTTGGCACAAATTTCCAAGATGTCAAATGAGATACAATTTGCAAAGAGGTGGGTCACAGGGGCAATTGGTGAGATAAAAAGGCTAAAGCACAAGTTGGATTGCTTGGTGGCACATCTAGATGACAAAGAGGAGCAAGAGTTCTTGTTGAGGGACAAGGTTTGGAAATTGGAGGCAAAGGTGAGCAAGGAAGGAGGGGAAAAGTTGAACTTGATTCAAGCCATTTCACAACTTGAGAAAAAAGTTTGCAAATATGAGAGGCAAATTAAAGACAAGGATGAGAGGCTAATGAGCCTTGGAGATGAGAAGAGGGAGGCTATTAGGCAATTGTGTATCTTGGTTGACTATCATCGCGATCGGTTTAACTATCTCAAACAACAAGTTTCAGAGATGAGGCTCAGAAGGTCAACTAATTAGAACATGTTCGCCTCTTCTTATAACATATCAATACTGTTTCATATATAATACTATTGGACTCGTTTGATCTTTGATTATATAATATATCTATACTTTTAATTTATAAATTAGTGGTGAACATCATTTATAAGTATGATTATTGGATTTGGTCGGGTCATTTTTATCCATAAACAGTAGGTGGTGTTGCTTGCTCGGGAAGTTAAGTACATTAAAATTTGTGGGGAAGCTATTATCTAATTATTAGTTATCATGTGTATATAGTAATAAGCCATCCTCTTGTTTACATGGCTTTTTTGACCAACTTAACCTGGGTTTGTTCACTTTACCATTTGTTCAATAATATGTTATTTTTCTTACAAGTCCACTGAAGATCTCCTATTTTTAGGTAATTACAATGCTATTATATTTTAATAATAAAAAAACCAAATATGAGCATCAATCTCTGTCCTTTATACATCCATTTAAATATTTTGATATTTTTCATTATCATTCCTAAAATGAAAGGCAAGATCACAATTTCATTGACATCTTCACTGTGTCGGATAGATCCTGAGGTTCCTTCTAAAAAAATTAACCTATTAAGATGAGTAGTTCAAATATCTTTAAATCCATTTATAATTTTATATTGGATCAATAAAAAACTTTTTGTTTGTACATTCTCAAAAAGTTAAAAGTTATACTTTATATTTACGATCTTTTGTGTAAAGATTTTTTTTTTTTTTTTTTTTGAGATTTTAGGATATGTCATTGTCATTTGGTTTCACTTATGCCCTTAATTAGTGAGGAAATTTAGTAGTAAATGACTAATTTGTAACTGCCTCGTTTCACAAAGGAGCAATTCTAGAGAATAATCGTTTGACAAAGAAAAGAGGAAAAAAAATTTGACAGATCATAGAATACGAGAACTACTACCTACTAAATTTACCGAAAAAGGGTAATCTCGCGGTATTTTCCTTTCGGCGACATCATCAATATATCACGAAACTTTGACTCGACATGGCGAGAAGTTGGAAAAACAAATATGCCAGATCATATACGCTCAGAATGGCAATTCCCGTAAATTAAATCCAAAGAGAGGGGCAAGTTCACTAAAAATAGCTCCAAAGATTCCACACCCTCTGAAATTTTTTTTGAAGCTACAAATGGTGTACAAGTCACTTTGTTATAACGCACCAATCCAAACAAAACAACTTTTCCTTTCCCGGAAAACTCTACTCTCTCTCTCTCTTATAATTGATTGGCGAGCTTCAAAATTCCTAATTCTCTTTCCGTTCTTCTCTCTGCTTGATCCTCCTCTCCGGCGAGATCGTGTTCTATTTTCAGGTAATCTACGACTCTCCGATCGATCAATGAAGTTCCAGTTCTCGATTCTTCGCCAGCGATGAAAATTTTCTTCTTCGAGTTGAATTTTACTCTTATTATTGGTTCTCGTACTAGAAATCGATTCTCGGCTTAGTCTCTGGCATTGGATTTGGAATTGGATTTTTTTTTTTTTTTTGCCTTCAATGATTGTTTGTATTTTTGTTAGATCAAGTTCTTTTACGGATGAATTCTGTACGTCGATTACTTGAATCCAAACCTTTTTTCAGCAGCGCTTTTCAGTTTTTGATATTGATTTTCTGATGTTGATTTATTTCTCTAATTCCGAATTTGAATCTGATTAATAGTAGTACTATTTACCTCTAAAGATTCTTTTTTCATTTCCTTTGCGTTTGATTTTTCTCGAACAAGACTGCTGCTTCTGAAACTGGAATTAAGTTGACAGTTTATCTGCTGAAATGAAAACAAGCTTTTCTGATCATATTACTCGCTGTAAGATTTGTCCGAATTTCGTTTTTTTTTTTTTAAACGTTTTTCGGTTTTGATTTTTGTTTCTCTGCAGTTTTTTGGTTCACGAAATTGAGGCTCAGTGTTTGGGAAGTTTCCGGGGGAAAGGGAAAGTGCAAGAAAATCAGAGGTAAAACTGTTTTCCTCGACTGCTCTTTAGACGATAGCTATGAAGGGCAAATCCGTCGTTTCGTTTTATTTATTTTTTTTCCGTTTTTTATTACAAGACAAGAAATTGAATATTTCATCTCTCTTTCAGCAGTAATTACGTTAGTCTTTTTCTTAATTATTATAAAAAATTAGTGGATAATAATCGGGTAGTCTATCTGTCTATGAACTACAACTACTAAACAACAAAAGGAGCAGCTCTTTCCAGCAAAAGGAAAATAAAAATTAAACAAAAGTATAATGAAAAAGAAAACAACTCATTGTCTTGTCGATATGATATCTGTCTTTTCTGGAATCCAAATTGCCCTCTAAATGATTCCCTTGCAAATCTAAACGACATGCTGACGTGGCGCCAGATTAGAAACGACATGTTATTATTATCCTCCTTAAGCGGTTAATTGTTTCTTGGATTTATATATATTGCGTCATAATTCTTTTTTCAGTTTTCGCCCAAAAAAAAAAGAGAGAGAGACAGAGAAACGAAATAACGTATTAAAAAATCCCGTTGGTATGTATGTCCTCTTTCATGGTGGCCTGGCCGTCACTGGCTGTGGGATGATTTTAACTAAATTTAGGGAGTGTTTGGTGGAATAGTTTGAATTGAGATTTTTAATTTTAATAGTAATTTTTTTAAAATTTTCAGAAAAGATAAAAAACTTTTTGAGAAAAGGATAAAAAAAAGTTTGAATTGAATGGATTGAACCATCCAACCAAACTCGCCCTTATAGTGGTTTTTTTTTTTTTTTAATTTTTGGGAGCTATTTAACTTAACTGAGAGTGGGCCAACTTATTATTGAAATTGTTTATTTTGGTTTTGCTTGGATGTTCATAATGCCACAAGTGATTTAGCTCGTGCGTGGATTTTTTTTTTTTTTTTTTCATTTTGTTTCTAGTGGTGCCATTAAGAACATTGGGTTTCGAGTGCGGCTACCTGATTGGCTGGTTTGCCTTAAGTTTTTTTTTTTAATTTATTATTGTTATTATTTTAAAACGTTTGCCTTTAATTAAAGTTTTATGAACCGTTTAGATTAAAGTTTACCTGAGTTTTTAAAACGTTTACCTGAGTGCCTCTAATTAAACGTTTGCCTTTAATTAAAGTTTTTAAACGGTTCATGGATCTGTAGATCCATGAACCGTTTAGATTTATTGTAGCACGAAAAAAGATGAGTTGATGTAACTGATAGATTGGGAGCATCCCCACAAAAATTTATTTTTAGGACAACTGAAAGGAAGAAGAAATAATTGCTAGTATTGATTCAGGTTCAACCGATACTTGGTTCCTTTAAAAAAGAAAAAAAAAATAGTACTTCCTAAACGGAAATGTCATATTGATCTAATTGGGTGTGATGCAGCAGTCTGGGCTTTACTTTCAAGAATTTTTCTTTTGATGGCAATACTTTCAAGAATTAAACAAATATTGAAAAAAGACTTATAAAAAAAAGAAAAAAAAAAAGAAAAAAGAACATTTAATTACGAATACGTCTGCTTTACGTTATGTATATATACACATATATTATATTGTTCTTTTGCTGAAGATTACGTGACACTCTGTAACTTGATTCTAGGCATGCTAATGGCTTTATATTTTCATATAATCAATTACACGGTCACTTCCAAATGTTCTTCCTCGATTTTTGTCTAAAGTTGGAGCCACTATTACTGACTGAATTCCGCGACCGCTAGGCCTATTCTTTGATATATGAAATGTATGTACGCAGGGATGGAGCCATCCATGACTAAGTGAGCGTTCTTCCCAATGAACTTTAATCTTTTTCTAATTTTATCTCTAAAAAGTAATTTTCTTATCTTACCCCCATTAAAAATTAATTTTCTCTATACAAGTCACTCTAAAAACTATATCTTTAACTGTATTCCCTTACTGAAAAAAGAGACTTGCTCCGTCACTGTATGTGTGTTATTTACTTATTATTATTTTTTTTTTACGCTAATAGTATTTCTGTAGCCTCTACGGTGCAGTTTTGAGTCTCGTTCAAATTGATTATTACCAGGCTGAATAGAAGCCAGGCCAGAACTTAATAGCATCTTGGCTCCAAAATTACAATCCTTATCGGCTTTTTTTGCGCATGTATGGCATTGCTGAGATTCATCTTGTAATATGTTCTTTATTTCATGCTCACGTCTCTGGAAGAGTGGGCCTCTAGGAAAGTAGTGTGTCTCAGTATTTTGGAATTTGGAATTTGGAATTTGGAATAAGGAGAAAATGGTTTTTTGTGTTTCAGGTTTTGGATATGGACATTGTCTTGTCAGTTAAGACTTGCTAGGGTTGCTGGAAAATTGAAGAGATGAGAAAGCACCGCATAAGGAATTCCATCAAATCCTTATTTGGAAGTCACGTTCAAGAAGAAAAGGATGAAGAACTGGAAGGAGCTAAAATAGGTAAATTTTCATCAGATGTTTGAGTTCTTTCCCAGTTTCTAAAGGGTGGGAATCAAATATCATGACCAATATTCTACTTTAATGTGCTTCGGATATGATGATTATATAGCAGGCTTAAATAAATTTCCTCTTAACTGCAGAAATTGACGATAATGTGGATAAAATCTTAAAACTCATCAAAGAAAAAGAGCTAGAACAAAATGATGATATTCCCGCATCAAACTCCAAAAGAGAACAACTTGCAGAGCTAGTGCAGGATTTCCACAAACAATACCAGTCACTCTATTCACGGTATGATAGTCTGACGGGAGTGCTAAGGAAAAAAATTCATGGCAAGAAAGAAAAGGACAGCTCTTCATCTAGCAGCTCAGACTCGGATTTAGATGATACTTCAAAGGAAAAAAGCAGCAAAAACGGGCAATTGGAAGATGAACATCATAAGATAATTGATGGCATTAAGCAAGAACTGGAAGTAGCACATCTAGAAGTTGCCGACTTAAATAGGAAATTGACCGCTACAGCTGAAGAAAAGGAAGCTTTGAATTCAGAGTACTTAAGAGCTTTGGACAAGATACAAGAAGCAGAGAAAGTGGCTGGAGACCTGAGGAGTGAAGCTGCAGGGTTAAATGGTGAAACGACACGACTTCTTACTGAGAATACAGAGCTGAATCAACAACTGGACAGTCTCCGAAAGATAGAGGCTGATCTGAATAAAAAATTGGTAGATACGGAGAAAGAAAAAGATGACCAAGCCAAGGAGAAAGAGATCGCTTTGGGGAGGATTGGAGAGGCAGAAAAGATTGCAGCAGACTTGAAAACCACAGCTGATCGGCTAGACGATGAGAAAGCCGCACTTCTGAAGGAGCTAGAAACTGTTAGAGAGGAATTTTCCAATATAAAACAGCAGCTCCAATCTGCAGAACAGCAAGTATCTGATTTAAGCCACTCTCTGAAAGATAAAGAGGAAGAGAACACATCTCTAGCCTTGAAAATTTCAGAACTTTCAACTGAGATTCAACAATCACAGGAGAGAATACAGAAGCACTTGGCCGAATCTAGTCAGTTAAAGGAGACATTGGGTGTCAAGGAAAGGGAATATTCTACTCTCTCTGAGAAGCATGCGGCACATGGGACTGAGACATCAGCTCGAATAAAGGAATTTGAGATGCAAGTCACAGCCCTAAAACTGGAATTGGAGTTATTGCAAGGTCAGAAAAGAGATGTGGATGTGCAAGTTGAGAGTAAAGAAGCTGAAGCAAAACAACTGAGAGAGGACAATGCGGGACTGCAAGCCCAGATTTCAGGACTATCAAATGAGATGCAGCAGGTACAGACGAGAATACAAGAGCACTTGGCCGAATCTATTCAGTTGAAGGAGACATTGGGTGTAAAGGAAAGGGAATACTCTACTCTCTCTGAGCGGCATGAGGCACATGGGACTGAGACATCGGCAAGAATAAAGGAATTTGAGGCACAAGTGACCGAACTGAAACTGGGGCTGGAATCTTTGCAGGGTCACAAAAAGGATTTGGAAATTCAGATTGAGAGTAAAGAAATTGAAGCAAGTCAACTAAGAGAGAACAATGTATCACTACAGGCCCAAATTTCCCAGATTTCAGACGAAATCCAGCAAGCACGGGACACAATAAAAGGGCACGTGGAAGAATCAAGTCAATTGAAGGAGACGTTGGGTGTGAAGGAAAGGGAATACTCTACTCTCTTTGAGAGGCATGAAGTACATGGGACTGAGACAACGGCTCGAATAAAGGAATTAGAGGTACAAGTGACCGAACTGAAACTGGAGTTGGAATCTTTGCAAGGTCAGAAAAAGGATTTGGAAACGCAGATTGAGAGTAAAGAAACTGAAGCAAGTCAACTAAGAGAGGACAATGTTTCACTACGGGCCCAAATTTCGCAGATTTCAGACGAAATCCAGCAAGCACGGGACACAATAAAAGGGCATGTGGAAGAATCAAGTCAATTGAAGGAGACGTTGGGTGTGAAGGAAAGGGAATACTCTACTCTCTTTGGAGGCATGAAGTACATGGAACTGAGACAACGGCTCGAATAAAGGAATTAGAGGCACAAGTGACCGAACTGAAACTGGAGCTGGAATCTTTGCAAGGTCAGAAAAAGGATTTGGAAACGCAGATTGAGAGTAAAGAAACTGAAGCAAGTCAACTAGAGAGGACAATGTTTCACTACGGGCCCAAATTTCGCAGATTTCAGACGAAATCCAGCAAGCACGGGACACAATAAAAGGGCATGTGGAAGAATCAAGTCAATTGAAGGAGACGTTGGGTGTGAAGGAAAGGGAATACTCTACTCTCTTTGTGAGGCATGAAGTACATGGACTGAGACAACGGCTCGAATAAAGGAATTAGAGGCACAAGTGACCGAACTGAAACTGGAGCTGGAATCTTTGCAAGGTCAGAAAAAGGATTTGGAAACGCAGATTGAGAGTAAAGAAACTGAAGCAAGTCAACTAAGAGAGGACAATGTTTCACTGCGGGCCCAAATTTCGCAGATTTCAGACGAAATCCAGCAAGCACGGGACACAATAAAAGGGCATGTGGAAGAATCAAGTCAATTGAAGGAGACGTTGGGTGTGAAGGAAAGGGAATACTCTACTCTCTTTGTGAGGCATGAAGTACATGGAACTGAGACAACGGCTCGAATAAAGGAATTAGAGGCACAAGTGACCGAACTGAAACTGGAGCTGGAATCTTTGCAAGGTCAGAAAAAGGATTTGGAAAGGCAGATGAGAGTAAAGAAACTGAAGCAAGTCAACTAGAGAGGACAATGTTTCACTGCGGGCCCAAATTTCCCAGATTTCAGACGAAATCCAGCAAGCACGGGACACAATAAAAGGGCACGTGGAAGAATCAAGTCAATTGAAGGAGACGTTGGGTGTGAAGGAAAGGGATACTCTATCTCTTTGAGAGGCATGAAGTACATGGGACTGAGACAACGGCTCGAATAAAGGAATTAGAGGTACGAGTGACCGAACTGAAACTGGAGCTGGAATCTTTGCAAGGTCAGAAAAAGGATTTGGAAAGGCAGATCGAGAGTAAAGAAACTGAAGCAAGTCAACTAAGAGAGGACAATGTTTCACTGCGGGCCCAAATTTCGCAGATTTCAGACGAAATCCAACAAGCACGGGACACAATAAAAGGGCATGTGGAAGAATCAAGTCAATTGAAGGAGACGTTGGGTGTGAAGGAAAGGGAATACTCTACTCTCTTTGAGAGGCATGAAGTACATGGAACTGAGACAACGACTCGAATAAGGAATTAGAGGCACAAGTGACCGAACTGAAACTGGAACTGGAATCTTTGCAAGGTCAGAAAAAGGATTTGGAAACGCAGATTGAGAGTAAAGAAACTGAAGCAAGTCAACTAAGAGAGGACAATGTTTCACTACGGGCCCAAATTTCACAGATTTCAGACGAAATCCAGCAAGCACGGGACACAATAAAAGGGCACGTGGAAGAATCAAGTCAATTGATGGAGACGTTGGGTGTGAAGGAAAGGGAATACTCTACTCTCTTTGAGAGGCATGAAGTACATGGGATTGAGACAACGGCTCGAATAGAGGAATTAGAGGCGCAAGTGACAGAACTGAAACTGGAGCTGGAGTCTTTGCAAGGTCAGAAAAAGGATTTGGAAACGCAGATTGAGAGTAAAGAAACTGAAGTAAGTCAACTAAGAGAGGACAGTGTTTCACTACGGGCCCAAATTTTGCAGATTTCAAACGAAATCCAGCAAGCACGGGACACAATAAAAGGGCACGTGGAAGTATCAAGTCAATTGAAGGAGACATTGGGTGTGAAGGAAAGGGAATACTCTACTCTCTTTGAGAGGCATGAGGCACATGGTACTGAGACATCAGCTCGAATAAAGGAATTAGAGGCACAAGTGACCGAACTGAAACTGGAGCTCGAGTCTTTGCAGGGTCAGAAAAAGGATTTGGAAACGCATATTGAGAGAGAAGAAACTGAAGCAAGTCAACTAAGAGAGGACAATGTTTCACTACGGGCCCAAATTTCGCAGATTTCAGACGAAATCCAGCAAGCACGGGACACAATAAAAGGGCACGTGGAAGTATCAAGTCGATTGACGGAGACATTGGGTGTGAAGGAAAGGGAATACTCTACTCTCTTTGAGAGGCATGAGGCACATGGGACTGAGACGTTGGCTCGAATAAAAGAGTTAGAGGCACAAGTGACAGGCCTGGAACTGGAGCTTGAAACAGTGAGAGGCGAAAAGAGAGATGTGGAAGTGAAGATCGAGAGCAAAGAAGCTGAAGCAACTCAACTGAGAGAGGACAATGTAGAACTGCAAGCCGAAATTTTAAAGCTCGAGATAATGTCCAAAGACAGAGAAGACGAACTTTCTGCTTTGATAAAGAAACTTGAGGAAAGTAACAATGAGTCAGCGTCTAGAATAGCTGATTTGACGGCACAAATCAATAATCTGCTTGTGGATATGGATTCTTTGCGTGCTCAGAAATTTGAGTTGGAGCAATTGATTGTAAGTAAAGGTGATGAAGCATCAATTCAAGTCAAAGATTTGGTGGATCAGGTGAATTCGCTGCAGCAAGAATTGGAGTCACTGCATGGTCAGAAAGCTGAATTGGATGCGGAACTCGAGAGAAAAACTCGAGAAATTTCTGAGTACTTGATACAGGTACAACAGTTGAGAGAGGAGATAACAAGCAAGACCTGGATCATCAGAAAGTTCTAGAAAGAAAGAAAGTTTAACAGGAGAGAAGAATAATTTGGAGCTCAAGATTGATTCGGTTCAGAGCCAAAACAATGAGCTGGAAGAGCAAATAAGAAGTAAAATCCAAGAGAATGGTCAGTTGAGAGAAGAAATTGTGGGGCTAAACGACAAAGTTTTCGAGTTAGAGAAAATGCTAAAGGAGAAAGAGGGTGAGCTATGCTCTCTCCAGGAGGCACTTAAAAGTGGAGAAAATGAAGCTTCTGCTCAAATAATAGACCTAACAGCGCAGGTCAACAATCTGCAACAGGAATTGGAAGCTTTGCAGACTCAGAAAAACGAGATGCAGTCGCAGTTTGAGAGAGAGAAACAAGAACTTTCAGAAAGCCTGGCCCAACTGGAAAATCACAAGGTTGAATTAACGAGCTCGATCGCTAATCATCAGATAATGCTGAGAGAACGAGAGGATTCACACAGCAAGTTAAACGAGGAACACAAACAGGTCAAAGGCTGGTTTCACGACTCCAAATCAAACCTTGAAGTCGCAGAGAGGAAGATCGAACAAATGGCTCAAGAGTTCAGTAGGAATATCGAGTCCAAAAACCAGATAATAGCTGATTTGGAACTAACGGCTGAAGACCTGAAAAGAGATTTGGAAGTAAAAGGAGATGAACTTAGTACTGTGCTCGAGAATGTCCACAATATCGAAGTCAAGCTCCGCCTCTCGAACCAGAAGCTCCGGATCACAGAGCAGCTACTAAGCGAGAAGGAAGAGAGCTTCAGAAAAGCAGAAGAGAAGTTCTTGGAAGAACAGAGATTGCTCGAAGAGAGAATTGCCGCATTGTCCGAAGCAATGGCTGCCAACAAGGAGGCTTACGAAAGGATGATCACAGACATCTCAGAGAAATTCAACAGCACCATGACTGAACTGGAAGTGGTGGTCCACAAATTCGAAGACAATTACACAAACTCCATCCAAATAGCATCCAATGAGCTTCGGATTGCGAAGAACTGGGTAGCGGAAACAACCAGCGAAAAGCAGAAGCTTAAGAAGGAAGTTGGCCATCTAGCCGAGCAACTGCAGGACAAGAGACAACAAGAATCAGAATTACGAATCCGAGTCGAGAACTTGGAAACGAAGGCAACAAAAGAAGAAGCAGGGAAGGGGAATTTGATCAAGGCCGTGAAGATTCTCGAGAATAAGGTCGTCGACTTGGAGAAGACGATGGAGGAGAAGAACGAGGGAATTTTGGGGCTGGGAGAAGAGAAGAGGGAGGCAATAAGACAGCTCTGCGTGTGGATTGATTATCACCGAAGCCGCTATGACCATCTCAAGGAAGTTCTCTCCAAGACAACCACTGGAAGACTCCAGAGGGCAGCTTAGTAATTTACTATTCTTGATAGTTTGTCATTTGTATTAGTTTGTGTCCGCTCATTGCAGTTATTTTCATGCATTATTTATATATATATATATATATATATATTTTTTTTTTTTTTTTTTGCAACTTTCATGCATTATTTATAATGTTTCATTATTTTCTTTTTCTTACTGAAAAAACCAAAGGCAGAGGTCAGCGTGTTGGATATAAATTTTTAGACTAGTATTTTGATATGTGCTAATCCTTCTCTATTTGCAGCTTGCTTTCCATTAGCTAGCTGTCTTGTGGTGGATTATAGAACTCGTTATTGAAGCAAAGACCAAGTAGCTAAAAGTCTTGCTTTTAATAGTTATATTTCCTGGCTTTTGTTTGTATAAAAATAATTAAACTCTTCGACATTTTTGTTTTCGTTTTTTAAATCCAGAAAGTATACGATGATTACAAGCGAGAGGTAATTTTTTTTAATCAGAAATAAATGGTCAAATAATATTTTTCCCTTTTTTTTTTTAAATTTAACTCAAATGATAAGTAAATTGTCATCTTTTTCTTTTAATACTAATGAAAATGATAATTTTTTGTATTATTCTCATATATGTCTTGAATTATCATAACTCTCACTTTGTCCTTAACTTTAAAAACTCACACCTTACCTTTTGAATTTTAAATTTTGAATTTAACTCCATTTTACTTATTCTATCAGAATTTCATTTAAAAACAGTCGAAAAAAAATAAAAATAAAATGTGCAATCATATAGTTTTTTCCGTTCGTTTTTAACAAAATCCTAATAAAATGGATTTAATAAGACTAATTTCCCTATTTTTTCTATTAGTTTTTAAGAGATAAAATGGGATTAAATTCACAATTTAGAAGATAAAGTGATTTTTTAAAATTTATAAGATAAAATGAAAGTGACTCTAAAATTTAAAGGGCAAAGAAGAAAATACTCTTAATTTTTTTAGGCACTAATAAACGATTATTGACAACTTACCTACCGCGTTAGGACCCTTAGCATTATAATAACATTGGTTATCAAAATTTCATTTCTCAATATAACTCAGCACCAGATGAAAGATACCATATTCCCAATCCCAAGGCAGTCAAGTTACTAATAATCATGAAAAACTCTCATAACATATCCGAGTTCTATCATGCTTTCGGTCACTTTATGTCAAAGTAAAATTCATTGGAAAAGGCCATAGAGAAACGACACTAGCAGAACATCAAAAAAGAATAAATCATGTTTCATAAACCAGCTGCACATTCTTCTGGCGAATCATTTCCTAAAAAGCGTTCTTATTTCCATGATGCAAGAGCACAAGAATAGAATAGGCTAAGATTTGCTCTAGAAGCATTTCGAAACTTTCTACTACATCGATATTAAAGAATCAGCAAATATACCTTTCTCCTAATATCACCTTCGTTTTCCCTAAAAATAAAAAAAAAAAAATTAGCAGAAAGATGAAAAAGATACATGGAAGTCGTCTTTTGCTTCAGTCAGATATCCTCATCTCGACTCCAAGAATGTCCTTCACCACCTCATAAGTCACAAACGCAATTGCAATAGACGGGACCACCTGAAAACAATGGCAAGTATGAATATAGGCAGTTATAATGTCGCAATCAAAAGTGATCATCATTCTCTTTTTTACTTTTCTTTGTGGATTGAAGAGTTCTAAATAGTCACCTTCACCGAATTAGGGACCAAGCCCTTGTAGAGGGCTCCGAATCCCTCATGCCGAACTGTTTTCCTGAATGCATCAACCATCCCGGTATACTCAAGGGGTGCCTTAGTTTTCCCGTCACCAGTAACAACTGACGCAGCATCTTTCCAGCCCACCATTTGCATTCGCCGCCTAATAACATCAAGAGGGTAAGCAACTGTCTGGCCAACTGTTCCAGCTGCGGCTCCACATGCAAGCCTTGTCGTCACGCTCAGCTCAGAATCCTGAACCAGTCCAAAAGGTTTAGCTTTAATCAACCAGTCCTTTAGGGATTCATAGACGGCAAAGTTGAGACCAACATACGGTACCTGTTACAACATGAAATAATACAGCCTTTAAAAATACAACCTCCGCAGCTTTAGACACAAAATGAGAAAAAATTAAAATTTCTCCCATAAATTGATAAAGACTAAAGAGGTATGCCCTTGTGGACTTATTCCATCAGTTATGGAACTCAAACCATGAGTAAATGAGTCCATAAATTAATGGTGGATTTTTATATATTAAGAAATAGGATACTCCAAGAAATACATAAAGATATTACTTACGACTCCTATAACAGAAGGTAGCCAGCCCTTGTATAAAGCACGGGGACCTTCTTCTCGAAGAACTGTTGAAAGGGCATGGAAGATTCCTCTGTACTGGCGAGGAGATTTCTCTGTCTGAATAGAATAAGGCAGAGAGAAAGTTAATCCACCAACATACACAAAATGAGAAAATCCTGAACGAATCTCATTACAAACTTGCAAAAAGTCTAAATGATACCTGGACAGTAAGTCGACCTCGTACCATGTCCATCGGGTAAGTTGCTGACATGGCAATAATTCCAGCACATGCACCAGCTCCAAGGCGTAAAAGAGGTGTCAGTTGAGCCTCTTCTGCAAGAGGCAAAGAAACAACCGGCAATCATCATTAACAGTCGAGGACTTATAATTATCAATATTACTCACCCCAAAAAAAAAAAGAAATTAAATGCATTAGATGTAGTAGCAGATGAAAACACAACAAAGCAACAACAATTCCATGACGCAAAAACACATCTTATAATGGGAACAAGGAAAGAAAAAAAAACATTCACAATAAAAACTATCCAAAGGAATAAGTTTCAATATACTAGGTTCATGTTACACCAGTATTCATTGATTCAGGTCCAGCGATGAAGTCTAATATACAAATTTGTCGTAAGCCAAAATGGGATGATAGGAAAAGTCAAAAACAGACGATTAAAAATTATGCTGTACCAAACTCCAATAACAACTAATCTAAGTACTTGCAGATTATTTTTGTTGTTGTTTATTTCACAACAGGAATAAAAAAAAAAAAAAAAGGACAACAAAAAAAAAATTTTTGAACTACTATAGCTTCACCAATGCTTTAAAATGACAATGTAATAAACTAAGGCATATAAAACTGAAGCTAAGAAAAACGCAAGTAGAACTGTTTTTACAATGAAAAGAACGCAAAATCTTCATACCATCTCCAGTTCTCTGTCGGTAAAACCATAGAATACTCCTGCTCGACAGACAGGTTGGAAATGAAGATCAAACATCAGTCTCAACAATAAATAGATATTGATTTCCTAAAAAATTATTCTTAAATCCTATATATCCAGTATGAACGACAAATCATGGCAGAGGGGAAAGAAAGGCATAAAGAAGATTACTTAGAAGCCTGCTCGTAGCTATAGAATTTGACAGCAGAGTTTGGAACAATGCGAGCACAATTAGTTCCATTGCCTTTAAACAGTCCTCTGAAGCCCTCAGTTTTCCATATATACTTTAGACCCTGAATTGTTCCATTGTATTTGATACTGTGAGGATTTTGAACCTGCATAATACCAATGAACATCCAATTTACTTTCTACAGTCTGAAAAAGTATACCTCATATCTCATTCTATATCCTATGTCAAACCAAAAAATGCAACCCATTAACCCATTGTGATCCGTGCCAATAAGCCATAATCTGATCAATGTGTTTCCTAACTAATGCAACCAGCTCCCAAAAGAGAGGAAAAACCCGACGCACTCCAAGGGGTGGTGATTGTTGCCATGCATAATAGTAATTAGTGATCTTATTCGAGTATCTTCTTAGTTAAGGATTTACAAATTAAAAAACCACCAAATGTGCAGTCCAAAGAAGAAGAGGACCTGAAGCAAAATTTTTAATCTTTCCAATGGAGCAACAGCAGTACGTGACCTACACCAGGCAATTCAATAGTCGCTTAGATAATATAATTTACTAGATATACGAAGAAAACAAAATACATTGTTAATAGTTCGGTACGTACATAAATGCCGTCCTGGTCAATCATCTCACATCCATATTTTTATTTATTTATTACTCAATTATGATTTTAGGATTATCTAACTTACATTTAGAGGCTTCAAGCATCTAAGATGAAGATAATGGTGTCCTTCCAAGTTAGAAGCTAGAAAGTGGTTAGAAAAATATTTAGGCGTATTTTATTCATCCAAAATATACATAAACGAATACAAGACTCAGCAATTACAATATTCAATACAAAATAACTCAGTCCTATTTGTTAGCACGTAATAGAGTGATCTAACTAAATCAAAACAAACTGCTAAATTGGATCTTAAATAAACAATTTCATTATCTTATGCACTTAGTAAGCAATTAGATCCATGCACTAAATAAGAAAATTCAAAACGGATAAACAACACTTTCTGGCACAAACAATTAAAGAAGAATTAGCCAACAAAATCGTCAACTTTACAAAATGCTAAGTGAAAAGGATCCAAATCTCTGGCAAAAAAAACTCTCAGATAATGGAATCAATAACACGAGAGAGAGAGAGCAGAAATGAACCAAAGGAAATCATTAATAAAGCAAAGAGAATTGATTCAGATCCATACACTGAATTCTCAAAAAAAAAAAAAAAAGAGAGAGAGAGAGAGATCCAGACACGGAAGAGGAAAATACAGAAATAACTGGTAGTTTCTGGCGCAGACCAGTAAAGAAAAGGTACCAAAATAAATTGGTCGTTTTTAAAAAATCCGAAAAATTCAAATTTTTGGCTAAGAAAAAATCTGTCAGATAACAGAATCAATAAAACAGGAGAGACAAAAATAAACCAAAGAGTCACAGAATTTACGTATTTCAAGAAAAAGGAACTCCATAAGAGAAATCAGAACTTTTAAAGTAATTCAAGAAAATAATCACATAAACAAATTGAACACGAGAAAAACCAAACCAGATCCAAAAATTTGAGAAGAAAATTGGAAGCATTTGCTACGAACTTACACTTGATATTACCGCGAAGAGAAATCGGAAATTCAACCAAAAATTAAGAACTAATTCCAGACGGCAATCTCATAAACAAACAGGAAGAATAACCGAGAAGAATTGCTACGAACTTACACTCCGCCGGCGACTCCTCCGGCGACGAGAGACTTGCAGACGCTGAGGAAGGCATGGCTGGGAGCCTTGACTCCCTCGCTGGCGAGCTTGGCCTCCTCGGCGAGGTTCACTATTGTCGTCACCGCCGACTCGCTCGTCGTCTTCGCCACAGCATCCTCCGACGACATTTCCAAACCTCAAAAGGATCGCCGCAGTTTGCCGATTATCCGCGGCGATCGATGGGCTTCTCTGGCGAATTTATCGGAGAGTGCGAGCTCGCATGTCGACACTCTGGGGACGAAGAGGTGCTATTTCGCTCTTAGAGAAAATAAAGCACTTTCTAGAAAGAAATTTTGATTTAAGCGAACCGTCGTTTTTTTTCCTTTTTCTTTTTCTCATTTTTTTAATATAATAATATATTTACGTCTGCGTATATATTCCTTTCTTCTTCTTTTTTTTTTTCTTCCCTCTTCTTTTTACAAATAATTAATATTTTCTGAGCAAAAAATAATAATATTTTTTTCTAAAAAAAAAAAGAATAATATTTGCGTGTGTCGTTCGTTGGTTGTTGGTTATTTCCAAGCAACACTAGAAAAAGTAGTAATACGGTCTTCGCGCGTTTGCGTGGTAAATTTTCTTCTTTTTTTTTTTTAACTCTCTTTTTTTTTTTTTTTTTTTTTCCTTTCTTGCCAACTCTTCTGGTCCCTCTTATTTTCTAATCATTTTTTATTTTTTCAAAAAATTTCCTTTCTAAGTGTACATGAATTTTACATTTGATAGGATATGTTTTCTTTTTAACTATTTTTCTTGATTAAAAAACCAAATAATACTTACTTTTTTGGTATTGTTTTATTTTTTGTTTTTTGTCTTTTATTTTAAGTGAAAATTGTAAATTTGTTATGACAAAGATTTTTCAAAATAACTAGAGAAGATCTCCATTATTTACTATATTTTTATTCAGCATAGCAAAAGATATTTTTTTTTATCAAAGAACAAAAAAAAGTTATTATAAACATAATCTAATATTATTTTATACATGACTCTACATAAGATGAAGAGCTTAGTTCTTATCCTCAATTTGAAAAAAACAAAACAAAAATAATATTTTCAAAAAAGTCTTATCCCAATTAAATATTGTTGATAATTCAAAAACGGTATTACTATAAGTATTGCATAGATTTAGGCAAGAAACACCCGTAATGTTTTCTTTTTCCCCTAAAGATCCATATTTTACTTTTTAATCGATTATGGTACCCCCTTTTTGAGGTCTCACATGAATGTGTACAAGAAAACAAGAAAAATAAGCTCTTTTGAAAAAAAAAAAAAAAAAAGCAATTAAACTTCATGTGCGGAACACAATATTTTAGTTTCTGTCTGAATAATAATAGATTTTGGATAAGACTGTTATTTCTAAAAGAGGGGGCTTATCCAGAAAAACGTCACTATCAAAGTGAAAGCTGAAAAATGTGGAAGTATATGATGCTTTTGGTCCACACAAATTGTTGTTGAGACGTCCAGTGTGGATTTGGTGGTTTTGGCCTCAGTAATTTCAACATCATATGTAGAAATATTTACTTAAAAAAAAAAATTTTTAAAGTGGTCTTTGAAATTAAGTCACTATCATCATTTATCTTTCTTCCGGAAATGAATAAATACTAGCCTCACACGTAAACCTGGCAATAAATTCAATCACCACAAGAATTTATCTTTTAAATGAAGAGAGGGAGAATGGAAACAAATCATTTATTTGTTTGGTCCTTTGGTTTGGACCCAAAAGTTATATTTTTATTTTTTATATTTTTTTAAATCAATAAAAATTATAATTAATTTTTTAAAAATTAATCAATTCTAATTAATAATTTTAATTGGTATTACAAAATCGTGTATCATACGCAACCATAATTTTTACAATTTCGCTGCGGAGGTCGTCCATATGACTTTGATTTTTTTGCTGGAATTCTATGACAGTGATTCTACAGCCAGATGGTTGAAATTTTTTATTTTTTTTGGGTTAACCACAAATGGACAAGTCTAATGATACAGTTTTTTTCTTTGTTTTTTCCCCTTAGCTTGTGCCATGGTTCGATATTTGATAGCACTTAATAAAAGATTCTGCTCATCTATTGCTGAATTAAATTCAGATGATAATCAAATTGAGTCTATCATTTGAACAGAGCTTAATTAAGTCATTTATTTTTTTTATTAATAGACACATAATTTTCTTATATATATAAATAATAAGGATGAATATATATATATATATATATTTTGGTAAATAGACTAATAGGACCTTTTTTTTTTTTTGGGTGAATGACAAATAGGACAATATCACATCAATGATCTTTCGTTTTCTCTTTTTTTTTTTTTTTCTTTCAAACAAAGAAAATCAATAAGAAGACAATTTAATAAAAAATATATATCAGACGACGAAATAATTCCGAATTTAAAAAGATGTCATACCTGCATGACATGTAATAAATAATTTCGTCTTGTTAAAAAATATATCATTATTATTATTAGTATATAATTTAATCAAAGTTGTCGAATATCTAACAACTTCATAGTATTTCTTATCATCGGGTTTTTTATGGTTTGGTACAGAATTATCCTTAAGTAGCTAATAATAAGCTATATTTCTAGTTGTATAATAGCCAAAAAAGTAAAGAATACAATTATCTTGTAATAATTTCTAAAAATTAACAACATCAATGCAAAAAGCTAAAATTACCTCAAGATCAAGATATGTTTAATTAATCTCTTATTTGTATAAAATTAAAAGAGATAATCTCTTTTGGTCATGACTTCCTTATTTGTCACGTAATCATCACATTATCACCACGTTATGATCACATCATGGATATATATTTTTATTATACATGTGTTCATACAACTAATATATAGCCAAAGAGAGAAGAAAACTAACAAGCACGTAACACTTGGCAGGCCAACAAAACAAGGTAGAGATCTAAGAGAATTCTTTAACCTTAAGATCAAAATATGTCCAATTACTCTTTATTCCCGCTGATCTTTGTCGCCCTTATAATTAGTGAGAATGAAAGAGGAATCAAAGATTTAATTTGTAAGTAAAGAATATGGATCTGATCCCAACTCTGAAAATAAATAAAGGGCCATGATTTTGGTGGTTGCATAGTGGAGTTATGGTGACATGCACTAGATAGGAACCTAGCAAAAAAAAAAAAAAGGAATTTTCATTTGGGGTAATCATCCAGTGAAGTTTCTATATTGAATGATATTTTTGGATTTTATACTCATTTCATATCAAAGAGAAGATAATGTCATCGTTTTCTATGGTTCCATTTCTAGAACATGTTTTGCAATTTCACTTTCTTTCTGTTTCATTTTCGCCCAAGAAATTCACTTGTGTAGTTTCTCACTCTCCATTTATTCCCTACTAGCTCATGCTAAAAAAGTAACAATAATTTTGCTAGACTCATCTGTGAATGAGACTATTTGTCAATACCATTCTAACGATTAAAGAAGGTCCATTCTATTAGTTGTAACTTGTAACTAAAGCTACACCCATAAGGGTGAATGACATGACAAAAGAGGGTGGAGTCTTTCTTAACCTCTTCCTTCGTCAATCCAGGTTTGATTCCCATGAAACTACTGTAAGATCCTGTTCCAGCTTTGACTGTGAATGTATTGAGTTAGTGATATTCTAAGTAGGATTTTGATTAACAACTATA
Organism: Ficus hispida; assembly: GCA_025413025.1. NCBI lineage: Eukaryota > Viridiplantae > Streptophyta > Magnoliopsida > Rosales > Moraceae > Ficus > Ficus hispida. The sequence goes on along the minus strand of CM046372.1, from coordinate 32,727,634 downwards.
AGAGGTTAGGTTAGAGGCTTATCTCTTTCTTACCATTTTCAAGGAAGTAAATATCGTCTATGAGACTGAAAATAGGACGATGAAGGGACCACCATTAGAACCTTTTATTCACCAAAAAAAAAAATTGTAACAAAGCTAGCCTAATGATAGTTGCATTGTTCCTCAAACATCGTACACGAATGACCCATTTTACACTCCCTTTTTAAATGCCTTCTATTCACCAAAAAAAAAACTTATAACTAAAGCTAGCCTAATGATAATTGCATTGTTCCTCAAACATCGTACACGAATGACCCATTTTACACTCCCTTTTTAAATGTTTTTGATACTGTATTTTTTTCACAAAAAGTTGAATTTATTGGTTGAATTACAAGTCTGAATTTATGATTTGGGGACTTATTCTCACACCCTTTAACAAGAGAGAATCTATGTATGTAGTAGGGACACAATACATACTTTGATTGTTAGAGTATTTTTCAAGTTTCATTAAATTGTCCTTTATAAATTTGATATAATAATAAGATGATATGATGATTAAATATTACATCTATTATTAGGGTTTTTTTTTAATACCCTACTATAACCTCTCATTTTTCAAAACAATTAAAAAAATGGTGGCGCTCCTTGCAGTGAGAATGGGTTGAATTTTTTATGCCTAACTCTTTTTTCTTTCTAAAAGAAAAGGAAATTTAGAAAATATATACCCCATTCCGTTCCATGTCTTTTTTTTTTTTTTTTTTTTCATTTTGTGTTTTCATTTTTTCTTTTTAAAAATCATGTTTAATTTTATTTAAGGAGATCAAAGAAATGACTTGTGTAAAAGAGTAATCAAAAGAGATACATGAACCTTAATGTCCCTCGGGAGGCATTCCTGTGTGTATGTGTGTGTCTGTGTTTTTTTTTTTTTTTTTCAAAGGTTTATTGTCATCCCTTTGAATTTTATTATTTGAACTTTAAAAACTCTCATTTTTTTAAGTTGAATTTTGAATTAATCTACCCTTCATTAGAATTGCTTAGAAAATAAATAAAAAAGAGGATAATTAGTCTCACTTAATCAATTTTGTTATAATTTTTATTGAAAATAAACGAAAAAGACCACATACTGCACTTAACTCCTCTTTTTCATTTGTTTTTTAACAGAAATTCTAGCCAATAGGTTAAGTAGGACAAATCAAAAATTCAGAGGGGGGTAAAGTGAGAGATTTCAAATTTAAGGAATAAATTGTGACAAATGATCCTGAAATTGAGGGTACAGATGAGAACAATATATATATATATATATATATATATACTTTAAGTTTGGGTATCAAATATCTGAGCCCATTTTCATTTAAGCCAGGCCAAAACTGGGCCTAAAATTTGGTCCAACTAACTACCGACACCGGGTCATAGCTGATATCCAAAACCTAGGTTCTTGGGAGTTCTTTACATAAAGTTTTTTTTATTATTATTATTTTTGTATTTTAGTTAGAGCTATTTCCATAAAGTTGTTACAATTAATTAGTTGTTCAAGTGTTGTATCACATAACATTCGTTGCTATTTCGAAGCAAAATTCAACAAACAATTTAACATCATTGCCAATCTTTTTATGGTCTGAGAAATTATGATGACACACTTTGAAAATTAAAGAACAAAAAACAAAAATCAAAGTGGGATATTGAAGGAAAAGTTATAGCACTGAGGACCACTAAAATATTCCCTTGCCATGTCAATCCTCAAATGTTCATGAGAAGCCACCAACCACAAAAACACCCCCCCATGAGAGCCAATGGAGCACCAAACTTGTAGATTGCTGATTTTTATCCCATTCATCATTACAAGATTCTAGTATCAGAAATCTCTCTAATTTAGCTCTCATTTAACATCCCGTTTTAAATTCAATCTGTAAATTTTTTTTTTCTATAATAGTTTTTCCTATAACATTTGAATTTATTATTTAAATTATATATTTAAATTTATGATCCAAGCGAACCTTAATTGATATTCTTTTAACATTTTAGAAGATCTATATGTATAATTATTTTGTTTATTGGAAGAGACTGAAAAGAAAAATCACTAAAAAAAATTATACAAAAATAAAAAATAAAAACCTTTTGTGTCAAGGCTGTGACCTTTGGTAGGTGGACTCGTTATCATCCAATGAGACTCTTTAACAACTTTTACATCAGAAAGTGCAGTAGTATCCCAATATTATACTTCCACGTGTGCAAAGCTGATTTGCTAAGTGCCTTGTGGGTGAGCAATATTTAGTTGTGAAGTTGATTTGATCAAGGAATATTTATTTATTTATTTATTTTTGTAAGACAATTTTGAGTGACAACATGTCAATAGTTGAACAAATTATAAAGCAAGATCAAAGGCCATTTGGAGATGAAAAGATGAAGAAAATAGGAGAGGAAGATCAAGTAGCTGTTGTTGCCATATGGGACTGTGGAAGTCCTTTGTATGATTCGTATGAATTGGCTTCTCTCAATCATCTACTTGAGTGTCATTCCATAGCCTCACCATTTTTGTGTCATACTTCTCGGTTTTCTATTCCGACAAGTGTTGGTGGATCAAATCAGGGCCGTATGATGAATAGAGAAGATAATCATTATCATGAAGGGGGATTCATCACCAAGCTTGGAGGGCTCGGTAAACTGTTGAAGAGTATGAGGATCACCACCAAAAGGACCAGTGAGAAATCCAAAAGGTTGAGTGGATTATTTTGTGTATTTTAAGATATGTTTGCTGGTTTATCTAGGAAGTAGTATAGTCGTGAAGAAATTTGAGGCCTAATAACACTTTAGTTGGTTCATCAAGTAAATATTTTGGTCTCACACTTGTAATCTAGTCCATATGTCTAGTACGTTTTCGGTTGTTTTTCATAATGATTTGGAAAGGTAAGGGCTAATAAATGAGTTTTGTGAATGTGGAGTTTTCTAATATTCGTCAGTCATCATCCTAGTATGTTCTTATAGTTGTGGTTTTTTTTATCCCAAGTGAATGCTTCGTGGCTATTTATGTCACCTAAATTCACTAATTAAGTTTCGTACTTCATATACCACAGATTTTTATGTTAAGATCTGAAAAATATATCACGAATGAGATTCTATTTTTCAATCATCAAACTTGTATGAAAGATTATTTAATCAGATTGTTCTCAGTATTATTTTGATTATTTTGAAGAATTCAAAACGTATAATGTCGTTTCGAGACTCCATCACAGAAAGACTAAGGTAAGTATGGGAAATGTATTGCTAATTTGCTTTTCCTGTCTGTCGCTAAAAGAGACTGATAGAAAGCTTTAGTAATCATCCGATAATCCAGAATACAAAACATCTTATGGTCCAAGAGATCTGTTATGGGTTTGAAGCTATTTTATATATTTGCACATGATTTTTATGAGCTTCTTTTTCTTTTTCTTTTAAATGTTGCATTTAGATCTTGCCCCCTTTACCTGTGATCAAGTTCTTCGAAGTTGGAACTGGTGATTAAGATCAATCAAAGTTAACAATGACCATGAGAACGACAATATTTCATGCAACCCACGATATTTTATACAAACGACAATCACAAGAAACGACGTCATCTTTGGAAGCGACAACATTCTGCATACGACAAGATTTCCAGAAACAACTGCATAATAAAAACAACAACCACGATAAAAAAGAAAATGAGATAATTTTTTTTTCAAACGACAGCATTTGAAATGACTGTACATATTAAACGACAATATAGTGAAAAACGACAACTATTTTTAAAAGAGTGAGGAATCCAGAAAGACGACAAAAAATTTTTGAAAAGAAAAAATATGTGGGACGACATGACAAGGCGTCCGACAAACGACAAACTTGTACAAAACTGAAAAGGTATAACTCAGGAAACGACGACTTATCATGTAACGAAAACAAACTAATAACCAGCATATCCGAAAACGACGAAAACGACAATAGACGAAGAGACGAGAAGGATTATGGACAATGACGACATTCAATACAAAGGAACTATAACTTTGAATGAAAGCAACCTCACAAAGGACTATTTAAAAGAACGACAACACGTCCTGTCAACAGCACTACTTAAAATCCAAGATTCAGGAAACAACATTATCATTTTACGAATACAAAATTACATTAAAACGACAAAACTATGCAATTGGCGACGTCCATGGACAGGGACAATTACTTTGAACTTGAAGACAACGAGAAAGGGAAATGACGATGATGTCTCATATGAAAAGAGTTTGACTTTTGGAAATGGCAATTTTATCTATATACCAAAAAAAAAAAAAAAAAAAAAAAAAGATACCACATCCCACGACGTGACTTTAGAAAAGGAACATCTCTATAAAACAGCAATATTTTCTTTAAACGACAACATATCTTGTTAAAGATTTTAAAAAAATAAATTAATAAATCCACGAATACGACATCCTACATTAAAATGTACCACAATTATTTTTTATTTTTTATTTTTTATTTTTAAAAACCAGGATATTATAAGTTGGTGGATCTGTATGCTTTACTTTATTCTTAAACTCAAGGTTCATCTCTTTCGACATTATTGCACTACAAGGCCATTTATCCTAGAAAAACATGCAAAGTCGGTCAGGCCAACTAATTGATTTCCTTTTTAGCAAGTGGGAGAATTTGTTTTTTATTTTTGTTTTGTTTTTTTTTTAAAACTATTTTCGATTCTCTCCATATCTCCTTGTATTGCTTGTTAGCAGCTTGGAATTAATGAAGCACCATTGTGTATTTAATGGACACCAAAATGTAAAAATGACAAACTGGTAAGATCAACCTTCATGTCAGCCATAACCACTTCAACTCATAACTTGACCATAAATATATTTGTGTAGCATTGAATTTACTCTTACTATATATATATATATATATATTTACTCTTAAATAAAAATTGCTTGGAATTGAATTAAACCTTCAAATAAAATTATATCAAATCACATTCAAATTTATTTTAAACTAAATTATACTTTATGATTGATTTTTTTATTTTTTTTAAATCAATCAAAATTATAATTAATATTTAAAAAATTAATTAATTAAACTTAAAAATTATATTTCATTTTATATTTTATTTTAAACTTAACTCGAACACCAAACATACTCCTTATTTTTTTTGTTCCATTGGCGGGCTCTCGAATTTCATTGTTAATTTAGGGGATGAAGGGATTGAGCGAGAGAAGGAAAAAAAAAAAAAATATATATATATATATATATAGATAAAAAAGCCGGACCATCACGCCTGCCAATTGTCAATTTCTATTGAGATGATAGCTCGTTTGGTGGCTTTTTAGCTGGAAAAACGGTTTTTGTTAAGGTGGCCCATGTCAGCATTCTTCTGGATCACGGCACAGCCAATAAGTCAGTCCTGTCTATCTCATGGGGTCGTAATAACGATTTTTTTTTTTTTTTTTGAAATTTAAGACGGATGTTTTGAATTTTATTTTTTTATATAAAATTATATATAAAATTATCATTAGATTATATTTATAATATTTTTTACATACAAGCTCAATGGTGTATTTTTTTTCTTTTACACATAGCCTCTAGGTTGTTGTTTTTTTTTTACCGGAAAAGAGAGAGTTTTCAAACATATGTTACTTTTTACGTAAATGTAAATATATGTTAGTATTAATTAATTTATATGTAATATTATATACATTAAAACATAATGTAAAGTATTATTCTATTAGAATTGAACTAGTAAATATATTTACCTATACAAAAAAAGTTAAAAATATCTTTTTACAAGAGTGTTGATTCTGTCAGGAACGAAATAAACCTTATAAATATTTATTAAAGATAATCCTATTTATACACATGAATTAGTGTGATTGTATTTTTAAAGTAAGAACGAGCATGCATTTACACATCCCGCTGGTTGCCTGACGGGTTGGAATCGGAATTCAGGATCTTAAATTTAAAGTTTGAAATTTGGAATTCTTAATATTTTTCCTTTTATTGTTTCATTGTGTTTGAAGTGTCATGGCCAATTAACCAATGTCCAAACGGTTGCCAAGTAGTGTTAAGTTGATATCTCTATCTAGTAACTGGTTGTTTTGACTTTTGACATAAAGGAATGGTTTGGAATGATATCATTGAACTATCTTTGATTGTGCTTCGTTTTAAACTATTAAATTTATACCAATTTTTTTTAGTTATGCTTGTTATTTCAATAAGATGTAATCATATAGAATGTTTAAAAAAAAAAAACGTACATTGTTAGAATACGGTAAAAAGCTCGAAAAGGGGGTTTAAAAAAAAAAAAAAAAAGGGTGGGGGGGGGGGGGACAAAGATTATAAATGAAACGCTCATAATTGAGATAAGGAAGACTGATTCAACTTTAAGTCCTAATCGTTTTGACTTATATTCTTTATGATAAATGGCTCAATTTAAGTGCATCTAATACATGAAGTAGACTTATTAGTCTTTTCCAAAAAAAAAAAGAAAAAAATAGACTTAGGGTCCGTTTCGAAATGAGTTCGAGTTGAAAAAATACAATTTGAGTTAAAGATTTTTATTGAGTTTTTAGAAAAAGACAAAAACTTTTTCAGAAAAAGATAAAAACTTTTTCAGAAAAAAATAAAAACTGAGATAAAAAAATACAGTTTGAGTTAAAATCCCAAACGGGACCTTAGTAGTCCATGTAGAACCAGCCAAAAATAGTATCACGTAGACAAGAGTATCACAGTTATTCCAAATGAAATAAACTAAAGAGACCGGCAATTTCATAGGCCAAATGCAAACAAGAGCATTTTGACAAAGCATATTTCAAACAACTTAACAAAAACAAAAACTTACATAATATAGTATTACTAAGGTATTTTGTTTGCTAAATCACAACGATTAGCTAATAAATACAGCCAAAAGACAAATCTTAACAAGAATCTCACCTAGAGTTAGCTAATTGACCCAGCCATCCCCACGAAAACATTGAAATGTCATTGTCGTTTTCTAAACTTTATTCATTTATTTATTTATTCCAAAAAGTCAAAATATTAACCCCCACTCAGGTCACTGTAGCTATTAATTAAGCGGCTCAACTGTATTATAAACGGCTAGAAAGTCTGTATGATCTTACCCATTCGTACGTGTGCACTGTTCTCTAACCGCAAGCCACGTGATTTTCAGCCAAAAAAAAAAAAAGGTCCACATGATTTATGCAGGTAGAAAAAGGGTTCATGCACTAGAATCTGTTTGTTTGTCTTTTATTTTTATCTTCTTAAAATTATCAGTAGGAACTATAATTTTTATTATTAGGTATCCATATGAAAAAAAAAAAAAAAAAAAAACAAACAAACAGGCCTTGTAAAACTACCACAATTCATAAAGAGTTGAAAAACAACTATTAAAATTGTAGTTCTTTTCTACAGTGAAAGTTACTATCATCTCCTGCAAGGAAGGGAATTTTTGTCACAAGATTTATGAAAAGAGAAAAGGAGAATTTTGAAGTAGAACGTTAACAAAAAAAAAAAAAAAAAAAAAAAAACCGATAACATACTGATTTGAACCATCCATTACATTAAAATCATACTAAATGAATTAAAGTATGATAATTTAACAAAATTTTGAGAATATGGTACAATTTGGACTTATCAATACTTATTACTCTCACTACAAAATATTCTCAAACAAATTATAATTGACAGTAAGTTTTTCAACGTATAATTTGACAATACTGTATTTTGATACTGTTTTATATTATGTAATCCAACCAATAGAAATACGAGTACAGATGTGTTTCTTAAAATTTTTTTTTTTCCTTTTTGTTAAGTTGTCCTCCGATTCTTTATTTATTATGTTGTTAAAATTTAATAACTTGATCATGTAAATAAAAGCAGATTGCGAAAAATATTTAAACAATTTGCTTGGTGTTTTTCAAAAGATCATGAAGGTGCTGAAAAAAAAAATTACTGGGAGTTTCTTGGAAAAAATAAAGACAGAGACGAGAAGAATTTATACGGTTCATTTGAAGACTTAAAAACCAAGTCGTACTATAAATGAACGTGTTGATGGTCAACGTTGCTAGTTCAAGACCATTCTGGTACACATGTTGTTCTTCTCTTTCCAGCCCATCCCAGACCGCGTGGGCTAATTCAAGAAAGCGAGATGATTTGCAACTCTAAAACGACAACGTTCTTTCCTTGCATTTGCTACTGCGATGCGACTAGCATGAAACATATACAAAAAAATTTTCTTGGAAATGTGTCGGAAATCCGAGAGATATTAGAGAGAGAGAGAGCTTTCTTCCCTCCAATTCCAAACTTAATAATTTCATCGGGAACGGCAGAGTCTCTCCGTTTAGTTAAAGATCAAAGCATTTCTGTTTTTCTCTCTGGGGGGCAAAAAAAAACACAGGAAAGGAAGTTCGTTATTTGGGTTTTCACCTAAGGGAAAAGTGAGAGAGACCTTATCTTGCTCTGTTCTTTTCTGGGTTTGTCTTTGATTTTCATTCCCAAAATGTTTGGATCTCATCTGGGGAAAGCTTATTTTTTTGGTGGGTTTTGAAAGGAGCTTTTGAGTGATTTTCTGGTTTTGGGTCTTCGTTTTTTTTTTAATGGTTAATGCTTAGTAATGGCTGAAGGATCAGTTGTTCGGTTTGTTCGTTGCCCAAAGTGTGACAATCTATTACAAGAACTTCCTGAATATTCTGTTTATAGGTGTGGTGGTTGCGGTGCTATTCTTCGAGGTATTTTCATATCTTTGCCTTTATATTTTATTTTTCCTTTTATTATTTCCTATTGTATTTGTTCCCAATTTGTTTTCCTGCTATAAGGTCATAAGAAAATTGTAGAAGTTACCAAAAAGGAAACTGCTTTAACAATCCAAATTCTTGTTTAATATGTTCAAGTTTTCATTTTTTTTTTTCTCCTTCCTTTTTTTTTTGGCTCATTCTGTTTGCAATTTATAAATCATGGATTTATAAGTGATTTTGGGAGTTTTTCTTTCATGATACAGCAAAACAGAAAGGCCAAGAGAATGATGTGTTGTCTGAGAAGTCAGATGAGGAAAGGGTTGGTGTGGCTTCTGAGAAATTGGAGAGTTTGGTAGAGAAAGGGAGTGATAGTTCGGATTTTACTTTCGACAACAAAATGGAGGATAATACGATGGAGCGTGGTAGGCGAAATGGGAGAGTCTTTGTAGAGAAAAGGGCTAATGTCATTCATGGCGGTTTGCAAAGAGCGGAAAAGAAAGAGGTTTTTGTTGGGAAAGATACAAGTGTAAGTGAAGAGTTCAAAGATTTAAGACTTGAGCGTAGTGTTGAAGAGAAAGAGTATGGATCTGTTGATAAGCATAGCCAATCGTCGGAACACCAGAGGGACCACTGGACTCGTGGAACCAGTCGATATATGGGCACGAACAGATCTGAGTCTGCGAATTCGAGTGTAGAAGAAATCTCAAATGAGCGAAATAAGTTTCCGGGGTCTGTGAGATCGAGGTGGGGAATTGGTTGGTCGCGTGGAGAGAGAGTTAGTAGGTTTGAGGGATTATACGGGAACAACAGCTCAGCCTCTGTGCAGGAGAGACCACGGACTTTTGCTTATCCCGACGAGGGGCCTTCAAACCATGAGCCGTATTTGTTTCATGGTTATGGAACGCAGATGTATGGTGGTGATTGTGTCAAAGTGCCTGATGGATTAAAGAATTTGGAACAGGAACGAGCTGAGATTCTTAGGAAGTTGGATGAGTTGAAGGAGCAACTTAGCAGATCTTATCATGTGGTGGATAAACCGAAAGAAAGGGAACCTACGGAAAGGAATTCGCCTCATACTTATGGTAACCAAGTTCCCTATAATGTTTCGATGCAGCCTGCTGCTCTGGATAAGCAGGTCCCTAGGCCCCCTCATTACAACCATAACCATGAACCGGTTCCTTTTATGAATCACCATCATGTTGATATGCAGAGCTTTTATCCTCCTAGAAAACCTATCCTGAATAAGATTCCAGAATTTGATGATCCTTTTCAGCAACAAATGACAAGGAATCCTCAGCCTCTGCCGCCTCATCAATACCCACATGTATCACCTCATGAATACTATTCAGGACAGTACAGGAATTTCAATTCAGAGTCCATCGCATCATATCCACATGAAACCTCTTACCATGCTCCTACATGTGCTTGCTTGAGCTGCTACGACCAGAATTTGCGGGTTCCTCCCCGAACAAAACCTCCATTCCATCCAAACTTTTACCGTCATGACGACCCTGTTGGGTTCAGGCCACAAAATTACCCTCCACAGGAACCACTTCGCCCGCATATCCATACAAGATGGTCTGGTGACCTTGATGCAGAAAATGATGTTTATGGTCATCCAAGAAGGATGGGTGCAACCCACAAGATTGGACGGCTTTACCATCCCATTGCAGGCGGTGCCCCATTCATTACTTGTCACAAATGCTTTGAGTTGCTGAAACTTCCTAGAAAGCTTCGAATAACAGGTGACAATCGGCAAAGACTACGATGTGGCGCCTGTTCAGCTGTGATGTTACTAGAACTGGAGAATAAGAAACTTATCACCTCTGAGCCTACGGAACTCAAGCATTTGTCTGCCGACGGTGACAAAAGTTCTCCGGAGGTGTTAAATGACAGCCTCGTAAGTTCTGGTTCTCTGAATGCCAACGGCACCAGTTCCTGTTCTGAAGATTTTAAAAAGGCTGGTTATGATTTTCAGTCGGCACCGGTTGAAGATGAGAGGTTGAACTTAGATGAGTCTGAGAAGAGGCGGGGCCATGCTCCTTCATCCTCCATTTCTTCCAGGGAAGAGGAGAGCTTTGACTGTGTAATTTCTCAAGAAGATGTTCATGAATCCGCTGAGCTGCCCTTAAAAAGTGTTTCGTCTCCAAGACCTCCCCGTTCGCCCATCTGGCAGGAGTCTGATAGTCCTAAACATGCCATAAACAGATATGAACTGGGCAACAACAGTAAACGTATGGAGCATGACGATGTTGTCTTTAGTAGGGTCATCTCGCAAGAAATTTCGTTGAAAGATACAACGGAGGCGACTGAGTTGGATGTTTCTTTTGAGGAATACCAAAATAACAGTATGTCTCTAGACTCTGGGGAAATAAGCAAAGAAGAAGATCGGTTCAAGTTCGGCAAAGGCAGTGATTCCTTCTTCGTGGGTTTCATTAAGAAGAGTCTTCGAGATTTCTCGAGACATAATTATGCTGAGCAGGGGGAAAAGCCTAAGGTCTTTATTAATGGGCAACCTTTACAAGATCGTGTGGTAAAACAGGCGGAGAAGCTCGCTGGCCCAGTTCGTCCCGGAGACTATTGGTAAGTTCTGCTTGCTAACATCATATGTATGAGTACAACATATTACTTTCAGAGCATGCGTGCAATAGATGTGTATTCTAATTACAATTCGCGTACATTTAGTTCATTATTGGATTCATTTTTCTGTTAATTGAAAGATTCACGCTCTTTTTTAACCAGGTACGACTTTAGAGCTGGATTCTGGGGAGTCATGGGCCAACCTTGCCTCGGCATAATTCCTGTGAGTTAAACCGATTTTTGGCTTCTGAATCTATGTCTGTGATCCATACTGTCGAATATGTGAATAAAGCATTTTCTTTTTCTGTTATTTTCAGCCATTTATTGAAGAATTCAATTATCAAATGCCGTCAAATTGTGGTGCCGGAAACACTCGCGTCTACGTGAATGGTAGAGAGCTTAATCAGAGAGATCTAGACCTACTCGCCCAAAGGGGACTGCCGACTACAAGGGACAAATTTTACATCATTGAGATTTCGGGGAAAGTCATGGATGAGGACACTGGCAAGGAGCTTTACAACCTCGGAAGACTTGCTCCGACGTAAGTCCTACACACTACATTTAGCTAACTACTGATTATAAAGCCACACACGCCTAAAGTTGCTACTTGCTATCTAAACAACGCCATTTATCACGGTTCCGAGTTCCAACCTTGTTGAAAAAAAACATATTTGTGCTTAAGCTGAAGTTATTGCTCCTTCCATTTTCCATAATTTTTCATTTGTTGATTCTGATCCACTGTCATTTCCATTTTGTGCGTTTTGCTGAGCAGAGTTGAGAGGACAAAGCGAGGATTTGGCATGAAAGCGAGGGCAAACTGATGCCGTGATTCGGAGCTAGCTCTTGGGTTTTCATAGCCTTCATCGTTTACAGGTTCTTCGGTGCAATCTTCAGTTTTCCTGCTTTGTAGAGCAGATCCAAAATCCTTGGAATTTTATTGTATTCGTTTGTTGCAAGTGAAATTCTTGCCAAAATATTTGTTTATTTGTATAGTTTGTCATGTAGATTGAGATAAGTTGAGACTTCTACCCCCAGGCTTTTTAAGTTGTTCATTTTGTTTTGTTACGCTTTGTTAGATACCAGTGTCCCGCATGGAAAGATTGTAATATCTGTGGTAGGTTTTTAATCCTTGGGATCCCGTCCCTTGTAAGCGGGTTTTGCAAAGGTGAGTTCTATCTAACGGGTTTGTAACATGCTCAGATGGCTTTGGTTCTTAGTGGATCCAATTCAAAGTTGAAATCCTTTCCCAATTATATTGCTCATTGGATTTTTCATGTAAAGTATTTATATATTTATATATCTATGTATTCTAAATGCCTTAGCATCTTCCTTAATGGTCTCCATTTCTCAACCAAAACAGAAGAAAACACACACACAAACAAAAAAATCCGTAATAAAATGAAATCAAACAATTTTTATAAGGTCTGTAACTTGTGGTCCTGCGACGGTTTGGACAAAAGTTTGTAATGTTGTCCTCTGCTTTTATATGTATGCAAACACCTGGTACATAGCTATTTTTAAGCACATAGCCACCTACCATAACTTGGGTATTTTTGTACTTGTCAAAAAAAAAAAAATAAATAAATAAAAAGAAAGGAAAAAAGAATCTCGTTATATTCGTATCTGTACCATAGATATGGTTGACCATGACCCCCTATCTGTCCCTCTCTCTCTCTCAAAGGAAGGGTCTATTTCAAACGAAAGTGACAAGGGCAAAATTGTTAATATATATATATTTAATTCCTCTCGCCGTTCTCTCTCCAAAATGACGTTGAAGGGTTCAGTTCAGAAGAAAGCGGCAAGGGCAAAATTGTCAATTTTTGATGTGAAAGGGCAATATTGTTAATTTTAAATGCCATAATTGTTCCATTGCTGTGCTTTCAAGTTCTAAGGCATTTGCCCATACATGACAGAGAAGTTACAACACTCAATGGGGCCTCTGTTTGTTGGTAAGAAATAAGAATACTAAATCATTTGTTTGAATACTTGGTTGGTAAATTTAAGAACCATTAACAACTACATTTTCTCCATCTCATTTGCCAACATTTTGTGTTGTATCATGATGCAACAATAACAAGAAAAATCTATAAATAGATGTTGATGTTTTAATTATTAGATCAATTTCTTAATCATCTTAATTCATGATTAAAGATAATTATTTACGTCATAAATTTTTAACATAAATATTCATCTATGAATCTATTAAAGAGTTATTATAATGATTAAAAAAACAATAGTTCTTACTTATTTTATCATACTTAATGAGAATTTGTAAAAACATCCATACCAAACACGTGGATCTTTGTCTTCATTTTTCATAATTTCTATTCATCACGTTTTCTAAACTAAAAGAAAAAAAAAAGTTTGTGAGGTAATTTTTATTAATAAATAAACATTTGCAAAGACGTTTCCATGTTTTTATTATTATTATTATTTTTATTTTATAGAAAAAAATTTTCATCAGTTACTCGGTTAGTATAGGACAAGCAAAAAGTGGCATTTCTATTATTTGCTAGTTTCCTGTCCTTATAAATTCACTGTTTAGGCAATTCATAGGATTTAATTATTTAATCACCAAAAGCTGAGTTCTTGTCCCCATGTGCCAGCTGGTAAAAAATTTAAAAAATAGAAAAATAGGGACAAAAAAAAGCTATTATTATTTATTCTTACTTATAAATTGGTTTTGTAAAAATAAATATATGCTTCTTTTACCTTTTCATTTTCAGACCCACTTTTAAACTTATAAATTAGGAACTCAACTCTCATATTCTTCTAATAAATGTGTAAATATATACTACACAATCATCAATTTAAAAAGTGATTAATCATTCTAACACAAAAAGTGAATTAAATAATTCGTCCAAAAAAAAATTTGTGAGTTAATTATTGAAAAAAAATCCAGACTTAGCTACATGTACAGTAATATGCATTTACTATCAGCAAAATAATAATAAAAAAATACTCACAAAAAAATATTAAAATTTTGTTTGGTTAAATTTTTTTTTATAACATCGTCTGTTGCTAAATTTACGGGAAAGAATTTATCAGTACCCTCAATATTTGCCAGTCTCGGCCTTGTATGTTAATGTCGGTCACCTTGATCCAGTCCATATTTTTTTCGTCATTTTCTTTTTTCTTTTTTCTTTTATACACCGGCAAACAAAGAACAAACAAACAAATTAAAAAAATTAATAATAACTTCTTTTTTTTTTTTTCCTTCTTTTTTTATTTTGGATCACATTTGATCTTGAACGTTTTGGTTCAAGACCCAGATTCACAAACAAGCTACAGAGAGGGAGAGAGAGAGAGAGAGATGATGTTACTGAACTGGAAGCCATGGTTTCATCACAAGAACAGGCACTTGCTTGTGAAGTTGGGGGTTGGTTTTCTGTTAATGGGTATTGCTTTTCGTCTTCTTTTCATTCGCTCCACTGATGTTTCTCAGGAATTAGAATCCCCTTTTCCTCAAGAAACTCATCTCCCTCAAAAAGCCGTGGCTTCAGAACCGCCGGCTTTTGTTGAAGCTCAAGAACATGAAGAGCAAATGCAGCAAACGGGTAATTTTACACTTCAAAATATGCACTTTTTTGTAAAAAATTTGGTTTGGCGGGGAGTGAGATCTAATTCTCATCAACAGTTAATGATGAAGATTTTAATGGGATTTGTCATGATTTCGATTTTATTTTTTTTTACATGAATTATTTAATTTTTAATTGGGTTTTTTTTTTTTTTTTTTTTTTTTAATTAGAACTACCGGCTACTTCAGAAGTTGAAGAACAGGAAGAACAAATACCTCGTACAGGTAATTCTACTTCAAAAGAGTGGCTAACCCAGTTATGAAGTGAGTGTAGATTGAGATCTAATTGTCATGCTTTGGTTTTTTCAGAAAAGAACAGGAAAATTTGGGCATTTTGTTTTGTTGAATGATTTGGACAAGTTTGGGAAGATTTTCGATTTGAGATTATTGTAAAACTTCTTAAGTGCCCAACGTTGATGCATGTTGTAAAACTTCTTAAGTGCCCAACTTCGATGCAGGAAAGTGTGATCTTTTTACTGGGGATTGGGTTCCGAACCCTTCGGGGCCTATTTACACGAATAAGAGCTGTTCCTTTATTGAAGCTCATCAGAATTGCATGAGAAATGGTAGGCCTGATACAGGGTATTTGTATTGGATGTGGAATCCAAGAGATTGTGAGTTACCGAGGTTTGATCCGGTGAGATTCCTCGAGATGATGAGGAACAAAGCATGGGCATTGATTGGTGATTCGATATCTCGCAACCATGTCCAGTCATTGCTGTGCATGCTTTCAACGGTAAACTATTCTGAATTTTTTACTATGTACCGTTGGATTTGGATTTTTGGATGATTAATTGAACAAAAACTAATCTAGTCCCTTATTTGTTTATTTCCTTTCTTAGGCTTGTAAGATTTGTTTGCTTCGTCTGTCAGAACTGCTTCTATAATTATGGTATTTCGAAATGGTTGGAACAAGTAAACTGTATATGCAGTGACACAGTGTCTAACCTTTCCGAATTGAAATTCGAGTAGTGCTTTTTGCTGTAATACTGAGTTAGTTTGGCTAGGAGTGACAAACTTGATGAAGACCTCAATCTTCCATGTTGATGTTTGTAACGCCAATTAGTAGAACTTGTGTGAAATTTGGTTTTTGCAATGGTCATCAATAATTTGTGTAGCCTGCTTGTGTTCTAAAGGCGTTTTAACATCTATTTGATTATCCTTTGTTGTTCTTTGCCGTAATATGTTCTCTCATATGTGGAAGCTTTTTGCTTTGTGGGTTACTTACTTCCTGTCATAATGAATCCCGTGTTTGATACGGGTTTGTTATTTCATTCGTGAATTGTAATATCAATTGACAATTTCTTGTTTCTTGAAAGAGATTGTCTGGAATAAATGATGCCTTTATCCTTTGTGGTCTTTCAATCAATGGTCCACTTGGGTTCTGCATTTGATCGTTATCTTATCAACTGTACTACTTGAATACGGCGCCTTACATGTTTCAAAAGTCACTATTTTGTTGATGGTTAATGTTCTTTTTTGTCTGTTGTTGGTATTCTCAGAACCTTTGTATTGGTGATTTATCATAACTGTGCATGTTGAACTAAGGAGCGAAAATCTTCACGACTTATGACCCTTGAATGGGGAAAAAATACATTTGCTGTAAAGAAGCTAAGGGGCCACCAGATTTCAATTTAAAAAAAAAAAAAAAATTAGTAACTGCCTTCTTTTCAATAGTATAACGATGAATTTGTTTCCAGTGTCTGGTTTGGTTTCTGTTATGTTGTGCTGTTTACTATATCTCAAAAAATAAACCGTCTTTGTTGTTGGAGCCTGCATTTGCTTTTGTTCTAAAGTGACAATGATGTAGGATATTCTAACAATGCTGCTTGTGTAAATATGATAGACGGTTCTTGTTGGTCATCATGATGTGTGAGATGTTATCTGTCCCAAATTCCGATCTTCTTTAGTAGATTTTCATACTGTGTTATGTCCTTCAGGTGGAGCGACCTGTTGAAGTTTACCATGACAAGGAATATAAGTCCAGAAGATGGCACTTTCGCAGATACAATTTGACCATCTCCGTTATTTGGTCTCCTTTTCTTGTAAGAGCTGCTATCTTCGAAGACTACAACGGTGTTTCAACGTCTGAAGTCAAGCTGCATCTCGACAAACTTGACAAGAAATGGACAGATCTTTACCCGAACTTGGACTACATGATAATTTCAACCGGGAAATGGTTTCTCAAATCTTCAATCTACTACGAGAACAATGAAGTGGTGGGATGCCATAACTGTCGTAAAAAGAACCTCGAGGAGTTGGGGTTCAATTTTGCTTATCGCAAAGCACTGAGTTTTGTGATGAACTTCATAGCAACATCTGGCCATAAAGGCTCGATTCTCTTTAGGACGTCTACGCCAGATCATTTCGAGAACGGGGAATGGTCTGATGGTGGGACTTGCAAGAGGACATCCCCAGCTAAAGAAGGCGAGTTCCAACTGAAGGAGATACACAGGATTCTGCGCAATATTGAGTTGGAAGAATTCAAGAACATAACAGAAAAGGCTTCTGCTAATGGGGTGAATCTGAAACTCCTCGACGTAAACCCGCTTTCATTATTGAGGCCTGACGGGCATCCAGGTCCCTACAGAGAGTATAATCCATTTGCTGGTGACAAAAATGCAAAGGTACAGAACGATTGTCTGCATTGGTGCTTACCGGGTCCGATAGACTCTTGGAATGATGTCATAATGGAGATGCTAGTAAATGGCTAAGCGAAATCGGCCAGGTTGATATGCCTCAAGAAATATCTTCTCCATGTAGAGTGAATCAATTTGGATTCTTGTAAAGGAACCCCCACCATATATGTAGCGTAGTCCATCGCTCAGCATAGTCCATCGCTCTTATTTGGACATACATGCCATTGCCAGGTCGTTTTTCCGAGAGTGAAGCTCTAAGCATGAAGTGGCCTGTTTTCGATATCATCGTACTCTTATGGGCAGAGAATAGTAGATTATGACGAGCTCGTATTTATGTCTATCGAAATCGCAGCCTTTATAATTTGAATAGTAGACTTTGATTTTGGTATTAATAAAGTGAGCTTGGTTCCACCTCCATTGTCTTAGACTGCAATATTCAAGACTAGCGCTTGCTTTCATAGGCAAATTTGTATGATTGTATCTCTATGACGATTGGGGCATTTAAAAAAAAAAAAAAGGGTTTTGTTCACTAATTCTTAAGAAATGAACCAAACCTTGTGATCTTTCCTGGTGTCATGCATGATTTTATATATTGTTGCATAATTTATCTAGTGTGTATGAGAAAATGACTTGGAAAAAAAAAAGTAAAATTCAAATGAGAAAATGATATTTCTTTTACATTCCTTCTGGCCAAGTTTGTAAAGTATTGCATATTTATCACAAGATTTTCTTTCCCCCGCAAGAAAAAACATTCTCTTGCATTGATTGTATAGTAATTTTTTTAGGAGTACTATTTGTCCACCCCCTTGATGTGTCAACGTTAATATGTTAAAATGGTCAATTACATAGGTTTAGTCTCATATTCGACACTATTATACAGTTATTTTTTTTCTTGGAATTTCTAGATTAGAACATTTCATTTTGCACTATTGTTAAAACTATTGCCTTAACTCTTCGACTAGTTTAGATTAATTGGTCAAAATAATCCATGAACTTTTAGAATGTAATAATTTGATTTATGTTTTTTAAATTTTGACCAAATAACCATGAACTCTCTAAATATTGACAATCTTAGTCCTTTCTGTCCAATTTTGTTAAATTTCTAACGGAATAAGTCATGTACAATGCATGTGATCTAATTTTCTGAGGGTATTTTAGTAATTAACAATAATTATTTTTAAAAAGAAATGGCTGCGGTAGATACCTTTTATATACCCTATTGATAAATCTCATTTTTAAACCGTTAAGATATTATCACATGGTTGATATGTTGCTTGTATATAATAGTTATAATAAACCTTATCTCATACTAACATAAACTAAAAAAAAAACCCTAACCACAACTACGACGTTGGGGGGTGGGGGATTGGGTCGCCGAGTCTTTTTTTTTTTTTTTTGGGGGGGGGGGGGGGGGGGTGTAGATCTAGTGGGGGTGGCGGTAGTAAGGCTTCACCAGCGTCAAGTGGCAAGGATTCATCTGCATCACGGGGCGGGCATCGCGTGTCGAGGAGTGGGGGGATTGGGTTTCCACGTGTAATTTTTTTTTTCAAAATGAAAGAACGTTAATTTTAGTACAGATTTATTTACTTTTTTTTTCTTGAGAATTATAATTTGTTTACTTTTGAGAATGATTGTTAGAGATTTTTTGAGTAATCTTAGTTTGTGTTTGATTTACTGGTTGAATTGAAAATTTTAAGTTGGAGTAGTTAACTTTTTAAAAACTAATTATAATTTTTATTGTCTTTTCAAAAAAAAAAAAAAGACAAAATTGATATTAAAAGTATAACTTAGTTGGAATTAAACTTAAATGTCAAATAAACCTTATTTAAATGGGAGAAGCTGCAATAGATCTTATTTATATATCCTATCGGTAGATCTCATTTTTAAACTATTAAGATATAATCGACCGACTGAAATATTATTTCTGTATAATAATTATAATATACCTTATCTCGTATTAATATAAACTAAGAAATTATAAAATTATAAAAAAAAAAACCGACCGCCAGCTCAAAAATGGTGACGAGTCCCCCGCCCCCCCCCCGATGCCCCCACCCACCTAAGAATCGGCAACGCTCTCCTCCCTTCCCCCGATGTCGTCAATTGTAAATGATATTAGTTATTTTTTTTGACAATTTTTTAATTTATTAGTCTATATTAATATGAGATAATGTGTATTATAATTATTATACATAAATAATATTTTAATCGTTTGATTATATTTTTATAATTTAAAAATGAACTTAATAAGATATATAAATGAGATTATGTTACAATTTATCATTGTTTAAATAGTCTATATTTTTAAAGAAAGAAAATTAAATAGCCCGTTCACTGAAGGAAGAAAAAGAAAGAAACGGCCCTCATATGGTAAGAAGTTCTTGCAACGGTCAAAAAAATAAAGCAAAAGAAAGACCCGCGCCTGGATCCCAAACAACTCTTCATTCTCCAAAACTAAATTTGAATTTGAAAAACCCAACCGTTGGAGAAACCACAAACCTTGTATATAAGTCCCCTTCCCTTTCCTTCACCAAACCACCCAAAACCCCCATTTTCTACAGTCCAAACCTCCTCTTCTCTCTCTCTCTCTCTCTAGCCATGGCTGACACTGCAGTTGCCGAACCAGTTGCCCTTCCCAAGAAGCCAAGGAACGGCCGGAAGGCCCTGAAAGAGAAGAACACCTCGGTCGCCGCAGAATTGCCTCCAACCTCGGAGTCTCCGATCCCCCCACCGATGTCGAAGGACGATCCGACGAAGGAGAACCACGAGAGCCTGTCTCAGCCGAAGAAGGGGAAATCGAGGGCTGCGGCGGGGGCGGCCTCGAAGAAACGGCAACAGGAGAAGGAGAACGCCTCGGCGGCGGCATCTGGGTTCGAGAAGGACTTGATGGAGATGCAGGAGATGCTTGAGAAGCTGAAGATCGAGAAGGAGAAGACGGAGGAGCTCCTGAAGGAGAAGGACGAGATGCTGAAAATGAAGGAGGAAGAGCTCGAGACCCGAGGGAAAGAGCAGGAGAAGCTCCAGGTTGAGTTGAAGAAATTGCAAAAGCTTAAGGAGTTCAAACCCACCGTGGTTAGTACATAAATTTTTTTTTTAGTTTTTAAATATTTAAATGATTTGATGATTCTTGATTGATTTATTTGGGTTTTATTGGTGCTTCTTTGTATATCTTGATCCAAAATTTGCGGACCGATTATTAGTATTTCTTCCTAGTTTAGTTTTTTCAAGAAATTGCCTTGTGCTTGTTTGATTCTCGGGAAAATGTATCAAGAATTTTGGGTTTTAATTTTAGTTTTTAAGCTAAGGGAAAGGGTGTTTATTTCCACAGACATTCCCAATTTTCCAAACAATGAAAGACAAGGAACAAGACAAGAAAGAGAAGAAGAAAAAGAATTGCCCTGAGAAGAAAAGGCCATCTCCACCGTACATCTTATGGTGCAAGGACCAGTGGAATGAGGTAATAAAAGCTGAGAAAGAAAAAAGAAAAAGAAAAGGTTTTCTGAGATTTTTTTTTGAATTTTTTTGTTGAATTGTATCTGGGTTTTTAATGCAGATCAAGAAGGAGAATCCCGAGGCAGAGTTCAAGGAAATTGCAAATATTTTGGGCGCCAAGTGGAAGAACGTTAGTGCTGAAGAGAAAAAGCCTTATGAGGAGAGGTACCAAGCTGAGAAAGAAGCTTACTTGCAGGTAATGGCGAAAGAGAAGCGCGAGAACGAAGCGATGAAGCTCTTCGAAGATGAGAACAAGCAAAAGACAGCCATGGAGTTGCTTGACCAATACCTCCAATTCAAACAGGAAGCCGAAAAGGATAACAAGAAGACCAAGTAAAAAAAAAAAAAATCCAATCATACCAGTATCTTTGTGTATCTCTTTTTTCTTTACATCCATGGTGTTTTACTAACTCAATTTTTACTTGCAGGAAGGAAAAGGATCCACTGAAACCGAAACAACCCATGTCGGCATTTTTCCTGTTCTCCAACGAGAGGCGAGCGGCTCTGCTTGCGGAGAACAAGAGTGTGACAGAGGTCGCGAAGATCACCGGCGAAGAGTGGAAGAACATGAGCGAGAGAAAAAGAGCGCCGTACGAAGAGAAGGCGAAGAAGAACAAGGAAACGTACTTGCAAGAGATGGAAATCTACAGACAGACGAAGGAAGAGGAGACCGCGAATCTGAGGAAGGAAGAGGAAGAGCAGATGAAGCTTCAGAAGCAAGAAGCCTTGCAACTGCTCAAGAAGAAGGAGAAAACTCATAACATAATCAAGGTCCTTTCTTTAGCTTACACTTGGACTTTACCATGGAATTCGTTCAAGTGATTATTTCAAGGTTGCTTAATTTTGGTTGATTTTTTTTTTTTTTTTTTTATGCAGAAAACTAAAGAGAAACGCCAGAAGAAGAAGAAGGAAGTTGATCCCAACAAGCCCAAGAAGCCTGCCTCGTCTTACCTTTTGTATAGGTAAATGTCTCAAGAAAAAAGAACCCAAAAAAAAAAAAAAAGTTCTGATTTTTAAGGTTTTTAAAGAAAATTGCTTAAATTTGTGCTCGTGTTCATCTAATGCAGCAAAGAAGCAAGAAAAAACATATTGGAGAAGGAACCAGAGATTGACAACAAGACCCTCACTTTGAAGATTTCACTTCAATGGAAGGTATCTATACATATATTGATGCATTTTATTTGGTTTTCTGAGAAAATATTTTGATGGGGTTTAAAGAAATTTGATGTTGGTGAAAACAGGAAATGAGTGAAGAAGAGAGGAAAAAGTGGAATGAGAAAGCAGCAGAAGCCATGGAGATGTACAAGAAGGAACTCGAGGCATACAACAAGACTGTTGTTGTTGGTGCTTCTTCTACCTCCTCCACCGGAGAATTGAAATGATGTTTTGATGATGTTCAAGTTCAAGTGCTTCTTGACCATGTTTAGTTAGTGTTAGCCTAACATTTTGCAATTCCTAGTTTGTCTCTCCTATGGTGGGGTAGTCATTTCCATTTTCTGATGTGCTCTTCTTCAAGTGCATCTTGACCATGTTTAGTTAGTGTTAGCCCAACATTTTGCAATTCCTAGTTTGTCTCTCCTATGGTGGTGTAGTCATTTTCATTTTCTGATGTGCTCTTCTTACAATAGAGTATATTTGAAATTTAAGGATTCCATGTGATTTGTTTTATGAAATAAATGTCACTTTGATTTGACCTGTCCCTCAAAAAACTTTTTGCGTTTTTTACCAATACGGAATCACAACTCTTTCTTTTTTCCACTACGCAAGTGCAATAACTTGAAAAAAAGCATGGTCGACAATTTCATGTGACACTTGACGCAGAAGGGAAAGAATTAAAAAAAAAAAAAAAAGTTTTGAAAACATTACGCCCCATTTGGTAAGTGGGAAAGAAGAGAGGACGGAGAGAAAGATGCAAGGAAAAGAAATTTTTAAATGAAAGAAAAGGAAGTTGATTTTCCTTTATCTTTGTATGATAGGAGGAAAAAAAAAAGTGAAATTAAAATGTTATTTTATCATTTATTTATCCTAAAATCTTCTTTTTTTGAGAAAGATAAAATGGTGCTCATATCTTTTTATCTTTTTCATTCTCTTTCTTTTACTTTTCTCTACTATTAATAATAATATTCGTTCCGTTTTCTTCAAAAATCCCTTAATTTTTTTCTTTCCACACACTTTTCACTACCCAAATAGTAACATTGATTACCGAGAAGCAGGCATGTACTAAATGAATCAAGAGAAAAACTTTGACTAAAAATGAACACTCGGCCGCATGATACTGTCAATATCAAATCCGTGAAGGTTGCAAAAATAGGCTTGGAATTTTGGATTTGATTTGATTTGATTTGATTTGTATCTGATTCTTTTCCATTCACTCAAATTATATTCCATTCGAATTTTATCCCAAACTTTTGCCTTTGCAACGATTAGAGGATATATATAATATTTGGATATTATATAAACTTTTGACATTGACGCAGGAATATTTTAAAAAAGAGTTATTCCGACAAAAAACTTAAGCAAGAGTTAAATCCTCATTTATCACAAGCAGATATAAATCCTACGATCAAACCGCACTCACTACAAATATTGTTTATAGATTTCATCATCATATCATCATGGAATTATTCGTTTTTTTTTTTTTTTTTCTCTCTTCTTGTTGCAACTTTATATTGTTTATTTTACCCCCAAAAAAAAAAAAACTTTATACTGTTTATTTTAACGACGCATTGATGCGCTGATCGACACGGCAACGTTTTCGTGGTTGGTACGCTCATTTCTGTATTGCATTCCCTTGTTCAACAAAAAGACCAAAATGACCTTATTTATGACGTAGCCAGATGTTATCCACTTAAATTTCTATAAACCCCAAACACCGATGCCTTCAACTTGCATTATATTTAACGGAAAAATATAAAATACATCGACATGAATTGACAATTTCGCTTGTATTTGATTTGTTCCGTAAAATTTATAAGTTAGAGTTGATTAATTTTTAAAAAATAATTATAAATTTTATTAATTTAAAATAATAATGATAATAATAAAATTACGATAAAAAATATATTTAGTTGAAATTAATCTCAAATAAAATTTTAGATTCTGTTTGATAAACGGTTTGAGTTAAATTTTTAAATTTAAATTGATTGATTTTTTAAAATTAATTATAATTTTTATTAATTTTTTAAAATATAAAATTAAGATAAAAAAATACAGTTTATTTATTTTAAGTTTAACTGTATTTTTTATCTTATTTATGACGTAGCCAGATGTTATCCACTTAATTTCTATAAACCCAAACACCGATGTCTTCACTTGCATTATATTTAACGGAAAAATAAAATACATCGACATGAATTGACAATTTCGCTTGTATTTGATTTGTTCCGTAAAATTTATAAGTTAGAGTTGATTAATTTTAAAAATAATTATTAATTTATTAATTTAAAATAATAATGATAATAATAAAATTATGATAAAAAATATAATTTAATTGAAATTAATCTCAAATAAAATTTTAGATTATGTTTGATGAATCGATTTGAGTTAAATTTTTAAATTTAAATTAATTATTTTTTAAAAATTAATTATAATTTTTATTAATTTTTTTAAAAATATAAAAATTAAGATAAAAAAATACAATTTATTTTATTTTAAGTTCAACTAACTCACTAAATAATAAGTCCATGATGTAAACATAGTAGCTCAAAGTCAAAATTTGACGTTTAATAAAATATACATTTCTTATCAGTATCGGTACGAAAACCAAAAATTAAAATATCTAAGAAATCAAGGGCAAATTGGTAAACACGTTGTCTGTAAAACCATATAAATTCCAAAAGAGAAAAAAGAATGCTAGAGCAATTTTGTAAATTCCCAGCCGCATCCCTCAGGCGGCAACAAACTCTCCCTCCCTTTTCCATCTCCTCCGTCTAACGTGCGCCTCTGAGGTGTCGCCGGCACATATTCATCTTAACCTGCGCCCACCACCACGACGACCACCACCAACACCACCCTTCTCCGTCCATTTATGGCGGAGCCTCCCAAAACCGGCTCGTCCGGCGACAAGGACGCCGGCGCAGCCTTCGTCCTCGAATCCAAAGGTATGCTAATTTGTAAACACATATATAGATGTACATATATATATTTTTTGGGGATTATATGTTGATTTTGAAGGGGAAGATAATCATGATTATAATGATAATGATCGTAGGGAAATGGTGGCACGCGGGGTTTCATCTAACGACGGCGATAGTGGGGCCCACAATCTTGACCCTACCGTACGCGTTCAGAGGGCTGGGGTGGGTGCTTGGGTTCCTGTGCCTGACGATCATGGGGACGGTCACCTTCTATGCCTATTATCTCATGTCCAAGGTGCTTGACCACTGTGAGAAAGCTGGTCGTCGCCACATCCGATTCCGCGAACTCGCCTCCGACGTCCTAGGTAACATAACCCCCAAAAAAAAAAAAAGCACAAGAAAAAGAAGGGAAAAGAAAAGAAAAATTATTATTGGTTCTTAATGCACCAATGTTTTTGCTCTCCGGTGCGGAAATGGTTGTTAAAACGTCGTCGTCGTACGATCTCTTTTTTTACTTCCCCATTTTTTGTAGTAGGATGTTTCTGACACGTGTAGTGTGATGAGTGGGTTTGATTTTTCGCCTCATAGTTTGGCTCACTGCTAAGTTAGTTTGTTTGGTTGCCAAGAAAATGGAAGCTTGACAATTTTTTTTTTTTCATTCTG
Organism: Ficus hispida; assembly: GCA_025413025.1. Classification (NCBI taxonomy): domain Eukaryota; kingdom Viridiplantae; phylum Streptophyta; class Magnoliopsida; order Rosales; family Moraceae; genus Ficus; species Ficus hispida. Next base: position 32,701,905 of record CM046372.1, on the reverse strand, counting down.
GACTGGTTTGCTTGGTGTCAATGGCTGAATAACAGCCACCAAGTACGCGAGTCCTTTTTGGCCTATATGCAAAGATTGACACGAAAGTGATGGCTTTTGTGCTAGTACTTTTTTTTTTTTTTTTCCTTTCCCTTTTTGCCTTGTTATTTGTTAGTGTGACGTGAATTTGTAGGATCTTTCCTAAAGTAGTAGCATCACATCGTGAAAAATTGTTATCTTGCTTTTTAGTTTTACGAGAATTCTACAGTAGAACCTCAATGAAAAAAAAAAAAAATCCTACTTATACTTAATCCATCACATCAAATAAACGTTGTCAAAATATTCAGTCTCATATAAGATGCATCATATAATATAAATTTTAGGATTGTGATAATTGATCAATGATAGTTGATATTAATTTGGATGCCTCTTAGATTAAGATTCCCAATGTGTCTATACTTTTTTTATTTTTTTTATAACGTAATGAAATCAGTAGGTGATATTAATTTGCGGTTTTTTGTGTCTTAATTACAGGTTCAGGATGGATGTTTTACTTTGTGATATTTATTCAAACGGCCATAAATACAGGGGTTGGAATAGGAGCAATTTTGCTTTCTGGACAATGCCTTCAGGTACATTACAGCCTTTTTTTTTTCATTCTTTGCTTTCTGATTTTTAGTTCCACTTTTTTTTGTCCAATGAGTCAATGTATCTATTAAAGTTACATGAGTTGAGTATTATTTACTCTTCCATAATTAAAAGAGATTGCAATTTCGTGTATGATACCTCGTTCATGAATTATCTATGTTTTTGACTTCTTTGTGTGTGTCTATTATACATATAAAGTAATATTGCTTTTACGAGTTTGTTTGGTGTATTTGTGGGGCACTTCCATTTATAGCTTACAATATTTATTTGTCATTAAATTTCTGTCCATTTTTTATCACCAGGATAATGGTCCCACATTTTTTTTTTTTTTTTTGTAAAGCTGATTTTTGTGAAAAAAAACTTGGGACAAGTTGGCATGTAGAAGTTAAGATTGGTGGTAACTAACAAAATACGTAATCTATAAATGCCTTAATTGCCAAGGCATAGAAGTAAGTAATCAAGAGCAGCAAGACTCAGTCTTACCATCGGTGGTGGTGGCATGTTGGTAAGAAAATCTTATTTAGAGACTTTATTTTTACCATCTTCTAGATTCAAGCCGTGGTGCATATAATGTTGAACCTTTGGTAGAAAAGACTATGTGCATCTTACTCTTGAAGTCTGAGAGTTGTTTGCTGCCGAAGACCTAGGCTCAAGATTTTTGTCATCTCAGTATGATCCCAACAAACAACTTTAATCATGCTGGGAGCGTAAGTGTACCACTACTCTCCCTTTTTCTGCCAAACTTATGAAAGAACTGCATTTGTAGCTTTATGCATGATTGCAACTTGTTTGTTGACATTATTTGCAAAAAACCCGTCGAAATTATGTAGATGAATGTGTCAGAATTTCATTTATGATCCAAGACAGGAAAATTGAGATTTGACAATCATGAAGAAAACTGACACAGTTGGAATCTTGCATTATTCAAGTAACTTTTTTTTATCCCCCTTTTTTTTTTTTTTTTTTTAACTTTTTCATCTACTGGCTGTATAGATTATGTATAAGGAGATTTCCCCAGACGGGTCTCTGAGACTGTACGAGTTCATAGCAATGGTGACAGTGGTAATGATAGTCCTGTCTCAGCTCCCTAGCTTCCACTCCCTTAGACATATCAACTTTGGCTCACTGGTTCTCAGCTTGGGCTACTCCTTCCTTGTGGTTGGTGCTTGTATTAATGCAGGTACTAAATTCTTGAAAACTTTTTATCATGTAACTTTTGTTTCCCATTACATCATTTTTACCTTTTAGTATTATATAGAAAATATATATATGTGTAACTATAAACTTTGAAAGGAATCAATTTTCTGTATATTGCCACACACAAACTGATTTACACGGCTCCTTCTTATAGGACTTTACAAAGAATAGGAAACAAAGAAGAATAGGAAACTACTATCTATGCTAGCAGACCTAATGACTAACTTTCCTATTTTACAAAAGTTGACTAGCTATATTTACACAATAACAAATCAGCTAACTAATTCACAAAATAGCTAACAAATCTTCTATGATTTAATCAGCCGAATATTCCCACACTCCCCCTCAAGCTGGCTCGAATATATCTGCCATAGCCAGCTTGCCAATCAAGTTGTCAAACTGCTTTTTGTGTAGTCCCTTTGTGAGTATATCGGCTGTCTGTTCATTGGTAGGAACATACGTCATGCAAATTAACCCATTGTCCACCTTTTCTCTGATGAAATGCTTGTCAACTTCCACATGTTTTGTCCTATCATGAAGGACAGGATTATGTGCAATTGAGATGGCTGCTTTGTTGTCACAGTATACTTTCAGAGGTAGAGGACCAGTGATCTTCAGATCTTCTAGCAGTCTTCTAATCCATATTGCTTCACAAATTCCATGAGCAATTGCTCTAAACTCAGCTTCAGCACTACTCTTAGCCACCACACTCTGTTTCTTGCTTCGCCAAGTAACTAGATTGCCTCCAACGAAGGTACAATAACCAGATGTTGACCGTCTATCTGTAACACTTCCAGCCCAGTCTGCATCTGTGTAGACTTCAACCTGTAAATTGTCATGTTTTTTAAACAACAATCCTCGTCCTGGAGCCCCTTTTAAGTATCTCAAGATCCTATAGACTGCATCAAAGTGCTCTGGTCCCGGTGAATGCATAAACTGGCTCACCATGCTTACTGCGAAAGCAATATCAGGTCGCGTATGTGACAAGTAGATCAATCTCCCTACAAGTCTTTGGTACTGCTCCTTGTTTATTACTTCTTCTGACTTGACAGGTTGTAGCTTTTGATTAGGTTCAACTGGAGTGTCAACTGGTTTGCAACCGAGTAGACCTGTTTCATTAAGCAAATCAAGAACATACTTTCGTTGATTAACGAAAATTCCTTCCTTAGACCTGGCAAATTCTATTCCCAGGAAATATTTCAACGTTCCCAAGTCCTTGATCTCAAAATTGTCGGCAATTCTCTTCTTCAATTTCTCCAATTCACCTCTGTCATCACCTGTCAAGATTATGTCGTCTACATATACAATTAGGATAGCAATTTTACCTTCCTTAGAGTGTTTGTAGAACATGATATGATCTGCTTGGCTTTGACAATACCCATAGCTTCTTACTGCTTTCCCGAAGCGTCCAAACCACGCCCTAGGAGATTGTTTCAGGCCGTACAGGGACTTCTTTAGTTTGCAGACCCTATTTCTTCCAAGCTTTCCCTTGAAACCAGGTGGAAGGCTCATAAAGACTTCTTCCTCCAATTCCCCATTCAAGAAGGCGTTTTTTACATCCAATTGGAACAAAGGCTAGTTACCATTTACAGCCAATGATAATAACACTCGGATTGAGTTTATCTTGGCTACAGGGGCAAATGTTTCCTGGTAATCAATTCCATATGTCTGCGTGAAGCCTTTTGCAACTAGCCTTGCTTTGTACCTTTCTACACTTCCGTCAGCCTTGCATTTCACAGTAAACACCCACTTACACCCAACTATCTTCTTGTCCCTTGGCAAATCAACTATCTCCCAAGTACCACTTCTCCTTAGAGCATTCATCTCTTCCATCACTGCTAATTTCCAATTCGGATTATCAAGTGCTTCTTGAATATTTCTCGGAACAAACAGGTGAGAGATCTTAGAAGTAAATGCCCTATGACTATGAGATAGTTTTTTGTAGGATAAATATTTGGCAATGGGATGTTTAGTGCAAGTTCGGGTTCCTTTCCTAACTGCTATAGGAATATGAAGGTCTGTAAAATTTTTTGTAGGAGATTCGATGATTTTAGTTGAAGGATTTATTGGAGCAGAAAGTTCAATAGGAGATGGAAATGGAAGAGAAGTACCTGGAATATTCAAAGAGCCGTTGCTCGAAGGTTCTGACTGATCTTGACCAAGAGTGATTGGAGGGCTATTACTTTTATGATGTAGTCTACGTCTAGAATAAACCAGAGTCTCACGATTTGGATGATTTTGAAGTGTTTCTCCCCCTGCTTGTGAATCATCAATGTTTGGCAACGATGGACAAGGATTTCCATTATTTTCATAATCTTGAACAACATTTTCCTTAATTTGAGAATTGGAAACATCAGAAGGAGAATCAAGCAAAATATTTGGTAGAGGGGTAGCGGATAAATCCCAAAAATAATTTTCTTCTCCACTCTCTTGTTTCTCCCCCTGAAGAAAATTCTTTTGAAAAAAAGGTTGATTTTCCAAAAAAATTACATCCATGCTAACAAAAATTTTCTTCGTTTGAGGGTTGTAACATTTATATCCTTTTTTATTTGGAGCATAGCCTATAAAAACACACTTTTCGGCTCTAGGATCAAGTTTTGACCGAAACTTGCTAGGTATATGAACATAAGCAGTACAACCAAAAACCTTTAAAGGCAATTCAGAGTGTATCCGTGATTGTGGAAAAACTTGTTTGAAACATTCCAAAGGAGTTTTGTATTTTAAAATCCGTGTAGGCATTCTATTAATAAAAAAACATGCGGTTAAAACTGCTTCTCCCCACAAATATTTTGGAACATATGTAGAAAACATGATAGCTCGGGCAACTTCAAGTAAATGTTTATTTTTTCTTTCAGCAATTCCATTTTGTTGCGGAGTGTCAATGCAAGTCGATTGATGTTGGATACCTTTTTCACACAAAAAAAGTCCTAAGTATTTATTAAAGTACTCTTTACCATTATCAGTATGTAAAATACTAATTTTGGTATGAAATTGATTTTCTACCATGTTATAAAAATCTATAAAAATTTTTCCACTTCAGATTTTTCACTCATCAAATATACCCAACATAAACGAGAATGATCATCAATAAATGTTACAAACCACTTTTTTCCAGAAACAGTAGTAACCTTTGAAGGCCCCCAAACATCACTATGAATTAAATAAAATGGTTTGGAAGCAATATAAGGTTTTGGTAAAAAAGTAGCACGATGACTTTTTGATAAAACACAACTTTCACATTGAAAAGAGGAACAATCCAATCCTTTAAAGAGAGAAGGAAATACATGTCTAAGATAAGGAAAACTAGGATGTCCTAATCTAAGGTGCCAAAGCATTATTTGTTCACGAGTAGAAAGAGAACTAACACTACTAAGGCCGTGGGACCTCTTATTACTAGATAGATTTTCATCAAAAAAGTAAAGTCCATCCACCATCTTAGCACTGCCAATCATCCTCCCCGAGCTCCGGTCCTGAAATTCACATTGAGAATCAAGAAAAATTACACGGCAGTTAGAATCTCTAGATAGTTTGCTAACGGATAAAAGATTACAAGCAAGTTTAGGGACATGGAGAACAGATTTAAGATCTATATTCTCGGATAACTTTATCAAACCTTTTCCTGCAATAGGTGAGAAACTTCCATCGGCAATTCGAATTTTTTCATTTCCCGAACAAGGGGAATATGAACTAAATAAATTTGAAAAACTAGTCATGTGATCGGAGGCTCCAGAATCTATGATCCAAGGAGCAGGACCGGATTTTAAATGACAAGAAAGGGCATTAGATTCACTACCTGTTTGTGCAAGAGAAACATTAGGAATACCAGATAAGGAGTTGGTCCTTAACAGCTTAAGAAGATGATCCATCTGCTCCTTGGTGAAGGGTCCTGTCTCGGCCTCATTTGCTGATGGAAACACCCGACCTCCTTGGTTGGATTTATCACCCCTGTAGCCAATTTTTCCACGCCCTCGAATATACATACGGACAGATTGGGACCACCGTAAGAAGTTATCGCCATTTAGGCAAATGGTAGTGATCTGGACAGAATGAGAGTCTGAGTTTGGGGCTTGGGTTTCAGTGGTTTTTTTCTGGACAGCAGGGGAAGAGGTTGAATCTGAAGTGAAATCAGACATAGCTGGAACGGTTTATGGTTCTAGGGTTTGTCTAAAACTATTTGTGGCTCTGATACCATATAAACTTTGAAAGGAATCAATTTTCTGTATAGTGCCACACACAAACTGATTTACAAGGCTCCTTCTTATAGGACTTTACAAAGAATAGGAAACAAAGAAGAATAGGAAACTACTATCTGTGCTAGCAGACCTAATGACTAACTTTCCTATTTTACAAAAGTTGACTAGCTATATTTACACAATAACAAATCAGCTAACTAATTCACAAAATAGCTAACAAATCTTCTATGATTTAATCAGCCGAATATTCCCACAGTAACTATATACACTTGTATAGGAAAATTTTCGTGACTATTTGGAATTGGAATTACAGCCAAGGCAGTGTGGCGCTGGTGTGTGTGCATATATATATATATTAGGGATTACTTATGTTTTCTATAGAATTTTGGTTTAATCCCAAGTCCCTGAAACCAGACATAAACAACTTTCTTCTACCGTTTGCAATGAAAGAATGCAGATATTATGAGCTAGCTTTTTTGTGTCGGCTTGCATGTTTGCCGTGTTAGTTTGCACCTCATTGTTTGTAATACTTCAAAGCGGCTCCAAAATTTGTAAGTTCTTAGTTGCTTGTGAAAGAAGTAAGTAGTTGGAATTTTTGTTGAAGTTGTTCAATGAGATGGTTGTTTGCATAAGGGGCAAGCGATTGAGGTATTTATTTGGTCCTACATGTTAGATTGTACCATTTAGGAAATGAGGTTTCTAGATTTCTAGTGTTTGGACAATCTGTTAGAAACTTGTTGGTGTAAATTTGGCTATTTCTGGTTATTTATGCTACTTTCTGCTTTGGTCTGCAGCTACGTCAAAAAACGCCCCGCCAAGGGACTATTCCTTGGAATCTTCAAGCTCGGCAAGGGCTTTCAGTGCCTTCAGCTCCATCTCCATATTAGCCGCCATTTTCGGGAACGGGATACTGCCTGAAATACAAGTAAAGACACAGATTCTTGGAGCATTTGATGTAAAACTGTTGTATGATCTGTTTGGAATCGAAAACACTAAAATACACAACACAGACGAGCAATGGTTTTGCTATTACTTCATTTAATTTCAACCTTGCCGTCCATACAGGCTACTCTGGCTCCACCTGCTACTGGGAAGATGGTGAAAGGTCTTTTGATGTGTTACTTGGTGATTTTCGTCACTTTCTACTCAACTGCTGTGTCTGGTTATTGGGTTTTTGGGAACAAGTCGAATTCGAACATTCTCGAGAGCCTAATGCCAGATGAAGGGCCTGCTCTGGCTCCAACATGGGTTCTTGGACTTGCTGTTATCTTTGTTCTCCTTCAGCTCCTTGCCATTGGCCTGGTAAATAAAATAGCTCAAAAATTCTTTCTTCAAATGCTCGTCAAATAAATTTCCTAAGGATTAATTTCACTTGTGCTTGCTAAATACAAGGGCTGTCTCACTTGCCCTAGAAGTTCAATTTTGTGACATTACCAATTAGAAAATCATCTCAAGAGGCTTATCCCATTACGTTTAATTCGTAACTAAACCTGACATGTTTAATCCTTAAACTTGCTGAAGTACTTAAATTTGCTCCTTCTGTCATATTCTGTTACTCTTCTGAACGCAATTAATCACGGAATGCAACAGAAAGTGAAAAATTGAGACAACTTTCTAGGTATTATGGATTACAAAATGCATTGAAACTCAGGGCAAATTGGAACAAACCTTATCCATAGTTGTCCAAGTCTCTTAATCCATACTTAATGCTTTAATTGTTCTCCAATATAACGCAGGTTTATTCACAAGTTGCTTATGAGATCATGGAGAAGAAATCAGCTGACGTCGAGCAAGGTGTGTTTTCAAAAAGAAACCTCATTCCTCGGCTAATCCTCCGCACGCTGTACATGGTACTCTGCGGATTCTTTGCTGCAATGCTTCCATTCTTTGGAGACATTACTAGTGTGGTAGGAGCTATTGGGTTCATCCCTCTAGATTTCATCCTCCCAATGCTTCTCTACAACAAGACTCACAACCCTCCAAGATCATCCTTCACTTATTTGATCAACATCTTGATCATCGTCGTGTTCACGGGCGTAGGAATTATGGGTACATTCTCTTCTGTAAGGAAATTGGTTCTTGATGCCTACAAGTTCGAACTCTTTAGCAGTGATGTGGTTAACTAGGCTTCTGCATAAAGTTTTACATCTATATATATATATATATATATATATATATAGAGCTCTCAAATAATTTTGTAAAGTTTTGCATCAATCTCGAATTTTTGTTTCAGCTCTTAATTGTAAACCTTTTTTTCTTATTCTCTTTTCAACGGTTAGGATCATTTATATGTGCTTGATTTAATACTTGTCTAATTTTTTTTTCCTCGACGTGTTGTCTCCAACAATGAATTTATCCACTTGAATTCATATTTAGTACATAAATATATTATAAACATTTCAAATTATCATACTCTATCAATTTTCTATCGGTAAAGATACACTAATTCATAATTTTTTAAATATTATTAATAAAAAAATTATAATTTATAACGACAGTTCATATTGAAAAATTGGGATGAAAATCGGGGGATCGCGGACATATGTTCTTGATAAGTGACATGAAATCAAATGGGTATTTAGATCAGAGACTGGGAAGTAGGTCCAGAAGTCAAATAATCCAGCTGTTGAAACACTTGCATAATAATAAATAATAATACAATGTTTGTATTTGTTTCCTATATGGGACAGGTGGCAGGTCCATAATTTAGGGTTATTGGGCAGTTATGGCCGACATTATTCTAGGCTAATTTGTCTAACTTGACACTTAGTGAGCTTGGTCCTTCTCTTTATTATCAAGTCATGCTGTATTTAATTAATCTGAGTTGTGATTTGGGACCGTAGATCATGGTTTTGTTTTTAATTCTGATTATATATATATATATGTTATTTATATAAATTATTGTACTCGTGTTTTACACTGCCAAAGTCGGAATCCAAATCTTCCTCCTTATCTGCGTCAATATTTGATACCCTTTTGTCATCATATCATTTATAGAAAATGGCTTTAATTCTTATCTCAAGTTTTTTTTTTCCCAAAAAAATTTTTGAAAGTGCAACCCCCCCCCCCCCCTTTTGTTTTTAAGGTGATCGATCAAGATCTGTCACTGATGAATCATGATAAGTTTGTAATCCATTATGAATAGATTTAATTGTTAAATAGTGATTAATCAATATGAATTATAACTTCTAATCTATTAATAGTGTATTATTGATCAGTCGCTTATACTTATTGATATATAATTGATAATCATATATAAAAACAACGGGCACACCTAATTTTTCCTTTGGATTTATTTTTATTTTATTTTGATCTATTTGTCATTTATTATTATTATTTTTATACTTATTATTATTAAAGTAACTGTTGTGTTCTGGATAGAGAGGTTATGAACAGTAAATACTGTTGAAAATGCCCTATATAGTTTGTATCATTGGTCCGCATATGTATACATTTATTTTTCATTTGTTTCTTTTCGTGTAGATATGAATTAAAAACTTGTGCATATCCGAAAAATGTTTAGAACTGTTGACTTGTTAGCTTTCAATTGTATCTACAAATCTTATCAAGCGTTTTTTGTATCATTTAAGAAATGCTTGTCAACATCATCTATTGGGTATAAAAATATGGAGACTTGGTTCTTCTTTTTTGTCTTGTTTCGTATATCTTGTTTCTTTTCAAGCTAATCCAAGTAGAAATTATTGAAACAAAAATTGATTTCATTTAGAATTTAGAGAGACACAGCGCATAAAAAGGAAATATTTTTCGTCTGATATAATAATGTATATATGTGATGATTAATATCCCAAGTAATTGAAAAAGAATGCATATTATTGTGAACCAGAAAAGGGAAAAAAAATCTCTTTTCCTGTTCGGACTAACTCAACATGTAAGAAAGAGTTCAAAGTTTTAGATCCTAATATAAATATAAGAGGGGTTTTTTTTTTTTCCAAATTATAAAATAGGATATTCATATGATCCATAAAAAAAAATAGAAAGACTCTTTTTAAAACAAATAAATAAATAAGTATATGTGCATTCTTTTCTCGAGGACAAAAAAAAAGAATTCTAAGTATGGTGTAAAAAATCAAATCTCTCATGAATAGTAGAGAATCATTACACACTGGTCATTCATTATTATAATTTACATGTCACTTTTACAGGTGAAAGGTTTTATTTTATTATTTTTTTTTTTTTTGAGTTTTTTTAACCTTTTAAGATAGTTTTCTTCCTCTTTGAAGCTTTAGTTTTAGTTTTAGTTTTAGTTTTAGTTTTTTTTTTTAATGAAACCTTGAGGTTTAGTTAAATCTATTCAATTAGGACTTACTATTTACTGAGTGCTTATGTTTAACACAATAGTTTTCCAACCAACGTATTACAACTCTGCAATCCACTTTTTTACTACTTGCTCAGCTATAACAAAGAATCCACTTAATTTGAGGTAGCTCAAAAATCATGCTAATTTATTTATTAGATTAATACACGACTTATGGATCACCACTAACTGTAACACAACGAGCTATAAAACAAAATATATGGAAAAGAAAACCAATTATATGGTATTAATAGCCTCAGCAATAATATTATTATATTGATATACACACGCACACGCACATACACATATTATATTGTTCTATAAGGCGCGTTCATACCAATCTCTTACATAAGTTGGTTCATCGAAGACATAAGAAATTTCTTTTTATCCGTAGATATGTAGGGTCACAGGGAAATATATGACCTATATATGTATACACATATTTATATTGAGGACAAGAGATATACATTTGCATTTAACATGTTATTGAATATATGGGTCCCTTTACCAATAAATGTGGCCCGGCCATGAATTACCTCTGCTTCACGATGAATATGTATAATAATTCATATTATTCCGTTATGGTCACGTAACCTATAGTACTCTTCTTAATTGATTACGTAAAAGATGAATTATTTATTTGTTTAAAGTTTTCGTTTAGGAGCTATAAGATCCTGAATTTGCATGAGGTAGTCCCTCAACCTTATACATGCTTAAAAATATCTCACTTAATTTGGTTATCCTGTGACGTTAAATTAATTCTAAAATCACCAAATAAGAGCCTATATTTACCAAAAAAAAAAAAAAAGCATTAAAACTCTTTTTGACCTATATTTTTGGCAATCTATATTACAGCTCGTATTCAAGTTGCTGTTTAAACAAGCTTTTCCGTGACGAAATATGAATAATACTATATATAACATCAATAGAAACAATGATTCATGATGTTTTACCAATTAAAATATACCAATACGTAACAATGTAATTTATTTAGTAAATAAATATGTGAAAGTGTACTTACACAATAAGTCATCAAGTACTTAGAATTCTCAAGTTTATAAGTTTTCTATATGATAGGATATTCTTACAGAAAGTGTATTCTGAATGTTAAATTTGAATAAAATTTTGTTAAAAGTTAATAGAAAAATACAAAACTGACATAATTTTATATAGGTCACTAGAATCTTATTGACAGATTATTTCTTTATATACTTTATAAAGATTACCGTTGGGATGATTTTCTTTACTAAGAGTCTCAAACAATAAAATTCTAATGTTTATTCTAAGAAATGAATTGTCAAATGAAAATTTTTATTTATCAAAAGATCACAAGTACAATTACAAAGTTTCCTTCTCTAAGATATCTCTTAGAACTCTCAAAAAAGAAAAATCCCCTAAATCTAATTAAGGATTCGGTCCTTGTTTATAGGCTTTGGAGAATCTCTCTTGTTCTCATGCCAGCTCAGCTTTCTTACTCTGACTCTTTACTTTAGTTTAGGCTGACTCTTCTTTTGTCTCTCTTCAGTTTGAACGTCTCCAAATATTTACTTATCCTTAGATCTAATTCGTTTATTGACATGACATCATTTTGTCTTCCTATTCTTGAAATATGTCATTTCAATTCCCGAATTCGGTATCATTTTATATAATTGAATATTGACTCTCCCACGATTACAATTCTTATTTTAGATAAGGATTTCTAAATTTTATTTCTATGAACAATACTATAGCACCAACAAAATGAATTATTGATTTGGAAAATTAGGCTAGATGGCCTATTTCAGTTATGCAATCTAATAGGTGGCCGATTTTTTTTTAATTTAGCAAAATGACTGTTTGTCATTTTTTTTTTCATATTTGATCAATTAGTGATAAATTATGAATATTTATGATATTTATTATGGTCAATTAGTGATGATCAAATTCATAATATTTTGTGGTCAAGCACATTGATCGATTATTTAAGAAAATTGATTAACTAGTTTAGAAAAAAATATCTTTTAACTAATTTTTAAAAACTTAGATAATTTTGTTAATAATAAAATTTCAAAAGGGATATTTAACTCTAAATCCCTATTTATTTTTTACCACATTATGTAATCGTATTGTTACATACAACATCAATTTTGCCCCCATAATTGTCGTGAAAGAGGAATCCAAAGACCACATGAAAGTGTCCGTTTAAGTAATAATATCATAAGTGGCGTCACATGAGCTTTACTATTATTGTTTTTTTTTTTTTAAGTGCAGTTGAAGCAAAATATAAAAGGAAATTACGTGATCGAATAGTATTTGTTGTGGAATTCATTAATTATTATACTCATATGAAAAAAATAATATTGAGATTTGGGTACGCGATTTTCTTCTATGGCGTATTTTGTAAGAGAAAAGAGAAAAACAAAGCAGAGAGATAGAAAGATTAATGTAAAATTTATCTTTCATGATTATTTAATGCGGGTGAAAATCACTTTAAGAATTTTAAAACACCTTAATTTTGATCCACTCTAAACGGGAAATATCAATGAAAAGATTTTATATTAAACAACATAAGAGAAATGACTTCTTCTTCCTTCTCTATATTCATCGGGCATAAGTGCTCCACCGCTCCCTCTTTCTTAGACATTCTTCTTTTTATCAAACACACTCTCCTAAACTTCTCCTAATCATTATAAAATTTACGTTCTTGTTTATGTATATACATTAGTTGTATAACACGTCCAAAGCGTGTATGGAATAAATAAATAAATAATTAAAAAAAAAAACCCAACGTGAAGACCGTGGAATATATTAATAAATAATAAAATAATAGTAGATGTATTAGATTTCTATTAAAATACATACATCAATGAAAGTAAGTGTGAACTGGAAAACCGATACAATTATTTTAATGTCATTAATTATTTAAGAAAAATAGAAACACTGGATAGTCAGATTCGTATGGTATTGCGTCCAACTATATACATCCCCGTCGATTCCATTAAATGCAGCAAATTCATGGTCAAGAAGAGGAGGACGTGAACGAGCGAGCTTCGTACGAAAGTTTTTGAAAGAAAAAAAAAAAAAAGAAAAAAGAAAAAAAAATAAAAGACCTTTTAGGTAGTAAACTCATAACTAACACGCTTGAAGCTTCACCAACCATTTAGGCTCTCAACTCCTTCGGAAAATCACGCCCCTTCTCTCTCTCTAAAACTTCCTCTCTCTTCTTCTGCTCCTTAATTTCTCGCGAGCCAAACACATCGTAAAATGGAGAAATCGAAAGAGAACGTCCGAGAAAATCAACAACTGGATCAGAAGGCGAAATCGGCTCTCGTCTGGGACTGTGGAAGCGCGCTCTACGACTCCTTCGAGCTCAATTCCTTCAAACGCCAGCTCGACTCCGCCATATCTTCTAGAAGCCTCTCCATGCCTCACCTCTCCGATCGTCGAGTCCTTCCAGCGCAGCTAGCGCCGGCGCCGCCTCCGGTGCAGACGGTTGCGGTGAAGAAGTCGTCAAAGTTTTCGCGATCGATCAACAAGCTTCTCCGGTCGGTTTTTCGGCCGAAGCCGAATTCGGATCCTCTTCTCCGAGTGAAAGAGCAAGCGAGGGAGGGATTCTTCGTCGTCTACGACAAATCCGGCGCGCTCACGACGATTCCCGAGGTTCCGGAGATAGATTTCAGCGGATTTTCACCGGAGATCGGATCGCTGGTGAGGAGAACGGGATCGGAGCGGTTGGCGGCGGCTAATTCGATCGGTATTTCGTGTGCTTAATCGAATAAATTTTAGCTTAGGTATATAGAACATGGAAGATATAGAATTTTTTTGGTTAATTTTCTAAAAATCAAGGCTAAAAGCTGATTTGCTGATCGTACAATATGTTATGTGACTAGTCTGGAAGCTTTCTTGTCTATATTTTAATGTATTGGAATATGTTTTCTCTTATTTTTTTTCTTAATTTCTTTTAATTAATAATATCTTCTTGCTTAGAGCTGACGAATTTGACAAAATCATGGAATGAATATTATTGTTTAATTCCACATCATTGCACAATTTACTAAATATACACATCCTGATCTTGTCAATACATGTGTAGGCTCGCTAGGCCTAGTGTTTGGATGTGCAGGGAGGGGCAACCGGTAATGCTCATAGTTCCCCGGCTAAATAACTAATTTCACTGTTCAAACACCTATAGCGTATATGAACATATTTATATGCTAGTAACGAGAAAAATTAAACTTGTTTTTAGTTCACGCATTAAGATAAAATTTTTAAATTAAAGTTGATTGATTTTTTAGAAATTAATTATAAAATTTATTAATTTTTTATAAAAAATATAAAAATTAAGATAAAAAAATATAATTTAATTAAAATTAAATTATAATGTCAAACGAAGTCTAACTTTAACATCTATTTCTCCTAAGGAGAAAAGTAAAATTAGTTCATATTATTTTCATTTTTAATAAATTATTAAAATTTTTTATTATTGACGAAAAGAACATAAGATACCACAACAACAAAATTTTTTTTAATATATATATATATATATTAGAGAGTAATACGTGTATAAATACCATTTTATCCTATAATTATTACATGTAATTATTTATACAAGTAATCTAATTATATACACCGTACAATTCTACAACGTGTCTATTGATGGCATAGTTGAATGCGACAAGCGCGTTTATTTGTTTATTTTTTTGATATTTTTTTATTAGTGTTTGTTTATGATATTATATTATACCATGTGTGAAGTTGTATCTACTATGACATATGCGATATGGCTTTTCTTTATATTAATTAACAAATTAAAGTAACTTATGATAATTTCATTATCATATTCCCTGATCAGACTTGCGTGGATGTTTTTAATTTCGTTTCTTCTTGCCAATAAAAATTTAGTGAGGTGTTTGCGGTTGATTCGGTCGGTTTTTTAGTAAAAAAAAAATCATTGATCAAATTAAAAAAAAAATTTAGACTGTATGAACGATTTGATATTTTAGAAAAAAAAAAATCAATCAAACTGTGAATTATCTGTTTGCGCGTTATTTTGAAATAAATCACAGTCAAAATAAAAAATCACAATTATAACTGAATAGTGAATAACATTTCTCGATTTGTGCGCGAATAATACAACACAAACAATTTTAAGCTTGGAGTTACATTTACCACTTGTTAGGACTCTCCTCGTATCCTGCAAATACTGTAAAAATAAAAATTTGACAAGTTATACCTACAATTTGTTTATAATGCAAACTAGCGTGAAGAAAAATTATAAAATTCATATAAGCTCTAAAGGCATATTTTTAGACTGATAAGTGATCCGTTTTAGACATATAAACCGTTAATCAAACCGATCATTAAAAAAAACCCATAAGATAAACAGACCAAGTAATTCAAAAATAATTAATGATTTGGTTCGGTCAGTTAACCCCTACAATTTTTAATTTCCTCATCTCCTAAATGGGATGATATTGATAGGCATAACAATTATCGTTTCAAAAGAAAAATAAGATCTGAGAGAAAAAGAGGGAAATAAATAAAAATGGGCCTATGTTAGTATTTTTTTAAAATTTTTTTGAAAATTAAGGTGGAGCCAATGGAGAAATGGAAATGGCCTACGTAGTTAATAATAAGTCAGTCTTTAGATGACACAAGATGCGTCCATTACAATAGCAAAGAGGGCCACGGATTTATGTATCAGATCAGGCCATGGGGGGACACTTTCTAATGAGTTATGTAGGCCTCTTTAGAATGCAGCTCTGCAAATAGTTCATGGCGTATTTCAAAAAAAAAAAAAAAAAAAGACTCAATTTTTGGAGCTCTATTTATTCTCTCATCTATGTTTATAAACCTCTGCACCGTTGGTTATAAAGATTTTTTTTTTTTTTTAACAAACTTATCTGGTAAATATTTAGAGGAGGTTTTTGATCTATAAAAACCTATTTTATAATGCTAAGTGTTTTTCTCAACATGTTTTTCCTTTTAAAATTATACTTTTGGATTTAATACCAAAAAAAAAAAAAAAAAGACGAAAACAACCGGGGAGACAAACACAACAATAGGAATGATAACCATTGGAGAAGTTGACGAGCTTGAGTGAGACCGGATTTGGACAGCGCGAGGCTGTACCCGGTGGGTTACCTTGTGTAACTCTCACATTGTGCACTACTAAGGCTAGGGGATCAAAGGAGCCTTGGCCTTGCTTGCTTGAAGGGCAAGCAAAATCGTTAACCCGAGGCTAGTGAGGTGTGGAAGTTTTTGTCCTCCAAAAATGGGTACTGTGAGTCCTTTTTTCACCCTCAATAGTGGTCTTGATTTGGAATTTTAGATGTATAATTAGGCTTCTCTAATCCGACCATTAAGGAAAACTCTTGTCGTAAAAATGTGATGTAAGATGGGAGCAATATGGTAAATTCTCATGAATGGCACTAACTTTGATTATTTATTAGAGAGATATCTTTAAACTTTAAAGGCTAGATTCCAACAATCTTGGAAAATCGAGAAGAAAAAGCCTTTTAATTTCATAAAATTTATTCAACACACTATTTTTAGACCTTTTACTTTGCAAATTAAAAAAAAATGGAGAGAAAAAAGTTAACAAAACTAGTGCCATTGAAAATAAGTATATTTATTTTATTATTCGCTATCTTCTTATTTGTATTAGAGTAAAGTTGTGAAATGAATTAGATTAGATATGTTCTTCTCTCATATCAAACAACATGAATCCTTAAAAAAAAGAAAAAAAGAAAAAAGAAAAGAAAAAAAAAAAAAAGAGAAAGATAGAAAACAGATGCTTCTCACCAAACACAAGGTACATCATATTTTTAAATATAAGGATTAAAAAGTAATAATCTTGTTTAGGATTACTTTATCCTAAAAAATGAGATAGTCAAGCGACAATGATGATGAAAAAAAGAAAGAGATCAAAATCAAAATGAACCTCTTAATTTTTGTTTTTTGAACTTGGAAGGAAATATTCGAATCCTACAATTTTTTTTTTTTTTTTTGGTGAAGTTAGAGTGTGAAAATATTAATAGTTACCTAAATAGTTTCTGAACTCTTGCAAAGGTGATGGTTTGGTCTTTATTCTTTTTTATTTTTTTACCGAGATGATAAAAAACTCTTATTTTTTGACTGTTATGGTCCTTTTCGTCAAAATCCATTAAATTTTTAACGGAATCTTATTGAATGACTATTTTATAATAAAATTACAAAAATACCCTCTCTCTCTCTCTCTCACCCTCCCCCTTCCCCTCACTCTGTTTCGCCTATCCCCCCTCCCCCCCCCCTCTTTCTCGGTCTAGCACCCCCACCCTCGCCCACCTTTCGCCGCCGTTTACCCCCTACCCCTCCTCTCTTTGCCTTTCAATTTGGTCCCCCCCGCCCCTGGCCCCCATCTCGCCGCTGTTCGCCACCCCCCTCCTCTCTCTTTCTTAGTCTGGCCCTTCTCTTTTGCTGCCATTCGTGGCAAGCCCCCCCCCCCAACTAGAACCCAGATCAGAGTTGCCCCCTCTGTCTTTGCCATAGTCTAGGTCCCCTTACTGGAATCACTGATTTGTTTCCCCCCGTCTTTGCCATCGTCGGGCTCCCACTGTCTTCGCCCTCACCAAACTCGACTCAAAACCCATAACCAAATTGGATCCCCCCCATCTCCCAAAAAAAAAAAAAATCTAGGATTATCCCGACAAAAAAAAGGAATCAAATCATCGTTTTTATAAGAATTTAGAGACTTTATAAGCTAATTACTCTTTTATATATATATATATATATGTATGTATTTCAACATAAATAAACAACAACAATTACCAGGGTTAAAAAAGAAAAAAGAAAAATCTTTTTACTTCATTGAATGCTGATGCATCATCATGTCAGCAAAACCAAGACACTGGCATGACATCACAACCACAAGTAAAGTGTGAACGGCATAAAACAATATCTAGGCTGTGTGAATGAAATTTGTCATTACATATGACAACGTGGTAATTTGATCAAACAAAAAACCCATAACAAAATTGGATCCCCCAACACCCCCCCCCCCCCCCCTAAAAAAAAAAAAAAAGAAGAAGACCAAATCATCATTTTTGTAAGAATTCAGAATTTTTATAAACCAATTACTCTTTTTATGTGTCTATATATATATATTTCAACATAAATAAACAACAACAATTACCAGGGTTAAAAAAAAAAAAAGAAAAATCTTTTTACTTCATTGAATGCTGATGCATCATGCATGTCAGCAAAACCAAGACACTGACATGACATCACAACCACAAAAGCCAAAAAAAGAGTTGGACCAGAAGACAAGCCATGTTGCAAAGCTCCCACCTTTTCCTTACCCTTTTTAGACCAATTTTTCTGCCACTCATTTTCTCTAATTTAACTATCCACCAAAAAAATATAACTAAAATTAAATTTCTGCCTCTATAAAACTCACGGCCGTCTCTCTTTCACGGCAACCAAACAACCTTATTAACACCATGGAAGATCAGAAACCACCTCAAGTAGCCATAGTCCCATCCCCAGGCATGGGTCATCTCATCCCACTAGTCGAGTTCTCAAAACGACTCGTCGTACACCACAACTTCACCGTCACTTTCATAATCCCAAACGACGGTTCAGCCATGGAATACCCAAAGAAGCTCCTCCAATCCCTGCCCAAGCCCATATCCTCCATATTTCTTCCACACGCAAGCTTCGACGACCTTCCGGCTGACGCGGTGATCGAGACTCGGATCACACTCAGCGTGACGCGGTCCGTCCCCGCCATACGACAGTCGTTGAAGGCCATGACCGAGTCAACTCGCTTGGTGGCTCTTGTCGTCGATATGTTCGGCCTAGACGCCTTCGACGTGGCTAAAGAGCTCAACATCTTGCCCTACGTTTTCTACCCTAGCAACGCCCTGAGCTTGTCGTTTGTGTTCCATTTGCCGAAGCTCGACGAAACGACAACGTGCGAGTACCGCGATTTGCCCGAACCGGTCAAACTGCCTGGGTGCGTGCCGGTCCAAGGCCGGGATCTCATGAACCCGGCTCAAGATAGAAAGAACCCGTTCTATAGAGCGGTTCTTGACATGATCAAACAGTTACACAACGCTACTGGGTTAATCCTCAACACTTTTGTTGATTTAGAACCGGGTGCTTTAAAGGCATTGAAAGAAGGATTCTATAATAACCCACCGGTTTACCCGATTGGACCTGTGGTTCAGACCGGTTCATCTAGTTTTGATGAGTGTTTGGGTTGGTTGGACAAGCAGCCACAAGGGTCGGTTCTGTACGTTTCATTCGGTAGCGGTGGGACCCTCTCACAGGAGCAAATGACTGAATTAGCCTTGGGGCTTGAGATGAGTGCGACCAGATTTCTATGGGTAGTCAAAAGCCCACATGAAGAAGAAGCAAGTGCCGCTTACTTTGACGTGGAGAGCAACAAAGACCCTTTTGAGTACTTACCAAAAGGGTTCTTGGAAAGGACTAGAGATGTGGGTTTGGTGGTGAGCTCTTGGGCCCCGCAGGTTCCGGTTCTGAGCCATGGCTCGACCGGTGGGTTCTTGTCGCATTGTGGTTGGAACTCGACACTAGAGAGTATTGTTCATGGTGTGCCTTTGATTGCTTGGCCATTATATGCTGAGCAGAGGACAAATGCAGTTTTGTTAGCCGAAGATTTTGATAAGTTAGTTTTAGACTAACTAATTGGGTACTTTTAACTCATTATTTTGTTGGTTTTCAATTTGTTTCTAGGTTCTTTCACTTCGTTTTACTCTCTTTTGTAGGATTTAGGTAAAATAGATGGATTCGTTGATTTTCGGCGCGATTGGAGCTAAAATGGAGCATTTGGGATGCTTTGGTGTGAATATTGAGTTTTGAGGAGTATTGGGCGCCTACGCATCAATTTTATGGCGCCTAGGCGCTTGAATTAAAGTTTTTCAGTACAAAAACCCGAGAGTAAAGCGTGTAGGCGCAATTTCAGTAGCGCCTAGGCGTTAAAAGAGATTTTCATCGTCCCAGTTTAGGGCCTAGGCGCTGAAAAAAGAGGGCCTAGGCACAAATCGTGAAAACCAGTTTAGGGCCTAGGCGCAGAAAAAAGAGGGCCTAGGCGCCAATGCGGGATTACGCGAATTCGTTTTAATTCTCCAAATTTGAAATTTAAAATTCAAATATTTCGATCCTTGGTTATAAATAGAATTTTTTAGGGTTCGAAAGAGGAGAATTTTTCACAGAAAATAGAGAGGAGAAAAAGGAGAGGAAAGCAATTGGTGACTTGGAGAAGAAGATTAGCAATTCCGGAGACGGATCGCAACAATTCCGATTCAGAAATCAGTTCTTTTCCTTTTCTCATCATGTTTAGAACATTATTTAGGATTTTGTTTAGTTTCATTATGAGCTAAATTTCTTTTTCTAGGGCTACGATGTAGCCGGATTATGATTGTTCAAATTCACTATGGTTTAATTTAATTTTGATGTTTATTCATATCTATGCTGAGTGTTTAATCTATTCTTAATGCTTGTGAAAGTGTGCGCGCCCTTTCCCATTGATTTGTGATTCAATTTGAGACTGAGAAGTGATAGTTGGATTAGACTTTGATTAAATACCATGAGATTGTCGTAGGATAGAGATATCTATGAGGCTTATGTGATACTATAAATTTCTTGTTCTTAATAAATCATGATAGGTTTGGAGTTTGAGACCGAGAGGTGAAAACTGGCTTGTTATGGTAGTTTGCTAATGCTTGAGAAAGATTAGTGATTATATTAGAGAAGTTTGTCATCAGCATAGGAATAAGCAGTGGTTGATTAAATCTGGTGTTTTGATCATGATTAATTCGGTGAAATCGGAAACCCTAGATATCCTAATAAATTGAATTTCTCCTTGCTAAATTTTGCGTTGTGTTTATTTTAATTTTATTTTATTTTATTGCGTCTTACAAATTTATTGTTCAAATAAAATTGGGATTAAAGTAATTCGGTAATTAGTAGTATATAGTCCTCGTTGGGAACGATATCTTTTCATCACTTTATTACTTGAACCGGCTCGTGCACTTGCGAAAAATACCTATCAAGTTTTTGGCGCCGTTGCCGGGGATTATTTAGTCCTACTAATATCGAGTCAAATAATTCTAATTTTATTTTGAATTCCTTTTATTTATTATTGTCTTCGTTTCTACTTTTCAGGAGTATTTCCTAGGTGCATGCGAAAGTTTGGAAGCGAGAACTTACTTTCTTTTGATCCCGAAATCGAGCGTTCTTGTCGACGAAACAGAAGGAAAAGAAGAGAAGTAGTTAGACATTCGCAAGTAACTATGGGTGATACTGGTGGAATGAGAGACGAGAATAACCCGCCACCTGCATTGCGGGATTATGCTTTGCCTACTGCTATTGGTTTATATTCGGCCATAAGAAGACCGACTATGGCTGCGAACAATTTTGAGATTAAGGCAGTACAAATGCAGATGATCCAAGCAACTCAATTTAATGGGCTGCCTTCTGAGAATCCCAATGCTCATATTGCAAGTTTTCTTGAAATTTGCAATACATTTAAGTATAATGGTGTTACTGACGAAGCCATTCGCCTTCTACTATTCCCATTTACTCTGAAGGATCGAGCACGAGATTGGTTGACTTCCTTGCCTGCAGACTCAATCACTACTTGGGAAGATCTAGTGCATAAATTTCTAGCAAAATTTTTCCCACCGGCGAAAACAGCGAAGCTGCGTATAGAGATCAACAATTTTGCTCAACAGGATGGTGAAACATTGTATGAAGCTTGGGAGAGATATAAGGAGTTGTTAAGGAAGTGCCCTCACCATGGATTGCCTAAGTGGATGATAGTTCACAATTTTTACAATGGGCTGAATGGCACTTCAAGAATTGTAATTGATGCATCTGCAGGAGGATCTTTCATGAAGAAATCTGAAGAAGAAGCGTATGAGTTGCTGGATGACGTAGCCACCAACAATTTTCAATGGCCAAGTGAGAGGGCTGTATCAAAGAAAGCAGCTGGAGTTTATGAGATTGATGCGTTAACTGCTTTGACTGCTCAGGTTGCTTCACTTACTAAACAGCTTCAGAATAACCATTTGGCTGCCAACTCTATTCAGATTCCTCCAATTATATGTGACTGCTGTCATGGCAATCACCCCACTGAAGAATGTCAAATAGGAGCTTTTTCTCAAACTCAGTCAGAACAAGCACATTATGTGGGAAATTACAACAGGCAACAAAACAACCCGTTCTCCAACACATTCAATCAGGGATGGCGTAATCATCCAAACTTCTCTTGGAGAAATACTCAAAATATGGGACAGCCTCAGCAAGGAGTGCTACCTCAGGAAAAGAAGTCTGAATTAGAACAAGCAATGCTCCAACTCACCAAACACACTGACAAGTTCATGGCCGATACCCAGACCAACTTCCAGAATCAAGCTGCACAGATCCGAAATTTAGAAGTTCAAGTTGGACAATTGGCCAATATGCTAAATGGTCGCCAACAAGGTAACTTGCCTAGCACTACTGAAGTAAATCCAAAAGAACAATGCAAGGCAATAACCTTAAGAAGTGGAAAAGAATTGGAGAATCCTGCAATTGGTGAAAAAGCTAATAAAGAAGGTCAAGAGCAAACTGAAACCATCCCTGAAGCTAGGCCATTGCCTTCTCAAGAACCAGACATCAAGATTCCTTTTCCTCAACGTCTCAAAAAGAGCAAACTTGATAAACAATTTGCTAAATTCTTGGATGTCTTCAAGAAGCTTCACATCAACATTCCTTTCGCAGACGCACTTGAGCAGATGCCAAGTTATGTGAAGTTCATGAAAGACATTCTATCAAACAAGAGAAAATTGGAGGATTATGAAACTATTGCACTAACAGAAGAGTGCAGCGCTATCATCCAAAGAAAGTTACCCCAGAAGCTCAAAGATCCAGGGAGTTTCACTATTCCTTGCTCTATTGGAAATTCCATTTTTGAAAAGGCATTGTGTGATCTTGGTGCCAGTATTAATTTAATGCCTTTGTCTATTTTCAGGAAGCTTGGATTAGGTGAAGCTAGACCTACTACGGTCTCGTTGCAGTTAGCTGACCGATCTGTTAAACATCCGAGGGGAATTATTGAGGATGTCCTTGTCAAGGTGGACAAATTTATCTTCCCTGCAGATTTCATTGTATTAGACATGGAGGAGGATAAAGAAATCCCTATTATACTCGGAAGACCTTTCTTGGCTACCGGTCGGGCACTCATCGATGTGCAAAAAGGTGAATTACGGCTTCGGGTACATGAAGAAGAGGTAACTTTTAGCGTGTTCAATGCTATTAAGTACCCAGGCGTGAGTGACACTTGTTTCTGCATCGATGCTCTTGATACCTTAGTCTCTGAACACCTTAACCAACCAAAAGAAGCCTTGGAATTGAGTTTGGTTCATCCACTGCCATCCCTCTTGGAAGATGAAGAAGTTGAAGAGTTAGTGAACTGGTTGGATTCTTTCGGTCCCAACAACAGGAGATACTTTGAAGATTTGGGAACAGGTCTATCAAAACCACTTCCATCAATTGAAAAGCCACCAGTTCTTGAGCTTAAGCCTTTACCGGATCATTTACGCTATGCTTTTCTGGGAGAATCATCAACTTTACCGGTAATTATTTCTTCTATGCTTTCTGTTGAAGAAGAAGAGAGGTTATTGAGAGTATTGAGAAGATATAAGATGGCTATTGGGTGGTCTCTAGCGGATATAAAAGGGATTAGTCCTTCTATGTGTATGCACCGTATTTTGATGGAGGATAATAGCAAGCCATCGGTGGAAGCCCAAAGAAGATTAAATCCAACTATGAAAGAAGTAGTTCGCAAAGAAGTGCTTAAATGGTTAGATGCTGGAGTTATTTACCCTATTTCTGATAGCTCATGGGTTAGCCCAGTGCAAGTAGTTCCAAAGAAAGGAGGCATAACAGTGGTGAAGAACAATAACAATGAGTTGATTCCAACAAGAACCGTCACTGGATGGAGGATTTGTATAGATTATCGGAAATTGAACAAAGCAACTCGGAAAGATCACTTCCCATTGCCTTTCATTGATCAAATGTTGGATAGGTTAGCGGGTCATGAGTACTACTGCTTCTTAGATGGCTATTCAGGGTATAACCAAATAGCCATAGCACCGGAGGATCAAGAGAAAACGACGTTCACATGCCCTTATGGTACATTTGCTTTCCGTCGGATGCCATTTGGACTCTGTAATGCACCAACCACTTTTCAACGATGCATGATGGCGATTTTTTCAGACATGGTGGAGCGGATTATAGAAATTTTTATGGATGACTTTTCTGTGTTTGGAAGTTCATTTAATCATTGCCTTTCTAATTTAGAGTTGGTTTTGGAGAGATGTGAACAAACCAACTTAGTGCTTAATTGGGAAAAGTGCCACTTCATGGTGAAAGAAGGGATTGTCTTGGGTCATCGGGTCTCATTTAAAGGAATAGAAGTGGATCGGGCAAAAGTGGAAACAATCGAAAAGCTTCCACCACCAACTTCAGTCAAAGGAATTCGGAGTTTTCTTGGTCACGCTGGGTTCTATAGAAGATTTATTAAAGATTTTTCCAAGATCTCCAAACCTCTTTCAAGCTTGCTAGTGCATGGTACTCCTTTTGAGTTCAAGGAAGAATGTGAGAAGGCATTCACTGTGCTTAAAGAAAAGCTTGTGTCAGCGCCTATTGTTGTAGCTCCGGATTGGGAGTTGCCGTTTGAATTAATGTGTGATGCAAGTGATTATGCAGTAGGAGCGGTTCTAGGACAGCGGAAGAACAAGGTTTTTCATGTCATTTATTACGCTAGCAGGACCCTCAATGATGCTCAACTTAATTATGCAACAACAGAAAAGGAACTACTTGCTATTGTCTTCGCTTTTGACAAGTTCAGGCCTTATCTAATTGGCAATAAGGTAATAGTCTTCACTGATCATTCAGCCATTAAATACCTTATGACCAAAAAGGATGCGAAGCCAAGGCTCATTCGTTGGGTGTTACTGCTTCAAGAATTTGATTTAGAGATAAAAGATAAAAAAGGCACTGAGAATCTTGTAGCGGATCATCTCTCTAGACTCGAATTATCAGAAGAAAAAGAGTTGCAGAAATCTCCCATTGATGACCACTTTCCAGATGAGCAACTTTTTGGTATTTCATCTACAAACAATCTTCCTTGGTTTGCCGATTATGTTAACTTCCTTGCAGGCAAGATTATCCCGTCGGACCTTTCACAACAACAGAAGAAGAAGTTCTTTTCTGATATAAAGCATTACTATTGGGAAGAATCGATTTTATACAAGCATTGTGCGGATCAGATCATAAGGAGATGTGTACCGGAAGAAGAGATGGGGGACATTTTACGCCATTGTCACACACTTGAATGCGGAGGGCATTTCGGAGGGAATCGAACGGCTGCCAAAGTCTTGCAATCAGGTTTCTATTGGCCTACTTTGTTTAAGGATGTTCAAGCCTTTGTTGCCACTTGTGACAGATGCCAAAGAATAGGAAATATTTCCAAAAGGAATGAGATGCCTTTGAAAAATATTCTTGAAGTGGAGTTGTTTGATGTGTGGGGCATTGACTTCATGGGACCGTTTCCTTCGTCCTACAACAATAAATACATTCTCCTTGCGGTAGATTATGTGTCAAAATGGGTTGAAGCAGTAGCAACACCGGTTAATGATGGAAAGGTTGTGCTTAATTTTCTCCGGAAGAACATTTTCACGAGGTTTGGTACTCCAAGGGCTATAATAAGTGATGAAGGAACGCATTTTTGCAACAAACAATTTGAGGCTCTTTTGCAAAAATATGGGGTCAGGCACCGAACAGCTCTTGCCTACCATCCTCAAACTAATGGGCAAGCAGAAATCTCCAATAAAGAAGTAAAGTTGATTTTGGAGAAAACAGTTCATAGTTCTCGCAAGGATTGGGCCAAAAAGCTAGATGATGCATTATGGGCATATCGTACTGCGTTCAAAACACCAATTGGGATGTCTCCCTATAGATTGGTATACGGCAAGGCTTGTCATCTTCCGGTAGAATTGGAGCATAAAGCTTATTGGGCAATGAAGAAACTAAACATGGATGTACAAGCAGCGGGTGAGAAGCGTCTACTACAACTCAATGAGATGGATGAATTCCGCAACGAAGCATATGAGAATGCTAAAATCTACAAAGAGCGGACAAAAGCTTGGCATGACAGACACATCCAACGAAGGGAGTTCTTACCTAGGCAAAAAGTGTTGCTTTATAACTCAAGACTTCGTTTATTCCCCGGAAAACTCAAGTCAAGGTGGTCGGGTCCGTTCACTGTAGTGAACGTATTCCCTCATGGGGCAGTTGAGCTTAATCATGCAGAAAAGGGAACTTTCAAGGTCAACGGTCAACGCTTGAAGCCGTACATTGATGGTGGTTTTGACAATCAGAAGACCACCATTTTTCTTGGATCTTCATAGGATGAGAAGAGTCTGGCTGAAGACTATAAAACAAGCGCTACTTGGGAGGCAACCCAAGTTTTTAATCTTATTCTATTTTGATTATTTTGTTAAGATTTAATTTAGTCTTTTGCAAAAAAAAAAAAAAAAAAAAAATATATATATATATATATATATATAATAATAATAATAATAAATAAATAATTCAAATTTATTTTGCTTGCAGATAAATCTGGATTCAAGTTTGGTGGTCGTGGATATGAGGACTTATGACTTTGGGACTTCAAATTTGTCAAACATCAGTTGGGGATGCTGCATATGGCAATTGCGCCTAGGCACAAAAAAATTATACGCCTAGGCGCTTCATCAAGACGCTCTCTGGGCCAAAAACCCGAGAGTAAAGCGTGTAGGCGCTATTTCACTAGCGCCTAGGCGCTATAATTGCAAAAAAAAAAAAACACACGACGCCGTTTTCCAGTTAAATAACTACCCATATATGTCGAGCCCTAACCCACAAATTGAAGTCTAAAGCTTATTCTTCCTTGTTCTCTCTCATCCTCCTTCACCGTTTCTCTCTTTCTCTCCACATCACTATCCACCCACTCGAAACTTCACGCCAAATCTCATTCTCCACTTCATTGGTGTGTGTGATTTCCATTCATTGACAATTCCACCGAACGTTTGCATCAAAAGTACGGATTTTGGGTTTTCTTCGAGACAAGTTCGAAAATTTGTGGGTATATACGTCAACGTTCTCGTAAGTGATTTATCTTCTTCATCCTTGTGTCTATGTGCGAATTTCTGGAATTTCTTGGCTAGTATATAGTTGGTTCACAATTTTGACTAGAATAACACTTTGAATGCACGCCAAGTGTTTGAAGAAAGTTTTGATAGACTATTACTTCTTGTGGTTGATTGGTGAGATCGGTAATTCAAAAGTAGTGGTATTTTGCTGGATTGTGTCTGAACGGAAGTGAAAGAGATGCCTCCAAAGAAACGTTCCAAGGGATCCACATCGGCATCGACCGGCTACGACACCTTTAAGTTTGTTTCCAAGGCAGCTGCTGATCGACATACGAAGTTTTTAGACAGTAAAGTTTCCATTCCAGAGCGAGGCTTCGATACTAGCAATAGGAGAATAACGGACATTGTTGAAGATCGAAGATGGGAAAACTTTGCAAAGCAGCCAGGATCAAGCGTCCCAGCAGTGGTTTATGAATTTTATGCGAATGCTTATTTTCCGCGGGATGGAGCAGTTTATGTCAGAGGGAAGTGGGTGCCTATAAGTCGGACTATTATCAATCAGTATTATGGGCTCCAAGATATTGACGAAGATGGTTATCAAAAGTACTTGGAAAATGTTGATACTGATGAGGTCAAGTCAGCAGTTTGTGCGTTTAACACAGCATGGAAAACTGGAAGAAATGGTATTCCAGTCAAACTTCCTTCTCGGGGCTTGGATAAATATGGGAAAGCTTGGCATCAGTTTGTTTGTGCCAAATTAATGCCAGTGTGGCATGTTAGTCACATCACTAAGGACAGGGCTATCTTACTGTTTGCAATCTTTACCAACAAGTCTATTGATGTGGGTCGAGTGCTTTACCATCAAATTATGCAGAGTGTGCGAAACCATACGCTTGGTTTATATTTTCCATCGCTCATCACCGATTTATGCAAGCAAGCGGAGGTTATGTGGGAGGGGCACGAGATTTGGGAAGGCCCACGTCATCCCATCGATGATGGAGTTATAGCAAGCTATAAAGAAGACGATGATGAAGCTGAAGAAGAACCCCCTCAAGTACAACGTCCAGTTAGCACCATGTCTGTACCGCAACGTTGGGAGTATATAGATGATCGGCTTGACCATATTGAGAAAAATCAATGCAATCTAGCGGATATGTTGCGACAAATGGCTACGCATATGAATATCAATACCGACAACTTTCGCCCTGTCACTGCATTCCACATCGATGAGGAGAATGATGAAGATGAAGAAGATTGAGCACTCACGACCTTCAATTCAGGGAGTAATTTTTCTCTTTCCTTTTCTTTCCTTTTTCTTTTCGTTTTTCTTCACATTAGGGACAATGTTTCGTTCAAGTTTGGGGGTAGTTATTCTATTTTGATATTTTATGTTATTTTAGGCAGTTATTTTATTTGGTTTCAGTTATTTTATTTGATTTTTATTTTATTCTAGGAGCCATTATTTTATTCTAGGAGCCAGTTAAAAAAAAAAAAAAAAAAATTCACTTTGAGTAATAATTTTAGTTTGAATCGTAGGAGGCCGATGATATGAAACTGATTGAAATTGGACATGGTTCTAAGAAGATGAAAACTGTTGCTTTTGTGTGTGTGCTTGATTCTTTTGTGGTTTTGCTATGCCCTGAATTTTTTTTGACACTTTTGAGCACCCGAGCTATAATCACTTAGATCATTTGTATTTAGAGGAAGTTTATGTTGGTTGAGTAAGTTCTTAATCTCAAAACGAACTCTAGAACCTATTTGATACTCACTTGAGGCGAAATCCCAGACTACACTTTGCTAAGGATATGATTTAGGCCATCTTTGGATCGTTTGAGCCTTTCAAGCTAACCCTTTTACATATGCATATCCCTAGTCACCCATTTGAGCTTGATTTTTACCTTTTCTTTGTTACTCACATCTTTAAGCCTACCTTTTTAATAATTTCCAACCCTTTTAACCTTTAATCTTAAGCATGTTGACCATTCTAAGAATTATCTTGAGCTATGTTAAAATTTGGGAGGATGGGTGGAGTTGAGAAAAGCTTACAGTTGTTTGTTAGTTTAAAAAAAAAAAAAAAAAAAAAAAAAAAAAAAAAAAAAAAAAAAACGAAAAAAAAAATAATAATAATAATAAAAATACAAATATATATATATAGATATATACAAAAAAAAAAAAAAAAAAATTTGACAAGGGAAGTTGAAATCAAGTTTGGGGGTGTTATTGGGAATGTTAAGAAAGCTCCACAAAAGATCCTAGAATGGTTACATATTTAGGGTGATTTGAGCCTCATTATAATCCGTATCATACCGTTACCCTAGCCTAACACTACAAGCTTAAAAAGTCCTAATGATCCTTGATAATGTGTTTGTCGACATTAGTGGAGAGTGAGTTGAAAAATAGGCTTATGGAATTTGATTTTTCTTTATCCTGAGATCTTCTAAAAAAGTCATTGGCTGACATAAACCAATCCAAAGGCAGATGAGTAAGTGTAAAAAGCTTTGCACACACGCACTCAAGGAATTCGGGAATGGTAAGGTCATTATTTGAATTGAAATTCTACATGATTGCGATGGTTAGAGTTTTCTTTGAATCATATACTTTATGCAATTTTTGAGGCCATTATGATGAAAAACTAAAAATTTGATGCTCAATTCTTTATTTGTGCTTTTCTTTTCGTTTGCTCGAGGACTAGCAAAGTTTCAAGTTTGGGGGTATTTGATAAGTTAGTTTTAGACTAACTAATTGGGTACTTTTAACTCATTATTTTGTTGGTTTTCAATTTGTTTCTAGGTTCTTTCACTTCGTTTTACTCTCTTTTGTAGGATTTAGGTAAAATAGATGGATTCGTTGATTTTCGGCGCGATTGGAGCTAAAATGGAGCATTTGGGATGCTTTGGTGTGAATATTGAGTTTTGAGGAGTATTGGGCGCCTACGCATCAATTTTATGGCGCCTAGGCGCTTGAATTAAAGTTTTTCAGTACAAAAACCCGAGAGTAAAGCGTGTAGGCGCAATTTCAGTAGCGCCTAGGCGTTAAAAGAGATTTTCATCGTCCCAGTTTAGGGCCTAGGCGCTGAAAAAAGAGGGCCTAGGCACAAATCGTGAAAACCAGTTTAGGGCCTAGGCGCAGAAAAAAGAGGGCCTAGGCGCCAATGCGGGATTACGCGAATTCGTTTTAATTCTCCAAATTTGAAATTTAAAATTCAAATATTTCGATCCTTGGTTATAAATAGAATTTTTTAGGGTTCGAAAGAGGAGAATTTTTCACAGAAAATAGAGAGGAGAAAAAGGAGAGGAAAGCAATTGGTGACTTGGAGAAGAAGATTAGCAATTCCGGAGACGGATCGCAACAATTCCGATTCAGAAATCAGTTCTTTTCCTTTTCTCATCATGTTTAGAACATTATTTAGGATTTTGTTTAGTTTCATTATGAGCTAAATTTCTTTTTCTAGGGCTACGATGTAGCCGGATTATGATTGTTCAAATTCACTATGGTTTAATTTAATTTTGATGTTTATTCATATCTATGCTGAGTGTTTAATCTATTCTTAATGCTTGTGAAGGTGTGCGCGCCCTTTCCCATTGATTTGTGATTCAATTTGAGACTGAGAAGTGATAGTTGGATTAGACTTTGATTAAATACCATGAGATTGTCGTAGGATAGAGATATCTATGAGGCTTATGTGATACTATAAATTTCTTGTTCTTAATAAATCATGATAGGTTTGGAGTTTGAGACCGAGAGGTGAAAACTGGCTTGTTATGGTAGTTTGCTAATGCTTGAGAAAGATTAGTGATTATATTAGAGAAGTTTGTCATCAGCATAGGAATAAGCAGTGGTTGATTAAATCTGGTGTTTTGATCATGATTAATTCGGTGAAATCGGAAACCCTAGATATCCTAATAAATTGAATTTCTCCTTGCTAAATTTTGCGTTGTGTTTATTTTAATTTTATTTTATTTTATTGCGTCTTACAAATTTATTGTTCAAATAAAATTGGGATTAAAGTAATTCGGTAATTAGTAGTATATAGTCCTCGTTGGGAACGATATCTTTTCATCACTTTATTACTTGAACCGGCTCGTGCACTTGCGAAAAATACCTATCAGATGTGAAAGTGGCCATTAGAGTCAAAGTCAACGACAAAGGCTTGGTGGGACGTGA
This sequence comes from Ficus hispida, assembly GCA_025413025.1. Taxonomy (NCBI): domain Eukaryota; kingdom Viridiplantae; phylum Streptophyta; class Magnoliopsida; order Rosales; family Moraceae; genus Ficus; species Ficus hispida. Next base: position 32,670,247 of record CM046372.1, on the reverse strand, counting down.
GGAGGTTGTAGGGTGTGTGAGGGAGTTAATGGGAGGGGAATTGGAAGGGAAGTTGATTAGGGAGAGAATGAGAGAATTGAAGGAGAAGGCTAGTTTGGCTTTGAGTGAACAAGGGTCTTCCACCAAATCACTTGCTGAGGTTGCTCAAATGTGGGTGAATAATAACCCCAATAGTTGAACGGCAGATTAGTAAATCTATTAAATGTTGAATTATGATAATATAGCCGTATATGATCATTTGACACCACGTACGTTAAAAATAAACTAGTGAAAGTAGATGTTTTCTCATTTGTGTGCTATTTCTTTCTGTCTTTCCTTTTGTTTTTACGCCCTTTGGTTGTGCTTTTTATTTATTTGAACTTGGAGATAAGAAATGTAAACTCTACCGACTATATGGGAGTTAAATACAAGAGACCATTTGGGTCATGTTTGGATATGATTTGAGTTTTGCATATGTGTGTTTAGTGAAAATGTACTGTTTAGAGTGAAATAATATAAAAATTTGAAATGTATTTAGAAAAAAAATATTAATAATATGAATTTTATTTCGTTTCTCTCGAAATTCTATGTAATTAAAAAAAAACATCTCATTTCAACTTAAAATGATAAAATTATGGACTTTTAAAGTTTAAGTTTTTTTAAAAAATATTTGAAAAAATAAATAGTAAAATTTGAAGAAAATAAAAAAATGTTTAGAAAAGTGTTTGGAAACATAACCCGAAATGGGACCTAAAATTACTGTAATCTTATTTACTTGCTTTATGAAAATAAAATAATCTCAACACTCAATTTACTCTCCCAATACTCCTTCTAAAACCATACATCAATCAAATTCTAATATAATATTTATTACTTTTAACCTATTTCTTTATTTCATAAAAGTTGCTACAAATAAATTTCTGCACCCTCTTCTGAAAAATTAAAAAAAAAAAAAAAAAAAAACTTTGAGATGGAACGTACACATATGTATAGCTTTACTTATCTTTTTGTAGGTCCTGATTGGTTGGAGGAATGAAGTGATAGAATGATGGATAAAGTGTGAGAGAAGGAGAGCATGAAGAAAAGAAAGTATAGATAATTTTCTCGAAGATGTAGCTTGGTATGATAGGAAAGGAAAGATAACGATTGTTTACTCTCTTATTCAAGATTAACAAGAAATGAGGAAGAAATGATTTAACATTATTTGAAAAATTACAACTTCACATTTATGTAAGAAGCAATTAGAATAATGAGTATACATATAAATTTTTATATTGACAAAAGTCAATCAATATTGCTTATAAGAACTTTTTTTTTTTTTTTTTTGTTACATTCCAACCTAATCCGTTTAAATTTTGAAATGATTGTTTTTGGTGGGTGTTAGGTATTCATAATCCCAATTTTTTTTTAATCCCTCTCTTCTCCCCGTTTCTATCCAATCAAACAAGATTATTTTTCACTTTCTACATCTCAATCCCTCAACTCTTGTCCCTCCAACCAAACACACCCTAACGTCATCGTCTGGTTGGCTCTGGATCTCGAAAAATATACTCATCATGCTATTGCCATGTGATTCATATGCTAATTAAGATGTCAAAATGTATAATTTTGTTAACGAAAGCAACATCAAATCTATATATGACTAACTGACACATAGGATTACTTGAATTGTTGAATGTTTAAATAAATATTTCTCTTGCCGAATGGATATATCAACTTCTTAGGCATTACCATTAGGTATAAAACCCATAGAATTAAAATGATAATTTTCTTCTAGGGATTACTAATCAATTTGGGTGTAAAATCTCCGAAATTTTCTTTCCAAGAATTAACTAACCAGTAGTCATATAATCCATTAAAAATAATAATTTTCTTTCAGGGATTCTTAACCAATTTGGTTTATAATTTTTACAATCCATAGACAATAATAATTTCTCTGAGGAATTACTAACCAAGTTGGGATAGAATTTCCGAAAATTTCTTTTTAAGGATTCACTAACCGATGACATAAAACTAATAAAAAATAATAATCTACTTTCACAGATTAATAATCAATTTGTTATAGAATTTCCAAAATTTTATTTATAAGTATTTATTAACTGATGGTATAGAACATAAAACTCCCATAAGCTGTAGGGTCATTCATATGATAAAAGAAAAGAACAAGAGAAGAAATATTTACCGTTCCTTCACACTCTTTTTTTCCCCCCCTCTTTATTTACCGTCCCTCTTTGTCTTTTATTTTATTTATTTATTTTTTATTTTTTTTATTTTTAAGAATTGGTTATTGTTTCTTGCTTCTAACACAAATCACCTACATACTTTGGTATATTGGTTATCCTGTCTTGTTTCTCGACGAATCACCAATAAAACGTCAATATGATTGATTACTTTGTCTTGAATTTCTCCTCACGTAGATTATCCAATCTGATATGCTTTAATTTGATTGGCTATTGTATCCTTGCATAGATCAATTACCATCCCCCTTTTTTTTTAACTTTTCTGATGAGAATTTTTTTTAAATTTATTTTCTTCTTCTTTATTTAATTTATTTTATTTTTTAAAATTTTACTTTAACTTCTTAATACACCCCACGTGTACTCTTTTTTTTTTTTTTTTTATCCTTTTTTTTGACCCCCTCATTATATTGATCTCTATATTTCTCCCTCTCTCTTAAAAAAGCAATGCAAAACACCAAACTTTGCCTTATCCTTTTTATGCCAACTTTTCTGCCTCTCACTTTTGCTAATTCAACATCCACCAAAAAAAAAAAAAAAAAAAAAAAAAAAGGCCTTTATAGGACTAACGGACATCTCTCTTTCTCGGCCGCCAAACAACCTTATTAACACCATGAAAGATCAAAAACCACCCCATGTAGCCATTGTCCCATCCCCAGGCATAGGTCCCACTATTAGAGTTCTCAAAACGACTCGTCGTTCCCCACAACTTCGCCGTCACTTTCCTCGTCCCAAACGACGGTTCAGCCATGGAACACTCAAAGAAGCTCCTCCAATCCCTGCCCAAGCCCATGGCAATATCCTCCATATTTCTCCCCCACGTGAGCTTCGACGACCTTCCTGCCGACGCGGCGATCGAGACTCGGATCGCACTCAGCGTGACTCGGTCCCTCCCTGCTATACGACAGTCGTTTAAGGCCATGGCCGAGTCAACTCGCTTGGTGGCTCTTGTCGTTGATATGTTCGGCCTAGATGCCTTCCACGTGGCTAAGGAGTTCAATGTCTTACCATACGTTTTCTACACCTGCAACGCCCTGAGCTTGTCGTTGGAGTTCCATTTGCCGAAGCTTGACGAAACGACAACGTGCGAGTACCGCGATTTGACCGAACCAGTCAAACTGCCCGGGTGCGTGCCGGTCCATGGACGAGATCTCATGAACCCGGTTCAAGATAGAAAGAATCCGATTTATAAAGAGGTAATTAACATGATCAAACAGTTACATGATGCGGCCGGGTTAATAATCAATACGTTTGCTGATTTAGAACCGAATGCTTTAAAGGCTTTGAAGGAAAGATTCTATAGTAACCCACCGGTTTACTCGGTCGGACCGGTGGTTCGAATTGGTTCGTCTGGTTTTGACTATGGTAAGTGCTTGAGTTGGTTGGACAAACAACCACAAGGGTCGGTTTTGTTCGTTTCATTCGGTAGCGGTGGGACCCTCTCACATGAGCAAATGACCGAATTAGCCTTCGGGCTTGAGATGAGTGGGACCAGATTTCTTTGGGTCGTCAAAAACCCACATGATGAAGAAGCAAGTGCCGCTTACTTTAACGTGGAGAGCAACAAAGACCCTTTTGATTACTTACCAAAAGGGTTCTTGGAAAGGACCAGAGACGTGGGTTTGGTGGTGAGCTCTTGGGCTCCACAGGTTCCGATCCTGAGCCATGGCTCGACCGGTGGGTTCTTGTCGCACTGTGGTTGGAACTCGACACTAGAGAGTATTGTTCATGGTGTGCCTTTGATTGCTTGGCCATTATATGCTGAGCAGAGGACAAATGCAGTTTTGTTAGCCGAAGATGTGAAAGTGGCCATTAGAGTCAAAGTCAACGACAAAGGCTTGGTGGGACGTGAGGAGGTTGTAGGGTGTGTGAGGGAGTTAATGGGAGGGGAATTGGAAGGGAAGTTGATTAGGGAGAGAATGAGAGAATTGAAGGAGAAGGCTAGTTTGGCTTTGAGTGAACAAGGGTCTTCCACCAAATCACTTGCCGAGGTTGCTCAAATGTGGGTGAATAATAGCCTCAACAGTTGAGAGAGATTTCCCTTAAAAAAAAATGTTGAGGGCAGATTAGTAAATCTATTAATATACTAACTGTTGCATAATCTAGCATTGTGATTATTATTATTATTATTATTATTATTATTATTATTATTTATGTGGAAAGAATCTAGCAATACTTTTTGACACGTTAAGTTAAAATAAAATTACACGGTAAAAGTAGATGTTTCGTTATTTTTGTATCTTTTACTTCTTGATTTTATTAATAATAAAGTAATTTTTTTATTTATTTGAACTTAGAATTTACATTTTGTGATATAGTTAAATGTAAAATTATTCTTGTTCTATTTTATTTTAATTTGGATGAGAATAGATGGAATGTATACAAGAGGAAGTATTGCGAACTCCATACTTTCACCTTTCATATATGTCTAAAAAGTCGCTACGATTCCGTTAAAGATAAACCTCTACAATTAAATTTTTCACTTTTTAAAATCAATTCTTTTAGATATAACCACATATATATATATAACTTTAATTGTCTTAAAAAAAAAAAAATCTTTCACGACATGTAATCTACTTGTATTCGTATTGTGCCCCTAAGTACACGAATCTTAATCAAACTGTAATCGTACCAACGAAAATAATTTATGAAAAAACATAGAAAAAAAAAAGTATTTAAAACAATGAAGTCGTTAATTTTCAACCAAAAAACAAACAAAACATATTATTAAAAAAATTAACATTAAAAATCTTGACCCAAAAAGAAAAAACTAAATGAGAAAATTAAAAAAAAAAACATTAAAAGAGAAAAATTGTTGTGATACTTGTTTATCGTGTCTATGTTCATTTTTGTTCTGGGCGCGTCACGTGTTGTACTCTAAGCATGCTCCGTAGCTAAAAGTCGAGCAAAGCCGGTCCAACTCTTTTAATAAACTTGTTAAGCTAGGCTAGCTGACTTAGTAATCGTAGTGTGTTATACTCGTTTCTTAACATATTGTGCCCATATTAACCTATTTGGTTCGGCTTGTTTTGATATCTCTAAGGTCTAATCACCAAAAAACAAAATATTCACTGAACAAATATAGCATACAGATGAGAGAAAGGAACATGAACCCAGACACTACACATTTAAGATTTATCTTTTTTACTTGTATTGATTCATATTTATATTTGATTTTCTTGACCATAAATAGAATAATAACATATCCAGTGTATATAGATTGTGTTTAAATGTATTTTGCTCTCTTCTTAATTAGCCATTTGGATAAGTATCCTCTAATGCAAAAGGATTAGGGGTAGGTGTGTATAAACATTGGTCTATTTATTGATGGATTTCATACCAATTGAAGATCGAGAACATCCCCCCTTAAAATTAAATTAGTAAGAATCTATATTTCTCATTCTGTCTGTCATAAGTTTCAATAGTGTATATAAATGGATGAGCCACACAGTGAGAGCTATCCACACAAAAACCCATATAGTAGTTATAGCCAATAAAAAAAAAAAAAAAAAATCTGCCTATCTTTGTTTATTATTAAACCAAACTCTAGCCATGGAAGACGTCCAAAAGAGCTCACCAATACCCCACATTGCCATTGTGCCAACACCGGGAATGGGCCATCTTTTTCCACTCATTGAGTTTGCCAAACGACTTGTCGTCCACAACGAAGTCGGCGTCACCTTTATTATCCCGAATGACGGCTCATCCATGGAACTCCAAAAGAAGCTCCTCCAATCCCTCCCCAAACCCATCTCATTCGTCCTTCTTCCGCCAGTGAACTTTGATGACCTCCCCGAGGACTCCATGATCGAGACTCGCATTGAACTCACCTTGACTCGCTCACTCCCTGCTTTACACGAGTCCCTCAAGTCCCTAATGGCCGAGTCAACTCACTTAGTGGCCATTGTCGTAGATGTGTTTGGTCCAAGCGCCTTTGACGTCGCTCGAGAACTAGGTATCTTGCCTTATATTTTCTTCCCTACAACAGCAATGGTTTTGTCATTTTTCTTCTACTTGCCAGAGCTTGACGCAAGCACATCCTCTGAGTATCGGCACTTGCCCGAACCGATCAAATTACCAGGTTGTCCGCCAGTCCAAGGATGCGATCTTTTCAACCCGCTTCACAATAGGAAGACTGAGACCTATAAATCATTCGTTCGTATGGCGAACCGGTACAAACTGGCCCATGGAATCATGGTCAATAGCTTTACGGACTTGGAACCGGGTGCTTTCACTGCTCTAAAAGAAAAAATCCATAATAACCCACCGGTTTACCCCGTTGGGCCAATGATACAGACATGCTCGCGCAATGATTCATCAGACCAATCTGGATGTTTGAGCTGGTTGGACAAGCAACCCAATGGGTCAGTTATGCTTGTCTCATTTGGAAGCGGTGGGACCCTCTCTCACGAACAGTTGACCGAGCTCGCGTTCGGGCTCGAAACGAGTGGCCAAAGATTTATTTGGGTTGTCAAGAGTCCCAATGACAAGTGTTCAGAAGCCGCTTTCTTCAGCCTCAAAAGCACCAAAAACCCACTTGACTATTTGCCTACAGGCTTCTTGGAAAGGACCAAAGACGTAGGCCTAGTGGTGGAGTCATGGGCACCCCAGGTTCAGGTTCTGAGCCATGGCTCAACCGGCGGGTTCTTGTCCCACTGTGGCTGGAACTCCACGCTCGAGAGTGTCGTCAATGGCATGCCTTTGATCGCTTGGCCGCTCTACGCAGAGCAGAGAATGAACGCTGTGTTTTTGGCTGATGACTTGAAGGTGGCTTTGAGGGTGAAACCGGACGAGAAAGGGATCGTGGATCGTGATCAGATTGCTATGTGTGCGAAAGAGTTGATGCAAGGAGAAGAAGGGAAACTGCTGAGAAACAGAATGAAGGAACTCAAAGAAGCAGCCAAAATGGCTCTCAGCAATGAAGGGTCATCTACCAAATCACTTGCGGAGGTTGCTCAAATTTGGAAAAGCCACAAGAATTGATAGTAGAGGAGAATGACTATGATTTCGCCATGAGTTAAGGTTGCTTGTTGGTGATATTGTGTGTGTGCCTTTTCTTTTTTTTTTTTTTTTAATAAATAAATTGAATGCGGTAGTAAATGTCTTGATAAATAAAGTGATTTCGTCTCTGCATATTATAACAAGTGACAGAACTAACCTTCTAATTTAAGGGGATGTCTGGTACGAAATATACAAAAAAGAGTATCAAAATATCTTTGAAGAAATTACCCAATTTCCAAATATTATGTATTACAATAATTGACAACTTTATTTTGTCGAATATTTCTTTTTTAAGATATATGATCAACAATTTTTATGGGGAAAAGAATAAAATTTTTAATAAGAACTTGCATAGATTGATTTTGAGGATGTTCAAAAATAATAATAAAAAAAAAAACACAGAATATATTCTAACTTAAATATTAGTAGTGGAATTTACCTTCATTCCTGATTATATTACTTGTCAAGAGCTTTAATTTATATATGTGTGTGTGTTTTTTTTGTGACGTGCTTAAATTCTTCTTTCTTATATTTTGGCCTTCTTTTTATTTGTTAATTCAACTTCAATGGTCAGTGTTGCAAATAGTAGATGTTATTGCTCTGAGATTCTCAGTAACAACATTCTAGGATGGGCTCCAAGGGATTTTACGGCAGAAGTGCACTGACTTGGAAGAGTAAAGATTTGCCTAATTTACTCGTCGCCTTTACGATTTTATCAGGAGAATGAAGTAAAAGTTTTTACCATAAATAATGAAATTTTAAAATATTTAAAATAATAACTAACAGATTTATAATAAATTTCTTAGGTGAATTATCTATTTAGTGCCTAATAAATTAACTTTTTATTCAATAAATCTGCCATTTACTTCAAATGTTTCCCGCACTTTTATACTAGGTTAGAAAATGGAGTAACAATTATAGCACTGAACATTGGCTATGATGTCATGTCATGTTTGGTTTTCTAAAATGGGTCTTAACACAAATTCCTCTATTTCATTAATTTTAGTAAAATTGTACAAAGAAATAAAAAAAAAAAGAAAAAAAAATGGCGAATTAAAACGAATATCAGGCACCATCACAATTGATTGGTCAACATTGATAGATTTGGTATTTTGTCGAAATCATCGTCGTTGTCAATTAGTTATTAGACAATTGGATGGCTGGTCGAGACTCGGGAGATATGAGACTCTATTTAGAACTAAAACTAGTCAAGACCCTCTCTTTGTCCAAACGCCAACAGTAGTTCATGGTCCTTTGGGTCACATTTGATTTAACTAGTAGTGTTTTTTTTTTTTTTTTTAACAAGAGTTACATATTCAGAAATTGTTATATATATATATATACTATTTAAAAAAACATTTAAAAGTAAACAATAAATTTTAAAATATTTAAAATAAATAAATCCCTTAAATTCGTTGAATGAGACACAGTCTATAATTGCTCTCAAGTGGTATCTGCTATAGCCTCACCCGTTATGTTGCTATTAGAGTTAGGTATTACGTCTAATCTTTGCATAAATCCTTTAAATCAGCATGTTATGCGGGGAGTAACTCTGGAAACCATTCTCTCTCTCTCTTTTTATTTTATTTATTTATTTATTTTATTTAAGTATACTGGTATTTGCGTGAACTTTTTAGGCAGCAATTAGTGAGGCCATGGAGCAATAGAAGACCATAAGCATCAAAGAGCAAGAAAACAAGCAACATCGAATTTTGGAGCATCAATGTTCGGCGCTTCCTGCCAACCTCACAGAGGGCCACCCCCTACATTCTAAACTTGGCTTAGAACTTGTCATTAAAGCCTGGGAACTGTTCTGCAATTTTTTCATTTTTTCTTCAACTTCAACTTATAGCTGGTTTCATTTTAACTTTTTAAAATATTTTTGCCAGATATAGAAGGTGACATAGTGTGATGCAGTAGTATATTGCTGAAGTTGGGCTTCTGATCATTGTCTAATCATTTCACTACAATGTCGCCCCTCCCGCTATTCTTTCAAGGTGGTTTTTTTTTTATTTTTTATTTTTTATTTTTTTTATTTTTTATAATTTAAACCTGGCCATTTATTTCTTTTTCCTATCCTTTTTATGGAACATGTTTCGATATCCCTTTTGTTTATGAAATTATGGGCGGATGTTCTATGGAAGTTGATCATTGTGGGCTGACAAATTGGTCTGAGATGTTGTTGTTTTGCCTCTATACAGGGATGCTACTGTTGTTTTGACTAGAAAATATACATGAAAAATGCTTATTCCCCCCTTCCCTGAAAAATGGTATTGTTGTTGTTTTCAAAGGTTTTTTATGACGGCAAATATTTAATTGATTGGAATGGCATATTTTTTATTGTACGGTTTTTGAAGCGGAGACACTTGTCTTTTTCATTATACGACATGTAAAATGTTAAATCGATTGGTTGACTAAATTTGGCAAAAACTGTGGTGTGTTACTACTCGTTGCACATGCATCCTCTTATGATCATTTTGTACGAACTCTTGCATGCTTCGCAAGTAAATAATATGTTTGTACTGAATTTATGTTGTTGATTTAAATCTGACTAGCATGGAGGTTTTATATTGTCAACCACTATTTTTGTTCAGTGTATGGACTTATTTAATTTGCCAGTATAAATTTCCGTTCCTTATTGTAATTTATTATTTGTTAAACGGTTAGTAACTATGCTTCTCTTTTGTTTAATTATATACATTCCGAAATGAGGGGGCTACTAAGAGGTAAACATCAAGTGCATTGTCAAATTATGATGACAGGTACTAATGAGAAACGACCACCAAATTTCTTCCTTGTTTTATACATTTGTTTTTTAAAATGATTGGCAGTTAAAAAGATTTGATAGGGTAACGAGAGTTTTGTTACTTTCTTTCTCCATTTTTCTATTCATCTCTTTAATTTCTTATGGGAAAAACTAATCCGATATTTCTCTTTAATATATATTGTTTTTTAGTTAATGAATCAGTTTACCATATTTTATTTATTAATTTGAATGACATCTTTCTTGTATGGTTTTTTGAGTGGAGATACTTGTCATTTTCACCGTAATGCGTGGAAAATATCAAAACAGTTAATAACATACTGATGAGAAAATGAAACATGAAACCAGACACTTACATGTTTAAGATTTATCTTTTTTACTTGAATTGATTCATATTTATCTCTGATTTTCTTGTTCATAAATAGAATAGTAACGTATCCAGTGTAAAGATTGTGTTTAAACGTATATTGATTTCTTCTTAACCATTTGGATAAGTATCCTCTAATGCAAAAGGATAGGGGTAGGTGTGTATAAATGTTGGTCTATTTAGTGATGGATTTCGTACCAATTGAAGATCGAGAACGCAAATTGCTTCCCTTAAATAAAATTAGTTAGAATCTGTCACCTTTGGTAATAACTTAAAATGAAAGATTTCTTATTTAGTCTGTCATAAGTTTCAATAGTGTACATAAATGGATGAGCTAGAATGGGACATCTTTTTCCACTCATTGAGTTTTCCAAACGACTTGTCGTCCATGACGAAGTCGCCGTCACCTTTATTATCCTCAATGACGGCTCATCCATGGAACTCCAAAAGAAGCTCCTCCAATCCCTCCCCAAACCCATCTCATTCGTCCATCTCATTTGTCCTTCTTCCCTCCTCCAATCACTTGGCCAAGACGTTGAAATTACTTTTTTTTTTTTTTTTTTTTTCAATTTTAAAGCAAATATTAAAAAACTTAACAAGGAACTTGTTAATCTAAGGAATGTTGTTGTTTCTAAAGCTTTAAGGGTTAAAGGAGACTAACACATACAAATAAAATTCGATAATCGCTTTCAAAATCTATTCTTGTTACTATTAATTAAATCAGAGTTCCTTTTTTAGTGTCAAAAATTTTCGTTCAAAGTATTTTGTTGTGTTTTTTTTTATTTAACTGCTTTGTCGTTTTTTACCTGTGTTTTTTTTTTTATTTCTTTTTTGTTTTATTTTTACTCTTTGTTTTTTCCTACGAAAAAAAGAAAAAAGCGCATCATTGAATATCTTTTCATTCAAATCGTGTCTATTAAAATAATTTTTACCAAAATATATATCCTCTTACATGTTTTCTGTAATTTTAATATTATTTTGTCAAAAGTGTCCTTTCCGAATACTTGTCTGTTTTATTACTTGCCCTGATGACATAATTTTCTTGATTATGTTTCTATTTAACTATCTTTTTTCTTCTCGTTTTTACCTTTAATTAATTTTCTATTTGATTTGGCTTGATTAACCAAAATATTATTAAAAAAAAAGGGTCAATTATTAAAATAAGGATTTAAAAACTGTTTATTTGCCCAATTTTTCTTTCTATTTTTTTTTTCAGTTTTTTTCTCCGTTTGCTGAAGTCTTGTCTTTCGAACAAAATAAGCATTTTAGTTGAAATTTTAGTTTTTCATTCAATTCGTGTCTAGCAAAATAGTTTCTATCAAAATATAGATCCTCTTAGATGTTTTCTTGTAACTTTGAAAAAATATTATTTTGTCAAAAGTGTCCTTTCTAAATACTTGTATGTTTTACTAATTGCCCAGATGACACAATTTTCTTGAATATGTTTTTATTTAAATATATCTTTTTCCTTCTCTTTTTTACTTTTCTAGTTGGCTTAATTAACCAAAATACTTATAATAAATTAATAAATAAATGCTCCTTATTTTCTATTGTTTCTTACTTTTTTTTTTCTTGCTTTCGTTCCCTAAACTCTTCTATTTTTTTTTCCTTAACTATGCCCTTATATTTGTATCATTTTCTTCCTTTATGTATTACTTGCTTAATATTCTATTTGGTTTGTTCACCCAAATAATGTTTTTTTTCTTAAATATGTTTTATTTATCTACGAAGCTCACATTTTGATGGAAGCAATGCATCTTTACATATCCACTTTTTCTTAAAAAAAAAAAAAAAATCTCATATTTCTACATTTGCCTCCTTAATTCTTTTTTTCTAATGTGCCCTCTTGGAATTAATTTCTCAAATGTATCTCTTAGTTAACAATTTTTTTTCTCTTAGTCCTCTAGATTATTATTTTCCAAATGCAACCTTTTTAAATTCTTTTCTCACTTAAAATTTTATTTTCCTGCTTTCTTTCTAATTTACCTCCGCTTTAACCTTTTTTTTTTTTTGGGGATATGTATGTGAGTAAATAATCTTCTTTTAGAATTTTAAAAAAAAATAAATGTACATAATTTTGTAAAATAGCAACAACGACCACTTTTTCAAAAATAAAAAATAACAATTAGTGATTGGTCAATATTAATATATATATTTCACTTATTCACTAGGCAAAATAACCGTCGATAATTTTTCTAAATAAAAAAAAATTGATCATTTTTTTTAAATAAGGATATAGAAATTTATTTACCTAATTTTTCTTTACATTTTATTTTGTTTGCCTATTTTGTATTTTTTTTTTCTCTTTGCTGAAGTCTTGTCTTTCGAACAAAATAAGCATTATAGTTGAAGTTTTAGTATTTCCCCTCCTTTTTATTTCTGATTTCTTAATTTTTAAAACCTTTTTCACCAAAATTTGTCGTTTTCTTTTTGAAAGAATGAACAAAAATTTAAATAAGAAACGACATGTAGTTTAATCCCAGATGAAGAACCCTAAGCTCACTCATGTTTAAGCGCCTCTGTGCGCGCGTGTGTGTGGGTGTACGGTTCGGAAATGGAGAAATCTTTGGTCGATTTGGATAACAGAACCACCTGCTCGTCCTGGAACTACTCCGGCCAAAGATTAGCCGCCGGTTCCGTCGACGGCTTTCTTTCCATCTTCGACTCGCGCGACCCGGCGGCTTCTTCCTCCTTCACTTGCACTTCCAAATCCCGGGTTCGTGTTATCCCTTCCTCTTCTTCTCTTTTCTCCCGCTGCCGCATTTTCTCGAACACTTGGTGGACATGTTTTGGTCCGTGTTGCGCGGGACTGGATTCTCGGAAATGTAGTCTGAATTGGAGGCGATTTCTTTCGGAATTTTTCAATTATTGATCTGCGAAATTCATGTATAAGCTTCAAAAAAAAAAAAAAAAAAAAAAATCCCTTGCGAGAGTAAAAACTGGAGTGTGGATTCGTAATTTGCTGAAATTCTAAGTTAACTCTCCCAAAAACAGGATTTAGTGCAATGCCGATTGAAATCGATTTGGTCTTCTTTCGAGGAGCTTGATTTTCACTTTGGGATGTTAAACATTTTGGCAATAGTTAAATCTGTTATGGGAATGGAAGTGCTTTGTATCGTAATTCAACTGTAGTTTGTACGTAGTGTTTAGTGGTATTTGCAAGTAGTAATTTAGAGTATTTATGTCCTCTGTTGAATGCTAGAGATAGAGAAGAAGCAGAAGGGGAAGTGGGTTGGTTTGCTCTTCGTTTGTATAATTTTTCGTTTCTTTGATTGTTCTCCCTTGTCTTCTTTTCCTGCCTTGTCGTCTCTTTTAGGTACATGAAACTGGTATTGTGAAGGTTGTTTGGACACCTCCGGAATTTGGCGACTCAGTTGCATGTGTTTGTGCCGATGGGACTTTGTCATTATGGGAAGAGGTTGTAGAAGGTACTAATTCGATACCGAATTTGCATCCATTCAGTAGGCACTTCAGAAGCTACCTTGGAAGTTAGATTTAGCTTACTTTTCGAATAAATTTTCTGAACTTGTGAAGTGCTATTATTGTCTCTGTCTGATATTGTGTTTTAGATGCACAACCCCTTCAGTGGAAGCTTTGCAAAAGCTTCAAAAGCAATTCTTCTCAAGTGCTAGACGTTCAATTTGGAGTTTCCCTTTCTGGCTTGAAGATGGTGAGATTAAACAGATTGCTGTTGTGTTTTTCTTCTATTCTGATGCTTTTGTAGTGATCTCTGACCATTTCATATGATGCTGTTTCGGTTGATTCCTTCTGAGAGATTTTATGCAACTTGTCCTGCAAACTTTTTTCCTATGTGAGAACAAATTAGGACATTGATTATATTATCATGTGTGACCTAAATATTTAGCTACTAGCATTTCAAGGGGGACTACGTGCATATATCTATGTATATATGTATGTATACAAGTATGTATAGTTGCAAAGTTGCTTTGTTGTTTTGCAACACATCTATAATGTGTTAAGAATTTAGTATTGTTTTGGTGTTTTCTTTATTCTCTGAACAATTGTTTATAGGTTGCTGCTTATTCAGATGGCCACATCAGAGTCTATGAGCTCTTAGATCCCTTGGAATTGAAGAATTGGCAACTTCAGGTATTATCTTATCTAATTTAGCTACAACTCGCCTTTTCATGTTAGAATTTCTCGTTATCATTATTTTATACATGCTGTACTAATATTACTAGAATTCAGCTAGTACGCAACTACAGAACTATGTCCTAAAGCTTTGTAAGCAATATACCAAATATTTGGTTTGTATTCTGAGAAGTGTGCTCATAGTCTCGGCTCGTAAAATTTAAAATGACTACTTAACTGAAACTTGATTCTAGAGGGGAAAAAGAATCTTATTACCAACATCTTTTCAATTTTTATTTTGGCCAGGCTGAATTTCAGAATGTCAGTGACTCAGTATCTACATTGGGTAAAGCCTCGTGTTTATCTGCGTCTATTTCATGGAAACCACAAAGAGGTGTAAACCAAGAATCAAGTTTTGCTTTGGGTTTTAATTCAGATACGCAACAACTTAATTCCTCCAAGGTAATCATTTCTGCCCTGTCTTTGCTTTATCGTTTCCATTTTGTGTAACAATACTCCTACAAAAGATAATTGCTTCTTTGCGGCTATTTTTCATAAGTTTCAAAACAAGTAGCAAAGAATAGCATTTATTACTTGGTTGTCCACTAATATAGTAAATGGTTTAAGTTTGTGACCGGTGGATGGTTGATCAAAATTATCGTCCAGAATAATCACACCAACCGGTCTATTCACGGTTAATCTTGTTATATCTCTATAGGTATGGGAATTTGATCAGGCTCATCAAAGATGGCTTCCAGTTGCAGAATTGGCTTTGCCTGGCAACAAGGGAGATCAGGTCTATTCTGTTGCATGGGCACCAAATATTGGCAGGTAAGAAATGCTCATAACCATCTATTATGATTGCCAAGTGGAAGTCTGATAGTCTGATTTTACTTTTCCATTTACTGTAGCATGCTCATTATGCAACAAATGGATTGAGACTCTGTCGTGTCTTGTATCTGCTTTTGTTTTAATGGTGAAAGGAAAAGTAAAGTGAAGCAATTTGACATCAATAAATTACTCAATTCTGATTACTCAGGCCGTATGAGGTAATTGCTGTTGCCACCCACAAGGGAATAGCACTATGGCATCTTGGATTGATCCCTGATACAGATGGAAGGCTCTCGGTGGAGCAAGTTGCAGTGCTCTCTGGTCACGGAGGCGAGGTATCGATATTGACAAAATTTTGTAACTGTAATCTTACTTGCTGAAGTGAGGAAGATGGTTAAACTACTAAATGACCGATCGCACATGCTAATGAGTATAATGACTGTTTGAGAATAAAATATCTTCTACTTCAAATCAATTGGGAGCACAAGTTGACTTGTTCATTCGTAGTTTTGACAACACTTCCATGCCAACTTACATGACTATTTACGCATCCCATACGAACACATGTATGCCTTGTAGACGGGCAACTAGTTTATTGGGTTAGAATGCTTGCTTGGTTTTACTTTGTAAAGAATGGAGGTTGCTTATTGGATATCATTTTCTCTTATGGTCAGGTGTGGCAGATGGAATGGGATATGAGTGGAATGACCTTGGCAACCACTGGAAGCGACGGAAAAGTTCGGTTGTGGCAGTCTAACTTGAACGGTGTTTGGCATGAACAAGCGGCATTTGAACCCACCACTTAACTATCTGGTGTTCTCTTTGGCATAAGAAACAGCCGTCCAAATGCCGTGGTTTTTCTGACGTGCTTGTACACATTTGTTTCAAAAATAATACAAGTACATGAAGCTTTTAAGATCGGAGATTTCTTACTTGTTCAAGTTGTACTGATATTGGTGTCTTATGTTGCGATTAAGGATGATAGTTGTAATTGACCGAGTTTTTCACAGCTAATTTAGATCAACAAGAAAGCGAAAATGAAGGAATTGTGACGTGACCAATCACTAACATGCCTGCAGATTCTTGTGTTTTCCTTTGTCTTTGATTCCTAGACTTAAAGCCAAATGTGTTTACAATGAAACCGAAGGTCAAAACCATGCTTGATTTCCTTTAGCACCCCAAAAAAATAAAATAAAATAAAGCATGATTTCAGATGCCATCTACGGACAACTAGTTTGATCAGAAATATTGAGTTCTACTTTATGAAAGAGACAGCCTTTTAAGTTTGTTTCTTTGTTTGGTGGGGTTTTGTTTTTGTTTTTTTTTTTTCGGGTTAAATAAAAATAAAATAAAAAATGAGCCCATCCTCGTCAAACTGTGCAATGCACCTTCTTGTACAATTAGACTTCTAGTTGCCTCTTTACATTTGGAGTTATCGTAGTCGATATGGGCCTTTTCTTTAAAGCATTTGATACATTTGCTCCATGAAATTTTCACAGTTGTCAAGTTACCCACTAAATTTTTTAAGTTGGCATTTTTATCAAGAAACACATTTAGTGGAGATGACGAGCCAAAAGAGCCGAGTTTGTGTTACAGGAGCTTCTGGGTACATTGGTTCTTGGCTCGTTAAAATACACCTTGAGAATGGTTTTACTGTCCATGCCACTCTTAGGAACTTAGGTGACCTCTCTCTCTCTCCTCTCTCTCTCTCTCTGAAGAAAATCGAGAGAAGGAATAATTTTCTTCTTATTATTCTGATAACAATACACTGCCTTTACATAGAGAAAATAGGGAAATAACTAGACCCACTAAAACCGGAAACTAACCAAATAATACCCTAAATGAGATCGGGAATCAAGCCCCAAATCTCCTACAGATTAACTCTAATAAACAGAATATAAATTATACAATTAGTTTCCTAAAATAACTCAATATCTTCGACACTCCCCTCAAGCTGGGCTGAATATGTTGTTCATGCCTAGCTTGGAACTTAGATCTTCAAAATACTTCCTTGGTAGGGCCTTGGTTAGAATGTCTGCAACCTGAAGACTAGTTGGAGTATACATGACTTGAATTTCTCCTCCTTCAATTTTTTCTTTTATAAAATGTCGGTCAATCTCTACATGTTTTGTCCTGTCATGGTGAACCGGGTTCTTAGCTATGCTGATGGCCGATTGATTGTCACAAAACATCTTCATAGGGCTGTCTAGAGACACATTTAGCTCCCCTAGTAATCTTCTTAGCCATATGCCTTCACAAATACCGTGTGCCATAGCTCTCAATTCTGCTTCTGCACTACTCCTGGAGACAACTGATTGTTTCTTGCTTCGCCAAGTAACCAAATTCCCCCACACATATGTGCAATAGCCAGAAGTGGATCTCCTGTCACTAATTGAACCTGCCCAATCTGCATCACTAAAGATTTCTACTCCTCTGTCTGGAGTTTTCTTGAAGAATAGGCCCTTGCTAGGAGTTAACTTGAGATATCTCAAGATTCTATAAACAGCCTCCATGTGAACTTCCCTTGGATCGTTCATATATTGGCTTATAACACTCACTGGAAAACCAATGTCCGGTCGAGTGTGAGCCAAATAGATGAGCTTTCCTACAAGTCTTTGATATCGGCCTTTATCTACCGGTGCACTTTCTTCTTCTTTGCCAAGCTTATTTGTAGAATCCATAGGAGTATCTGCCGGCTTACACCCAATCATTCCAGTATCCTTTAGAAGATCAAGGACATATTTGCGTTGTGAAACTGAGATGCCGGTTCTGGATCGAGCCACTTCCATGCCTAGGAAGTATCTAAGAGCTCCCAAGTCCTTGATTTCAAACTCCTTGGCCAAAATCTGTTTAAGCTGGGCTATCTCCTCATCATGATCGCCTGTAACAACAATATCATCCACGTAGACAATGAGAATCGCAAGTTTACCTTCAGAAGAGGCTTTGACGAACAGTGTATAGTCGGCTTGACATTGAGTGTATCCATTCCTCCTTACTACTCTAGTAAATCTATCAAACCAAGCTCTGGGAGACTGCTTGAGCCCATACAATGACTTCTTCAGTTTGCAAACTTGGTTGGTTGTAGCTGAAGTCTCAAACCCGGGTGGAATAGTCATGAAAACTTCTTCTTCAAGATCTCCATTGAGGAATGCATTCTTCACATCTAGTTGGTGTAGAGGCCAATCTAGATTTGCAGCCAAAGATAGCAAGACACGTATTGTGTTTAGCTTGGCTACTGGTGCAAAGGTCTCCTGGTAGTCAACTCCATATGATTGAGTGAATCCTTTCGCAACCAGCCGCGCCTTGTATCTGTTGACACTCCCATCCTCGTTGTACTTCACGGTGAAGATCCACTTACAACCTACTGGATGTTTTCCAGGTGGAAGAGGCACAATTTCCCACGTGGTGTTCTTTTCCAAGGCATGAATTTCTTCAAGAACTGCAGTCTTCCATCTGTTTGACTTCAGTGCTTCCTGTATATTGCAAGGAACCTGTATCTCATTCATATTTGCTACAAGAGCCTGAAAACGAGATGAGAGTCCCTTATATGAGACATAATTATGTAAAGGGTGCTTAGTACATGATCGTACTCCTTTCCTCCAGGCAATTGGTAAACTTGTATCATCTTCTTCAATTGGATTGTTTAGAGACTCAGTAATAATGTTACCTTGATCATTTGTTGAACCCGGATTGGAATCTTGAACAGGTCTAGACTGTGCTCGTTCTTCTAACTGATCTTGAGTTTTACTTCTTCTCGAATAGACCCTGAGTTCACTCACTGCTGGTTGAACACCTTGGGAAATGGGAGATTCGGGCTCTTGGCTAGGAAGGCTAGGAATGGTTTCGGATTCTCTTGGTTGGGAAGGCTAAGGTTTGGAACTATGGTGACACCCGAATTTTGATTAGAAGTTAATTCTAATGAATCCCAAAGTTGATATTCCGACTCATAGTTTCTCTCCCCCTGAATATCGGATTTGGTGTAGTAAGGGTGATTCTCAAAAAATGTTACATCCATGGTATGGTAGTAACGTCGTGTGACAGGTGAATAACACTTGTACCCCTTTTAGTGTGGAGAATGCCCCAAAAATATGCACTTGATTGCCCTAGGATCGAGTTTCCCTCTATTTTGTGGATAGATGTGGACAAAAGCCGAACACTCAAATATTTTTAGGGGAATATCTGATATGATGTGAGTGTTTGGGTAGGTTTTGAGAAGTGTTTAGCAAGGTGTTTGGTGGTTCAGTATACGAGAAGGCATTCGGTTTATGAGATAAGTGGCAGTAAGAATTGCATCCCCCCAGTGGTGGTTTGGTACTTGAGTTGAGAACATGAGTGATCTGGCTACCTCAAGTAAATGTCTATTCTTTCGTTCAGCAATCCCATTTTGTTGGGGTGTGTCTACACATGAACTTTGGTGTACAATACCCTGACTCAATAGATAATCACCTAAGGCAGTTTTGAAGTATTCTTTGGCATTATCTGTTTTGAGGACCTAATTTTTGTGTGAAATTGTGTTTGGATCATAGAATTGAAATTCTTAAACACTTGGCCCACTTCAGATTTGTCTTTCATAAGAAATACCCAGGTAAGTCTTGTATGATCATCTATAAAGGATACGAACCATCTGGAGTGAGTTATGTGTTTAACCCGAGATGGTCCCCAGACATCACTATGGATCATGGAGAAAGGGTGTGACATATGGTAAGGCTGACTTGGATAAGAGTTACAAGTATGTTTGGCAAGTTGACAAATATCACATTGAAAAGAAGTCGGCTTTTTATTCTTAAATAATGTAGGAAACAACTTTTCAAGGTACAAGAAGTTTGGATGTCCTAGTCTAAAATGCCATAACATTACTTTATTATCATAAGGATTGGAAACATGAAAAGAACAATTTTTAACATAACTATTGGATTCACCAGCCTTGTAAACTTGTCCATGATTAGAAGTAGTCCTTTTGAAGAGGTAGAGTCCCGAGCACACATCAGCACTGCCAATCATCCTCCCCGAATCCAAGTTCTGAAATTCACAAAAGTGTTTGTAGAATTTAGTAACACAATTATGATCCTGAGTTAATTTACTAATAGACAGTAAATTACAATCCAATTTTGGCACTAAAAGGACAGATTTAAGGATTAAATCCTTGGAGAGTACAACTGAACCAGTTCCCGTTACTCTTAAGAGCGTTCCATCTGCTATCTTTACCGACCAATTGCCTTGGCAAGGATGCAAATCTGTGATGATTGTTGCATCTCCGGTCATGTGGTCTGAAGCCCCTGAGTCTATAATCCAAGGACTTGTGGATTGCTTCACAACATTTAGGGCATAAAAATTGGTACCTTTGTGTGCCATTGAGCTGTTTGAAATAACAGTAGGGCTGAGTGATTGCTGACCGAACAGTTTCTGCAGTAATGCTAACTGTTCTTGGCTGAACAGGTTGGTTTCGGCAGTAGTCGTTCTTGGCTGTTCCTCGGCTGAAGCTTGATTCCCACGGCTTTTTCTCTCCCAGGCAGGTTTCCAATCAGCGGGTTTGCCATGTATATGCCAGCAGGTGTCCTTTGTGTGACCAGTTTTTGACAATGATCACACCATGGTCGGCTTTTCTTCTGCCCACCTTGTTGTTGTTGTTGTTGTAGTTGTCCACGAACAAAAAGGGCCGAATTTTCTCCACTTGTAGTTGATCCATGAGAGCCCAGCATGACTTTCCTTCTGCTTTCCTCCCGACGCACTTCAGAAAACGCCTCTCGAATGTTGGGAAGAGGCTTCATACTTAAGATTCTACCTCGAACCTCATCGAGGTTTTTATTGAGTCCTATCAAGAACTTATACAGCCTCTTCTTCTCAACAATCTTCTTGAACTTGACTCCATCTTCAGGACATTGCCACTCGTAGTTCTCGCAAAGATCGAGTTGTTGCCAATATCGGTTGAGGGCGTTGAAATACTGGGTCACCGAACGATCTTCCTGCCGCAGGTCATCAAGCATGCTCTCAATCTCAAATAGTTCAGACGTATTTTCGATATGAGAGTAGGCCTCTTTGGCTGCCTCCCATATGTCCTTCGCAGTCTCATAGAGTAGGAAATTTTCTCCAATATCATTAGTCATGGAATTGATCAGCCATGACATAACTTTATTGTTTTCGAGTTTCCATACTCTATACTTTGAATCCTCCTTCTTCGGCTGGTTTGCTGCACCAGTCAAGTAGTCTTCTTTTCCTTTCCCACAGATGAACATCATTACCGATTGTGACCATTGTAGGTAATTATTTCCATTCAGTTTGTGACCAGTAATGGAGAACAGAGAGGTATCCGAGGCTGTCCCACTATTCTGGTTCTGAACTGGAGTGATTTCTGTGGATGGCAAGCTTCCTTCGGCAGCCATGGTGAATAAGAACTTAGGGTTTCAGAGACTGCTCTGATACCATGAAGAAAATCGAGAGAAGGAATAATTTTCTTCTTATTATTCTGATAACAATACACTGCCTTTAAATAGAGAAAATAGGGAAATAACTAGACCCACTAAAACCGGAAACTAACCAAATAATACCCTAAATGAGATCGGGAATCAAGCCCCAAATCTCCTACAGATTAACTCTAATAAACAGAAATATAAATTACACAATTAGTTTCCTAAAATAACTCAATATCTTCGACACTCTCTCTCTCCTCTCTCTTTCTCTCTCCTATATTTGTCTATGGCTTGTCCCTAAACTAATGCAAAAGTCTGGTTACAGAAGACGAATCGAAAGTCAGCCTTTTGAAGTCTCTCCAGAATGCCAAAAGCAAACTTGTTCTGTTTCAAGCAGATATTTACAATCCCCTAGACTTCGACCCCCACAATTAAAGGGTGTGAGTTTGTCTTTCATGTTGCCACCCCAATGCAACACAACATTCAACAGCAATCAGGTCAGTCTACCTTGTTCTTCAATATTAGTATGTATATGTGTGTGTACATATATCTCTATATATATATTCAACATGATTTATATGTATGACACTTGATGTTCATACTACATGTGTGTTAGTACAAGGACACCAGTGAAGCTGCCGTTGCTGGGGTTAGGCATATTGCCGAGTCATGCATTCGATCACAAACCGTCAAACGGCTGATCTACACTGCAAGTGTCAGGGCATCATCGCATCTCATTGAGGACGGAAATGGACTCTGGTCCTGCGTTGATGAGTCTTGTTGGACTCCTCTTGATCATCCTTTTTCTTGTGCCACCGATTTCACTACGGTAATTCTTTCAATTTGCATCATAAATTAGACTCTTTAAATTTAAACATGGAGTTTCTACGTTTCTAATCATCGAATCATATCATGGACCAATTAGTATACAAATGTCAAGAAATTTGGGGAAAAAAAAAAAAAAAGGAAAAAAGGAAATCCTCTTATGCTTCAGAAGTGAACATTTTTCAACAACCAAATCTTTACTCTGGCAAATTTTGATATTTTTCTTATGCTATAGCATTTTGACCTTCAAAGATGTTATATAGACACTTTACAGTCATTTTTGTTTCTTTTATTTGACTCAAAAACATTTTTCGTCACGTCGATTTGGAATTATGTGATAATAGGAATACACTAGATCAAAGACATTGGCTGAGAAAACAGTGCTGAGGTACAATGAAGTTGAAAAGGGTAAACTAGAAGTGGTAACACTTCCTTGTGGAGTAGTGGGAGGAGACACTCTCCTTCCATGCCTGCCTTAAGTTTGCAAGGAATTTTTTCCCAACTTAATGGGAATTCAAATCTGTACAACACGTTGAAATTTGTGCAAGAAATCAGCGGTTTCGTTCCGCTTGTGCACATCGAAGATGCTTGTCGGGCTCATATCTTCTGCATGGAAAGACCATCAATGAGAGGTAAATTCTTGTGTGCAGTTGCCAATCCTACTTTGAAAGGAATTGGACTTCACTTCCATGAGAATTTCCCGGCATTCAGGATTGCAAAAAAGTAAGTTTACCGTTGGATCCGATTATCTATTGCGGCCACGGTTTTTTTATGATTTGAGGCCATATGGATCCAAATTGGGATTTTTTATTTTCTTGATTTGGAAAATATTCACACATAAAAAAAAAGGGTAAGATCTGATCGTATCTTTTTTTTAGGGAGAATTGTGTACCAAGGTATAAAATAATATCTAACTAGTACTACCAAAAAAAAAATAAATAAATAATATTTAATGGAATTCGATTAAAATTTAGGATAAAAAAATGAGCGATATTAATAAATTTCTATAGACCAGCACCTAATATATATATATATATATATATATATATCTTGAATGGTGAGGTGTTAAAATTTTATGAGTTTTTGTAAATGTTAATTTACTGAACACCAGCCTTAACCCCAATCATGTAAATTTTTAGTTTCCTTTTTCATTTTTCTTTTAACTACATTGCTACCGGTTCTTAGGATTCCAGCCTAGAATCTTTCATTTAATCCATTCTATCCTTACCAACTGAATTAGCATCAGTTGAAATATATATATATATATATATATATATATAATATTCGTTAATTTTTGCAGATATTTGGAACGGCCAGAGAGAGGAACAAGATATGATTTAACGAAGCTGATGAAGATGGGGTTTGAGTACAAATATGACATGAAGAAGATACTCGACCTCACTGTCGGATGCGGGAGGCGTTTTGGAGCTCTCTGATCTGTGATCTCCCCTCCATACTTCACAAAATAATCCATCTTATTAAATTCTTAATCCAGTTATTCCTTGTATTCATTTATACTAATCTCAATCTCTCTCTCTCTCTATTTTTCATATTTTTATTAACGTTGTTGTGTTCTTTTCTCTGCCTATTTAGCTAGTAGCTACAACAACCAACCATTTTAAATGGCCAGACGAAAATTTTAATTTATCACATATTGTTACAGCTATTCGATTGCACTAGCTATTATGTTTGTGTAAAATAAAATCAAAAGGTTTAAAATTTAATCAGGGGACATGACAAAAAATTACAAAAATCAGGGTTATGTGCTTTGAGATGACATAAATTTCAGTTGATCGTGATCCTTAAATCAAAAGAGAGTACTTTGGGTTTGCAACTTGGCTGGCCTTGGATTTAAATCGTCACCGCTATGATAATCAGGTTATATGAGCAATCCACTTTGAGAGAGATTATATATCACGTTGGGCGATCTCCTCTCTCTGTGGTTATCTTGGTGCGCCACACCTCTATAAACCTCTTTTAAAGAGAAAAAAAAAAAATGGAATCCATCCACATTGTCATTTTCTCCCTATAGCTAGGATACCCCGCCATGTCATGATCAACTGCTTTAGGGCATAAAATCAGGCAATTAACCACTAGACAGTGTTTTTAAGGGTAACAGCATAGGTTGCCAATTTATCGGCAATTTGATTTCCTTCCCTATAAATGTGAGATACATACCAACGGACTGTAGCAAGATAATTTAGAGCACGGGACCATTTTTGTATGCCATTTCTAAGGGACCTCTTTACTATGAGTACGTAAAAGCTCAACTACGTAAGTAGAGTCACATTTCAACTATAAATTCAACTTTTTGAACTGTTGAGTGAATTCCAAAGCAGTAATAGCACCTAAAAGCTCAACTTCGTAAGCATTCATGATTCCAAGTGGCCTTGAGAAACACCCTTACAAATCTCCTGTATGTTCTAAATATTCCACCACAAACTGCCAAACCCGACAAACCATTAGCTACACCATCCATATTGATCCTTATCCAACCAGGCATAGGAAGTTTCCACTGAACCTCAATGATCGCAGGAGCCGACCGACTCTATTTTCAATGTTACACTGTTTCAGGATGACTAAATCTGATATTGAATTTTTTATTGTACCGTTGTCTAGAGAATCTAATTCTTTGATGCAACTCCATAGTGTGGCAATAGTTTGGTGTCGTGTTGGAATTTTCCCCTCAAAGATCGCCAGATTTCTTAGCCTCCAAATTTGACAATGTAATAGAGAGCACACCAGTGACCCATAAGTTGAAGATCTGTTTGCTCATTTGCTTTTTTAAAGCAGAGCTTAAAAAGACTCTTAAGGTCACTTGTTTTATCAAGAGAAACCTGGAAAACATCTTCTAATCTAGACCATAACGTGTTAGCAAAATCGCAGTGTATAAAAAGATGTTGCATGTCTTCCCCTGCAGCCATACAGAAACGACAACAAGAAGAAAGAGAAATCGTTTTTCTGTAAAATTTAGAATTTTCAGCAATAGTGACTGATCGAATATCTCTAGCGACATTAGGGAAAGCCAAACAAATATCATGTGGAAGATTCCACGTATAATTGATGAAGAAACTTCCCACTGTGGAATTCGTTGGAACACCCTCAGGAATGTGGATCTTGGAAGATATTGGATAACCAATTCCAATAATCATGCCAAAAGTTTATTTCCGATTCATTCCCAACAATCCATATGACCTCTCTAAGCAGTTGAATTTTTGAAATTTTTTTTTTTTTTGAAGTACTTGCTTCTCATAAAATTGCCCAGCATACCCTTTTCGTTCATAATCAGCCATGCCGTTTTCTTTAGAAAAGCTTCATTCCCTGCTTCTAGAGATCGGATTCCAAGCCCTCCTTCTTTCTTCCGGCAACAAAGTTTCTGATGCAACGTGGCTCAGAGACCCCTTTACAAGGCTCAGAGGCCCACTCCCGGGTATAGCCAAGTGGCTCAAAGGCCCACTCACGGGCATGGCCAGGCATGGCCCGCTGCTACCAGGCCTGCAGACCAAACTCCCCAACCCATCCTGGGGCCCTTTTGCAGAGCACCCATAGGTTGTTCATATCAGGGATCGAACCATTGATATGCTTTGAGAACACAAAGTTCCCATCCATTAGAGCAGCTCTTTTATGATGCAGTGTGGCTCAGAGGTCCCTTTACAAGGCTCAGAGGCCCACTCCCAGGCATGGCCAGGCATGGCCTGCTTCTACCTGGCCTGCAGACCAAACTCCCCAACCCATCCTGGGGCCCTTTTGCAGAGCACCTATAGGTTGTTCATATCAGGGATTGAACCCTTGATATGCTTTGAGAACACAAAGTTCCCATCTATTAGAGCAGCTCTTTTATGATGCATCGTGGCTCAGAGGCCCCTTTACAAGACTCAGAGGCCCACTCCCGAGCATGGCCAAGTGGCTCAGAGGCCCACTCCCGGGCATGGCCAGGTATGGCCCGCTGCTACCAGGCTTGCAGACCAAACTCTCCAACTCATCCTGGGGTCCCTTTGCAGAGCACCCATATGTTGTTCATACCAGGGATCGAACCCTTAATTTGCTTTGAGAACACAAAATTCTCATCCATTAGAGTAGCTCTTTTATGATGCAGCGTGGCTCAGAGGCGACAAGGCTTAGAGACCCATTCCCGGGCATGGCCAAGTGGCTCAGAGGCCCACTCCCGGGCATGGCCAAGTGGCTCAGAGGCCCGCTCCCGGGCATGGCCAGGCATGGCCCGCTGCTACCAGGCCTGCAGACCAAACTCCCCAACCCATCCTGGGGCCCTTTTGCAGAGCACCCATAGGTTGTTCATACCACGGATCGAACCCTTGATATGCTTTGAGAGCACAAAGTTTCCATCAATTAGAGCTCAAGGGTTCGATCCCTAGTATGAACAACCTATGGGTGCTCTACAAAAGGGCCCCAGGATGGGTTGGGGAGTTTGGTCTGCAGGCCTGGTAGCAGCGGGCCATGCCTGGCCATGCCCGGGAGCGGGCCTCTGAGCCACTTGGCCATGCCCGAGAGTGAGCCTCTGAGCCTTGTAAAGGGGCCTCTGAGCCACGCTGCATCAGTTTCCCCCAAGTAACCGAGCCTTTTGCTATCAGTTTTGCCGGTCCATGAGAAGCTTTGGAAAATTTCGTAATGATTTTGTCAGCAATCTCTTGAAGATGCTTGCTTTTTGGGGCACCTCTGAATAAATTAGGGACTCCCTGCAGATAGCGAAAAAGGGAGGTTGCCACGGCTCATGGAGAGTTTCTGAATTATCTCGTTTGCTCTTCTACTGGTCACAGCCTTGCCCAAAAAAACATCTGATTTCTCCACATTAATGACTTGCCCGCCCAGATAATCTCTAACTCCTCTGTCGCAACTGAAAAAAGCCCTCTGGAGTGCCGTTTTTTAAGACCGAGACATTTGCAGAGTCGAAAAATGTTGTTAATCCAATCACAAAAACCGGTGAAGAAGCCAAATGCCTGCAAGACTTTAATGATGAATTTCTAGTGAAATTAGTATCAAAAGCTTTCCTAATATAAATCTTTAAGGTCATGTCACTTCCAAAAGCCTTTTTTTTATAAAGAGTGTCAACTCCTTCTGAAGTCAGGGCAATGCAATCATGGATTTGCCGACCGGGGATAAATTCTTATCAATGAAGATATTATGGTTATAAAACTTCTATGGACTACCTAATTAACATACGACTAAACCTTAAAACAAATTGAAGCAATTTTTTTTAATACCGGAGTTTCCAAAACGACAGAAATTTCTAACAATATTGCTTTTTAGATTTGTTTTGGGATTCACTATAAAAATTTCCTATAAATTATAGCCTCGTAACATTGTGTCCTCTAAATTTTAAAATGTAATATATATATATGTTACCTAAACTTTGAAAACAGAACAATTTTTCTTCCTAGCATTAGTTTTTGGATGAAAAATACCACATCTCAGCATCAGATTGAGAAAGTTAATTGAGTAGTGTTAATTGACAGTTTTGCCATTATAATTAAAATCAAAACATTTTAAAAACAAATTTAAACTTAATTTGCTAAATAAAATAAATTTTCTCTCAAAAAGATTAAATAAATATAAATAACGAAAGTAACGGCAAACACTATTTTTTTTGTGCCAAAGAATCTATTAAAAACCCTGCTTTTTTTTTTTTTTTTGGTTTTTTCATTAAAATACCTTTAATTTTATTATCATGTGTATGTTACATGAGTGTTTTTTTTTAATCCAAAACTAAGTGGACAAAATTATTATAGTTTCCAAATTAAGAAAAACGAATGTTATACTTTAAAATTCGGGGATCAAAATATTACAAATATTATAATTCAAAGGAAATTTTGAAATTTTTTTTGGCATATAGGCACCTTTTATTTTATTTATTATTTATTATTTTTTTGTAGGGCGGAAATGTTAAAGGGGGAAGAAGTCTATGATAATTTTTACTTTATTACATAAAAAAGGAAAAACGATAATAACTTTTATCATATGGTCTATAATAATTTTTACTTTGATTAGAAGTGCCGTTCATAGTCACCCCTCAGAAAAAAATAAGTGTCGTTCATAGTGGGGAGAAAGGGACATTGACACATTGTACACTGTGGAACTATATATATATTTTTTTCTTTTTTCACTAAACGAAAAATTATTTCATAAAATCTCAGATGAAATGTAAAGAGAAGTAATCAAACTGGACGGTCTTTGATCATCTACTGGCTTTGACTTCGACGGCAAAAGATAATGGACGGTCTCGATCAACTATGGCTTTGACTTCGATGATAACGGAAAAAATGCAAGCCCCATAAAAAACCCACGGGATTTGCACGTCACACACCACTCTGAAATTCCCCTGCTTCATCACTCTCTTCTTCCACCACCATTAACAACCTTAAAAAAAAAAAAAAAAACTCCAATTCATTTCTCTCAAATGACTTCCAATATTCACTCTCTGAGCAAATCCCCCACCTTCCTCGTCCCTTCAACTTTTCTGGGTCTCTCCTCATCTATCCCAAAACCTCACAAAATCAAACCTTTTGTAAGAAGAACTAGAGAACTGGAGAGTTACAGAGAGAGAACACATTTTGGGAAGAAGATCAGGGGAGGGATTGTCTGCGGTGCACTACTACCGGTTGATCCGTGGGCACCCACCATCGATTCAGAGAGCATAGCTTCCCAGCTGTTCGCTGCTTCTTTGTTTCCGTACATTGGTTTTTTGTACTTCATCACTAAGTCCAAGTCTGCCCCAAAGCTCACTCTCTTCGGTTTCTACTTCCTCCTTGCCTTTGTGGGGGCCACCAGTGAGTTTCTCTTCTCTTTTTCTGATTCTGGTTCTGCTTCAAATGCTTTACTTTGTTCATCTCTTGTATAAAATGTTTACTTTGGGTTAAACACTTTAGTTTTCTGATAATTCTATGATTTGTCCGTTTTAACTTTGGTAAACTCGAAGTGGGTTATGCCCTAAAGATACTTTTGACTTTGAGATTGAGGATAAAATGTGTTACGAGAAATATTGGTAAGGTTATAGAAGGTTCACATTCTTTTTAACTAGAGTTTGGACAGTTTTAATGTCAATTGTAAAGTAAAAAATGACTTTATAAGAGAAATACTTAAATTGTAAAATCAATTTTGAAAAAAATTGTCTCAAAAATAACTTCGGAACGACCTGAACAACCCATTTTTGTACTGGTCGTGCGGTGTAAAAACGAAAGGTCGGTTTGCTAATTTCACTTTGTAAAATTATCATTTTGGCAAACTGGCACATACGAGTTGCAATATAGGAGAGTAAAGGATGAGTAAAAATTGATGATCAGCTGAATATGAGTACCTACATAGGGCCTCATTTGTTGTATGTATATGTACTTTATAAAATCGTCAACTTGCCCTTGTACATTTTGTTCTTGGCTGGTGTTTTATGTCTTTACTACTACTTATGTGGCTTCGGAAGAATCAGAACAAGTTTTTATTTATTTAAAATAATAACCAAAAAAAAAAAAAAATTGTGAACTTACTTCCAACTTTTATAAGACACAGAGCTTACATTGTTTAGCAAATAGGGAAGCTTAGTTGTGGTGAAGCTGGGTTCGCCAAAGGCTGTCTTTCAGAGGAATTAAAGAAGTTAATTTGATCGGTGGCTTCTGAATATGGGGACGTAATCGAGGATATGGAACTACTGGAGGTCGTACCTTTGAAGGGTGCTATGACTAATGAGGTTTATCAGCTAACTTGGTCTATAGAAGATGGTGATTTTCGGCGAAAAGTTTTGGTTCGTGTTTTTGGGGTGGGGGTTGAGGTTTTCTTCAATAGGGAGGTTGAAATCCGCACGTTTGAATACATATCCAAATATGGTCAGGGACTGCCTCTTTTGGGGCAGTTCGCAGATGGATGGATACAGGAGTTCATTCATGCCAGAAAACTTTCAGCAGCTGACCTCCGTGATCCTGAAATATCCCCTCTTATAGCAGCTAAGTTGCGAGAGTTCCATAATCTTGATATGCCTTTTCAAAGAATGGGCACCTCTGGAACACAATGACGAAATGGCTTGCTACAGCGACAACTTTGTGTTCACCGAAAGATGCTGAAGAATTTAGCTTAGATACTCTAGAAGGGGAAAATGAAATGCTAGAGAATGAATTACCTAATGAATCTCAGGAAATTGGATTTTGTCCCAATGACCTGCAGTATGGTAACATAATGATGGAAGAAGAAACAAGATCAATCACTATAATCGATTACGAATATGCCAGTTACAATCCTGTCGCTTATGACATTGCAAATCATTTCTGTGAAATGGTGGCAAATTACCATTCAGAGACACCTCATGTTCTGGACTATAGCAAATGTCCAGATCTGGAGGAGCGCTGCAGATTTGTCTGGATATATCTGAGCTCCGCAGGCAGCCATCCCAGTGACACCCAAGTGGAGAAGCTACTTAATGATGTTGAGAAATACACTTTAGCAAACCATCTTTTTTGGGGTTCGTGGGGAATCATTTCGGGTTATGTAAACAAAATTGACTTCAACTACATGGAATATGCAAGGCAAAGGTTTCGGCAGTCCTGGTTAAGAAAGCAAGAGTTGTTGGCTTCTTCCGGCGTTTTTCCTTGATGGAAATTGTAGATGTACTCTACCTAAAGCTTCCTAGTTCGTAATAAAACTTTACATAAAATGTAGCTAGTTTAATGGTATTATTAGCTATGTGTTTTATGAGACTTGTAAATAAAAACAGTTGTCTCTTTCTGAACGGTGGCTGTAAATTTTATTAAGGTTTAGGAATATGTCACTTAATCCACTTGTTAAGGTAGAAAAGGAGAATTCAATGAGAGTGAGAGAGAGAGAGAGAAGGGGTGCCCTTCTTTTCCGCTGATCTCGTTATCCTTGTGTTCCAAAATGCTCGTGCTTCTTGGTGTTGAATTTTCATGTCAAAAGTTGCTCTACCATGATTTAATCTCCATGAAGAGGGCCATAGAATTGGCCTTAATTGAAATTTCGTTCTATCTAGTTTTGTGAGTCTTTCAGATTTCATGTTTGAAATGAAATTCTTTGGCTGATAAAGAAATTATAATTTCCTCTTACCCCTTTTATAACTTTCTGTTTCTGTGAATTATGAATAATCTTGTTCCCAACTCTACTGACATCCTTCACTTTGATCTCTGCCGCTCCTGCATCTATCTTACAGTCCCTGCTGGAATTTATGGTTAGTTTTCGCTCTCAACAAATTCACTGTTTCATTTAAGTAGATCAGGTTTTTGCATGGATGTCTAACTATGATACTCTCCATTGGGGCAGCAAAGGTGCAGTATGGAACTTCCTTGTCTAATGTGGACTGGTTACACGGTGGGGCCGAGTCGCTTCTGACTCTAACTAACATATTCATCGTGCTGGGGTTGAGAGAGGCTCTTAGAAAAGCTAAAGATGAAAAACATGATGCACCCGATTCTACGCCAAGGTTAAAAGAGAAGGAGCCTTCCATTTAGGTAAAAAGATTCAGTTCAAACCGTTCTCATTGTGTTGCGTTCTGCTTTGCACGTTAGATTTAGCTTTCTTCTCTCCAGCACCCTAACCTTGGGTCGATTCTCAACATTCCTACAGTCTTCTCCCGCAAGGCTTTACCAGAATCGAAGTTTGAAAATCCTGCCCACATGCGCGGAATAATCTTTACGGATCATGAAGTTATGTTGTACAACCTTGTATATTGTTGTTTGTTAGTTGTTGAGATGTTTAATTATTCGATTTAGCCCTTCCCACCTCTTGAGCAGATAAATGTGTTGTGGATAATCCTGAGAAGATTTTGGAATCTCTGAATCAATCTTGAAAGTTTTGCAAAATGGATTCAGGTGTAAATTTTAATGTGTTATATAATACACACACACACATCAAACGTCTCTTGTACATCTTTTAGGTTTTGGTGTTACGTTCTGGCCTCTAGTGTTGAATGATGACAAGGTTAAAAAATAAATAGAATTTTTGAAATCTGCTACAATTTTTCCCGTTACTAGATGCTTTTACAGAGATTCTGATTTTTTTAAAGAACCAATTTTAAACTCAAACTGAAGGAAAGACCTCTTAAATTTTTCTGCACCATCATATCTAGTCCCTAATTTAAAACCAGAAATAGGCTCTTAAATATTTTACAAACCATTCCTCTCTTATAGTACAAACTTAACGTTCAACTGGTGCAACCAACTAGCCTGGTAAGTGGAAAATGAGAATGCTACTTATTCTTCTTCCTTCTTTTTTTTGTTTTTTTGTTTTTTGTCTTTTTTTGTTTTTGTTTTTTTTTTTTTTTTATTGTGTGGTGTTTATTTCATCAACAAAAAAATCCAGGGGTGTCAAATGGGAAATTGGGGTCGATGTTGACCTGATCAAGTGAGAAATCCAAGTCCGGAATTGGAGAGTTGGTAGCTGAAGTATTGGCCGAGATAATCTCTGTAAGATCAGATTCCGAACGATGCACGTTTTGGAACCCCGCCGAATTGGTCATTTGGAATGGCGAAACCGGGTAGTAACCCGATTCGGGCGTCGCTGGAGACACGAATGACGGAGAGAAACTCCCTAAGAAAGTCTCATTCTCAAGAATAAAAGGGCTGAAGTTATCTTCACCCTTCATCAAGCCTCCATGCTGACTCGAAGGGAAATTGAATCCCGGTGCCGCAGCCGCTGCCACCACCACCGCCTCTCTCTCGCCCAAGTCCTCCGTGGCGACCTGCAAGTTGGAGGAGAACATGGGGCTGCAACGTTCAAGATGTGGCTGTTGGGGAATAGGAGAGTGATTGATGGGTTTTTGGTCTTGGTTTTGTGGTGATGTTGGTGGCTGAACCGAGTTGGAGGCTTGGGAACAGGTATGAGTTCCTCTGTATGTGATCTCAAACAGATAAGGGTCTTCATCTGATCTTTGCACTTGCTTTGTGGCCCAACAGCTCTGGGTGTTCCGGAAAGTGCATCTGTAATAGCTTCTGCAAAAAGGGTAAGACTCATATTAGATTTCTCCTGATTGGTATTCTTTTCTTTTTTTTTTTTAAGTCCACCAACAGTTTTTTAGTGCTTTTAACTCTTTGTGGATATATATAATGTTTTTTTTTTTAACTTTTGGACGTGTGGCATCTGTTGATTGGACAACAGACGAGAAAAAAGGCTTTCTTACCTAGGATATTTGGCTCCTAGGATGTCCTTTTGGCCATATTTTCTCCAGCTGCAGCCGTCATCCTGAGGTCCCTCGAGTCCATTCTCAGAGTTAACTCTTACTTGGTCAGTCCATCTTGGCAACACCTTTCTGCAAACAAAAAATTCCAACATAGTGAGAAAAATGATCTTGGTCAAACCGAAGAAGCATTTAAAAATAAAAAAAATAAAAAAATAAACAGAGTCAAAGTCAATTCACCTCTTCTTTGAGATGGGGTCCTGTTCATCGCTCCGAGGACTTTCGTTGACCGAGATCGGTGACTCCGGCACGGGCAAGTTGGTGGCCACCCCAAGACCACCACCACCACCCTGTGGCTGCTGCTGGTGCTGCTGGCCGGACCCCATTGAGCCACTCC
This sequence comes from Ficus hispida, assembly GCA_025413025.1. NCBI lineage: Eukaryota > Viridiplantae > Streptophyta > Magnoliopsida > Rosales > Moraceae > Ficus > Ficus hispida. The sequence continues at coordinate 32,636,225 of CM046372.1, read as the reverse complement.
ATTTGAGAATCAAAAGAGACTTCTCATAAGAAGACAATATCCTCTGTACTAAGAATTCCCTCGTCTCTGGCGAAGACTTTGCTCCCAGGTTTTGCCTCAACTGTTTCGCCAACTCCATCCCTTGAATCAGCTCCCCAATCAGTGTCTTTTGCTCCCAACTGCAACTTCCCTCCATTTTTTTCCTTTTTTTTTTTTTTTTAAGTCGAATAATTCAGTACAGATCACTTCAAACCAATATAGTTCTCTCTTTTTTTTTTCCCCCTCTCTTTCAGCTCTTACTTGATTGATGCTTAAACAATCTTAAAAATACCATGAAGAAGCAAAAGGGTATTCTTTGCAAGAAGTGTATTTGAATTGAAGAATGAGAAGCAAAAAACATGGAAGAAGAAGAGAAGAAGAAGAAGATTGAAATGGAAAGTGGTATTCTTGTTTAGAGTTTGTGTTTTTTGAGGGGGGGAAAAAACAGAAGAAGCTGAGTAGTGAGTAGATTTTTGGAGTTAGAGAGAGAGATTGAGAAAGGGGTTGTATTTAAAGGGTGGGTTGAGTTAGGATTCGAGAAGGAGGAGATCATTTTGAAGGCAGAAAGTCTCAAGTTTGACTGAGAAACCGAGTTTTTCAGCTCTGACTGGTCTTAGGGATAGAGAGAGAGAGAGAGAGAGGAATTAAGAGAGAGAAAGCGAGTCCAAGCTGACCAATTCTACGAGGACGAGTAAATTCCAAAAGGCAAAATTTTTTCTCTTAATTGTATGATTTGTCCGTGGTGGGGATTATCTAAAGAATTTTCAAACCCTCCCAATTCCGCGTCGCTGCTTGGTAGTTGTTTATCCTCATTCCATGAAGGAGTAGTGAAAAATAGAAAGAGTGCTGACTTCTACATACTCCTCGTCAGCCCAAGCCTGAGTTACTTTAAATTCTGGTCAAAACTATAATTATTATATGTTTTGTTTATCCCAATTGGCACGTTCAGTAGTGCCACCTACACTCCTGTGCAGCTAATTTGTCAAGTATACATGAAGATTTATTTACATCGTTGAGATTTCAGTTATTAGTTTCTTAATTTGATCGGTCAATATTCAAATTTTTTTTTAGGGAATTAGAGTTAAATAACATTTTTTTTATTAAGTTTTCTTTTTTTTTTTTTTATAAATGATCGTAGATTTTAAAAATTAATTAAAATATTATTTTCTTAAAATGATCAATTAATTTTCTTAATAATAATTATTATTGATTATTAATATTAATAACGTCAATCATTAATCGATCATAATGTAAATTATAAATTTTATAATTAATTATTGATTATTAAATCAGAATAAAATAACAAATTATTATTTTATTAAATAAAAAAGGTGGCCATCTTTGGAGAATGTGATCCAAACCAACCATCTAACTTAATTTTCCCAAATGTCATGGTTTAGATTTTTTTTCAATCATCGAATAGGAAAAATAAAAATAAAATAAAATAAAAATAAAAAAGGGATTGTACAGTATAATCAAATTTGACCGGTAGTACGGTAACATGTAAGTAATTTTAAGAAAAAAGGTCGAATTTGTAGGTGGTTCTAGAAATAGGTACTTTTTTTATTTTTTTAAATGAGGTGGTGGGGGTAGATATGTCTTTTTCTAAAATGTTTATGGTCAAAAGGAACAAGGGCTCTTGATATTGTTTCTTGGTAATAATCTTGAATTGAACCGTGTTGAAGAAGTTGGTTCACAAACAAATGCCCTCATCCTTTTAATGTTTGATTCAAGGTGATGTTTGACCTCTTTGGCACTCAACTAACTTGTAAAGACAAAAAATCACCAAAAAACAAATATATATATATATATGTATATATATATTTATATACTTTAAAATCCAAGAGTAATTTTGGATTGGAACAAAACGTAGCAATATCCAATTAAATTGTGTGGTCTAGGGAATTTGACGCCAAAATAAGGTGATTGTAAATATGGAACCATTAATTGGACTGCATCGTGTGGGACTAAAATACGAGGGCATTAATTGAAAGGGGGGACCCAAAAAAAAAAAAAAAAAGAGAGATGGTTTTCATTTTTCTGCCGTGTCAATGTCAGTGTCAGTGTAAGGATTGAAGTGCCTTTATGTCGATATAGATTTTAATTGATATGTGTAAGGTCATTTGTATACAAACATGCTTTTCTACCCCCATGTGAAATCATATGTGTAACATCATTTGTATACAAACATTAATCTGGCCTTTTGAATGTTGACCGAGTCCCAAGGTTATATTTCTCACCTCTTTCTAGAATTTTATGTCAATTATTTAGCTTGATCTATTAGTACCTCGGACTATCACCCTTCTCATGACTTGTCTAAATCTTTTAAGGTGCCATAATTATAATTATAGGACGAAAATCAGTAAGTCTTGGACTTTTAAAGCCGATATTTAACTTTATAATTGGGCAAAAGATATAACAATCATAATCAAATTAGTGATATATATTGCATTGTCTTTATTTTAGTTTAGGGAGTGATTAAAATCAAATAAAAGATGTCATGTGCTTTTTCGTTTAGTTATATATAGACCCGGTTTTTTATTCATTTGACACTTTCAAACCATATATATAGGTTTTGGGCCGATAATACGGACTACTTATTTATGTCATGATATGAGATAAAAGTTAGGAATCAATTTATGTAATAGAGTTGATCCCCGAAGGTATTGAGCCGCGGTGTAGCATCATATCCCAAAGATAGTATATATATATATCTTTTTAGTGTTTTTGTTTCTGTAGATGGAGCTGATTAGAGATCCAGCGCCTCAATTTCTTTCTAATTATGTCAAATGATTAAAGAAGTAGGGAGGTAATAATATTCCTTAAGAGGGAGAGTTCTTTGACACTTTAATTTAGAGAGAAAGAATGTTCCTCTTTACGCGGGCGAGGTCAATAATATCAAATTATTTTTATATTTTTAGAGAAGTGCGTCCTAATCCTAGAAGTGGTGGTTCTTATTATTATATAATTATTATTTTTATACCTTGTCTTTTGAAACTTTGTTAGACATAAGCGAGGCACAAACTAGTCTTTTTTATTATAATTACTATTAAAAAAAGAGAGAGAAAGAGAGAAACTTCTCGATTAGGCAAAACCAAACGTGTCTCTTAAATCCAATATTCCAGGCCACTTTTCATGAAATTAAGTTGTAAATAGTATTTTTATGAAACTAAATAAAGTAAATAACAAGATTTTAAAATATTTAAATAATTAATAGTAAGTTATTTATTAGATTTAAAAAAATCTATTTATCTAGTAAGTAATGTTATTTATGTCAAATATCTTAAGCCATACTATTTATTTCAATTATTTTTTTAATGAAAATACTATTCATTGCTTTCTCCGGTTAAAATTTTATGCATAACTAACTTTATTTAGAGTAATGCCAAGACACATTTAGGGTGTTTGGTGTTTGAATTTGAGTTAAGATTTATAAGTTTAAATAGTGATTTTGATTGACTTTTTAAAAAAATATAAAAAACTTTTGAAAAAAAAAAGACAAAAATTAAGTTGATGGTGATGAGTTTAAACTAAAAAAAAAAAGGGCCCAATTTATTGAACCGCAATCAAGTTTCAATTCCCCAGGAGAATGAGTGACATAGCATATTTGATTATAAGGTTTTAAAATTATAACATAATTGAAATTATTATAATCAAATAGCATAATTGGAATTAATTACACACTAAAATACCAAAATTAATTACACTCTCCGTTTTTTTTTTTTTTTTTTTTTAAGATCCAAACTCCACTTCTCTCTCTCTACCTTCCTTCTCCCCTGCTTTCCATCTCTCTCCTTCAAGTCCCACTCTCTTCTTCGCCTCTTCCTCTTGCCGTTCTAGTCGCCGTCGCGAGCACGAAGGATCATTGCCAGTCGGGGAGCGTCACCATCGCAAGCATGGAGAGATCGTCGTCTTCATCGTGAGCTCGAACATATCCTCGCCTTCGCGAGCACGAACAGATCCTCGCCGTACGTTTAACCTCACATCTGCTCCTCACCAGTCGGAGACCGTCGTTGTACACGAATAAGCACTGTCATCGCCGTTGGGAGAATCACGAAGCAAGGAGTTGCAACCGAATCTTCTTCACAAATCTTCTCTCACCGCCGAAGGCAAATGTGGGGGTTCTCCAACAGATCCTCACTACCACCTGGTCGTTCGAACTTCTCGACACCGTCTCGAGGTCGCATCCGTGTCTTCTTCTCTTACTACTCCTCCACTAGAGGCGATGGCTGCTATAGATTTGAAAACCAGATCTGGTTTTAGGTGGTTTTAAAATTTCTATAAAATTTGAGTATTTTAAAAAATTATAATAAATAATGTATCTTTACTGGTATACCAATCATATTTTTATCAAGTAAATACAAAAAATTGGATTATCATTAGATTTCAGATTTAGGAAATAAAAAATATATATAAAAAAAAAGAAATTTTCCTGTAAATATTTAGATTACTCAGTAAATACTAAATTCATGATATATACTTAAAAATTATAAATATTGTGTGAACACAGAAAATATTTGGATTTATTAGTAAATACAATAAATAAAGCAACAAAAAGCATGACCCTCGCGACGGGCAATTAACTATGCTTTAAATGATGGTTAGATCATCACTTTCTTTGAAATTTTTTAATGAGTTCCCACGTTCTCTAATATATATTTGCTTACGTTTTTTTTTCTTCTTTACCCACTTGAAGCAAAAGAGGAAAAAGAAGTCATATGAATTAATTACAAGGAAATATATAGAGGAAAAATGATAGTGGTGGTGGGGGTTATATATATAATATATGTATCTATACAAATAAAGGTCCCTATCAATTGTAAAATTTTTTATTCTTTATTTCTTATTTTTTAGAATTGTAGTTGGGATTCTAACTATTATCGTTAACGTATTACAATAGTAAATGTTTTTAGAGCCATCAATTTTATATATTGTTTGGTGACATATCTAGTTATTATTTACTATTTATTTTTCTTGGTCCCAAAAAATCATAAACCTTGGTCTATATGGAAATGATAATACTCCCCTAAAAAAAAAAAAAAACATGATAACATTCACCTTCTAGAAGAAAATAATAATAACAATAATAACTATATCCGTAAACCATCTATGTCTACTTTATCCTTCAAAAACAATTACAGCTACTCTATTTTTTTAATATTTTTTTTTAATTTTGTTTTTTTGTTTATACCCTCTTGTACCAGTTCGGTTGTTTTCTCTCTCGCTATTTTGAATGCGATATTAGAAAATAAATATAAAAAATAAAAAGGCGTATGTGGCAGTTCGAGAACAACTTGCTGCTATATTCGAGTTAGATTCAGATAATATAATAATATATACCGCAATGGATTTTTTTAATCTACATTTTTTGAACAATGGATGACTTTTAGTGTTTAGATTTTCTTCTATATTGATCGTCATAAACTTCTGTTCTTTGTCTTCTTATCTCCAAACAACTAAGTAATATATAAAAAAAGATACAAAAAGCTGAGTTCAAGAAATCTCCAAACCATTCTGAATAAAATTATTATCTGCAGTTCTTGGAATATAATATTATTATCGATGAACCTTCTAAAATTTTAACTTTATAAAATATATTAATAAATTAACATGATATTAGAGTAAGATATTGTGATTTTGAAACAATTGCAACCTCATTATAAAATAATCCACTTAGAACTAATTGATGTGATAAAAAAAATAGAGAAAGAATTACGTAAATAGGATAAGAATATTGGACATAATTGAGAGCTTAATCATATGCTAGTCTCTTTTAATCGGATCATAAATTCAAGAACAGAAAGTATGCTTAAGTACCATTATAAAAACAAATATGGAGTTCTTAAGGAACTAATTAAGTAATTTAGAGAACGAGTAAAATAAAAGAAGTCCTAATTGAACAAAGGAAGTTAGACAAATGAGCAAAGAAAACTAAGGAATCTATGGTACATTAATGGACAATTTTACTAAACATTTGAAGAGAAACCACACACCACCACCAACACCCCCCCCCCCCCCCCCCCCAAAAAAAAAAAAAAAAAAAAGCTCAAGAAAAATTATTATGAGTTTATATTAATAATTATGCATGAAGAGGAAAATGATTATAGGATAGTTTAATTAACTCTGGGCTTCTTGATTCTCCTCCTCTCTTTTCTTGGCAAAGGCCTCATTATGTCTCATTAACCAAAACCTCTCTATTTCTTCTGCTTTGCGACCTGGAACCCTACCTGCTATCAATTCCCACCTGCATAACATATATATGTATATATATGTGTGTGTATATATATAGTTTTAAATCAGGTTGACTTTTTGCTTGTCTTATAAAACAAAAAAAATAAAAATTCATGTTTTTTTAATATAATGGTGATAAAATGGAAATAAGTTAAACAAAGAGGGACACACATATTTACATCTTGTGGTGTGTGTACATATATAATATATATATATATATATATATGTATTGTGTGTGTTTGCATTTGGTATGAAAGACATCAGCTTTACAAAAGATTAGTTATTTGAGCACTAAAAAAGGACTTAAAGTAGTGAATTGGGACGTCAATGGAGATCACGCATAAATGTAGAGAGGAAAAATTCCCGAATTTTATTAAAATACAAGAAATTTAAAAGAACATATTAAAATTAAAAGAAAAAACAAGAATCCAGCAATGAGAACTAAACCAAGAAACATCCCTTATAAAAAGGCAAACAAAACAACCAGAAAAAAAAAATTCCGGTATTATGCATGTAACTTCAAACCCTGCTTCCTTAAATGCAAATGTATGTGTTTTATCGCTCAATCAGAAATCTATCTACGTTTGCTAATGAACATGTATGTTTTTAAAGCGTAACCAATTAAATATTTCTGAAAAAATTAAGTCGAGATACAAATGAAAAAGATTTTTGTAGTGGATTAATAAACGAACAATTCATGGTTAATTTAACCAAAAGAAGGTTGATACTCTACTAGATTAATTAGCTCAACGGATGGAATGGGAGAGATTCGCTAAAAAGAAATGGAGCTCTCCTAAGCAATAGCAAGAGCCCGAACAAGTAAAGAAAATGGCATTTTGAACATCTAATTGAAACAAAGATTCACCAATGATTCTTTATTTAACGAGAAATGACGCTAAGAGATTAGGAGCTCTCATAGGTTTATAAAAATCTGGGAGTGTTTTTATTCATCTTTAATTAGTAAAAACTAGACCCACACTATATAAAAAAAAATGCAGAGAATTCTAGGGGAGTAATTTACTTAATAATTAATATTGGTTAGCTGAACAAGAAAGGTAAAATTCATAAATTAATTGATATAATTATTACCTGTCTCCAACAAGCCTGTACATCCTGTTGATAAGATCCTCTTCTTGTTCAGTCATCTTTATGAACTCCCACTCAATACTGCTCACTTCTATTGTAATACCGACAAATTCAGAAAGAACTGAAGTCTAACTACATATATATCTTTAGCAATTAAAAAAAAAAGGCACACACATATATATACATTGGAGTATAAAAGTGAATTTGTCTGACTTGTTTGTCTCACCAAATTATATGTAAAATAAAAATAACGTGATAAATTAGGTACATGTATGACATCTGCTAAACCATTTTCTTGGCAAACAAACAGCATCAAGAAAATAAAAATATGAACTCAAGAAATTTAAATGATGAAGACGTAATAATATTAGAAGATGGAAAAATGAAAGAAAGAACTCAAAATCTACAAACTCTCACCTTCTGAGTGGGAACTCGTGGCTTTAGTCTTGGCTCGTTTACTGGGACGGCGCTTAAAGTCCATGTTTCAGAGAATTAGAAAAGAAATTAAATTATAGAATTCAAGATTGATAATGTGGACTAATTTAGCACTAGATCAAGAAATACAGTGACTTAATTTACTTAAAGAAAGTGAAAATGAGAAAAGGAATAAGGAGAAAAGAGGCGAAGAAAATATTTGGTCAAAGAATTAGTAAAGTCTCAAATGTATAAATACATGATGAAATGAGAGTTGTTTGATGATAACTTTTTCCTGGTTTTATATATCGATGACAAAATTGGGGAGACATAAAAGTTTGTAGCAATGTGTTCTACTTGCTTGCATGGAATGACTGGTGAAACTTACCAGGCCATTTTAAGTTGACTTGTAGATATACCATTAGCTGGAAGATAAGTATAAATAATCAAGTGGACCATTTTGTGTGCTGATAGATAGAACAATATCACTGTAGTCATTGGTCATCGTTGTGACAAAGATAATTGGAATGATTTCGTTGAGATAATATATGTATATGTATATATATATTTATAGTTGCAAGACTCTCACTACTACAAAAGACAGATTACACGACGGAGGTTATATGACGGTTTCGAAAAACCGTCGTATAAACAGAGGTTTACACGACGATTCGTTGGAATCGTTGTGTAAAACTCTAGTTTACACTATGGTACCTCGGAACCGTCGTGTAAACTTTAAGTTTACACGACGGCCCCATGGGACCGTCGTGTAAACTGCCTGGTTCGTGTAAACCGGATGGTTTACATGACGATCCCCATGGGGCCGTCGCAGGCGGTGTAAATTGGACGGTTTACACGACGGTCCCCATATTACAACATTACACGATGACTTGTAGAGAACCATCATGTAATGTGTCATACTATATGACGGTTCTAGGTCAGACCTTCATGTAATATCTTCACATTACAGGGTTTACACGATGGTGCACCATGTTTTGACGACGATTTTAACCATTGTTTAATATTGAGATACCACGACAGTAATATAACCATCGTGTTATCTACCACGACATTGGATTACACGACGGTTGGGTAACCGTCGTGTAAACTTTACACAACGGTAAAAACTGTGATAAAACTGTCTTGTAATCCACAATTTTTACTAGTGTCTGATTTTCTTTTGGGCCGGCAGTTGTTCTTGTCCCTAACCGTTTGATCTTCACTACTCGGTGGAAAATGTTACTTGTTCGTAATTGTACATGTCTGATAAATACTGAGTTTGAAGTTGACGCTATATGAATGAGAGATGCCTTATTATAAAATGAATTTATTTTCTTTGGTGTAAATATTTAAAGTGTGACGTTGTCTTAGGGATTGCTGAGAATAGATTCATTGTCTTAATTTTTTTATCTTTTAGATTATTCTACTAATGAAATTTTGACACTTATGTAATTGCTTAAGTGTTTTTAATATTTAACTTCTATTTATGTGGTCAGGTTATTACATATAATGACATGATAAATAAAGAGTGGAAAAACAATCAAGGAGAACATGAAGATGGGGGCAATAGATATTATAATTGTACCCCCAAGTAAATGATTAAAATATACAATTATATCCCTATTGAGTAGAAAAGTGTCTCTAATTTGTTAAGAATTAGCCTCCCTAATTCTATATTATTAAGAGTAATAAAATCACATAAGAAAATAAAATAGAAAAGAACACAAAAGATGGTTAGACATTCTCCTCAATTTTAGATTAAGTCATCACTCGTTATAATGAAGAAGAAGTTTGTAAGGGAAAATCGCAAACCTCTCAATCACTTTGTGTTTTTTTTTTTTTTTTTTCCAAAATTAAGTTATCTCTTTAATAATCAACTCTAATGATGGCATCTCTTTTATAAAGAAAAAACTTGAATAACTAGACCATAAATGTGAAATCCATAAAATAGACTTGAGATATGTTTTTCTGGCCCCTAGTCCTGGGAGTTAATATGTATCTCTATGTATGTATGTATGTATGATAGATAAATCAAGAAATTCTGTGAAGGAATTTAGAAGAATGTCTACAAATGTTGTTCTAAGTGCATGCTAAATGATTATAGGCTCTGTTTGGAACCTAGATTCAAACTTAAGTATTTTATCTCAGTTTTTGTCTTTTTTTAAAAAATTAATTAAATTTATAATTAATTTTTAAAATATTAACAAACTTAAGTATTTTATCTCAGTTTTTGTCTTTTTTTAAAAAATTAATTAAAATTATAACTAATTTTTAAAAAGTCAACCAACTCCAATTTAAGAATTTAATCTTAAACCTTTGTTCCAAACACAAGCTAAGATTCCGTACTTAATTTGAGACATTGTTGCGTATATATGTTATTTTACTGTTAATAAGATTGATTTGTGATGCATTTATTTATATGGGTCAGTCAGAATTTGATACCAGAGATCAATTTGACCAAGAAACAATATGATAAAATTTGGAGCCAAAGTACATCAATTTTCGAGTCTCTTTCTCAAATCAAAGTCAAGTTCCGTCTCTTTCATTCAGCACCTTTTTTTTTTTTTGGGTTTTCTTTTCCTGATAATTAATTATAAGTTAGGAATTTCTGTTTATGTACAGTACTGATAACTGAAATTAGCCTCTTAATTGCCACTTATTTCTGAGGCAATTAATGTATAAAAGTCATAATAAATTATTGTCAATTACTCTACAAATTATACGCGATCGATAGGCTTTAGGAGCAACCAAATTGGATAGGTCCAGATAATCACCTGATATTGGTTCCACAAATTATCTTTCCAGGAGCTAGCTATTATTATTATTATTATTATTATTATTAAGAATTGGTCATACTATATAGAGACATATGCACCTTTCTTTGGTGTATAAAGCAATTATTGTTTTATTTGTAAGTGTTATATATACATGATGTTTGTTTGCTTGGACTTTTCCAACGCGACTTTGGTCGCGTGGTCTATTTATAAATTCAGTGGTGCCCCTGTGCATGGTAGGTCTAGCTTACTCTCTCACGTTACGGATAGTGGCCGTAGACTGTTTGGTTTGCGTTTAAATTACTTTTAGAATTTTCTTCCCGTTTCCACGGGCACTTGCCCCTGTGTTTTAATTATTTGTGTGTTAGAGTGGGCCCACTTTTCCATATTGGCGTTGTTGTTGATGTTGTTGTTATATTTAAAATTAAGTATAAAATTATTATTAGAGAATGTTATAGTATTTTTTATTTGATAATCAAGTTTTAAAAGTAACCCTATATGAGAAAGGAGTAAGGTGTTTTAATATTTGAGTAGGTTGTGAATATATATATATATATAACGTGGAGATTCTCAATGTATGACGTTAACTATTTCAAATTTTATGAAAGTTTTTATCTTTTTAAAAAGATATAACTTTTTGCAAGAGATTTTATATTTTCAGAATAGCAATTAGATCTCAAAAGGTGTTTACTGATGGTTGTCAAAATCTCTTCAAAGGATGCAGAGAATTATCTTACTTAATTACTCTGAATTTTGATTTTTTTTCCCCCCTCTATCTTCTTTTGCATTTGTTTTCAAAATTTGAGTTACTTTTCTTTGTGAAGTTTTCGTTTTTTTGCCTTGTGAAACTTACGAAAAGCTTGTCATATTCTGAAAACTATTTGTTGTTAAACCAATTAAATTGTTAAGATAGAGCATATAACACTTTTTGATATATATATATATATATACATATATTTCTGACGTTTTCCAAATCTCCATATATCATATTTCCAACAATATAATTGGTGTATATTTATATTTTAATAGATGGAGCATATTTCAAGTCTTTTCTAAATTATCTCTTGTATGTATGTGAGTATGTTTCTATCTATATTCCACTCTCATGCTAATTAGTCAATATTGCTGCTCAAATATTGGGCACTCAAGTTCCTCTCTCTCTCTCTCTCTCTCTCTCTCTCTCTCTCTCTCTCTTTCCATAGAAAATCTCATTCAATTTTCAGTTAAAAACAACCAACAACCAGCAAAATACAATATTATTTCGTTTCTAATGTCTCCTGTGGCTGAAAGGGGGCAGAAAGGGGTTGCCCATTTAAATTATCTACTACCTAACGATTTCAGTTTGGACTGTTGTTGTCCCAACAAAACATTAAAATTTGCATAAAAAATAATATTATTGGGGGGACTTCTACAATGGAATAAACCTTCCTTATCCTATTGTTGATGGGATAAAAATTTTTGAACCGTTCGATGACAATTGAAGGTCTCTGTAGATGAGGCTCACGGTTGTCATGGTATGGCTTCACACAGTGAAATATTTAACATTTGTTAGCTCAGTTACTCTCCTTCAAACGACAAGTATTTAATGCTTTGGTTGATTTTTTTTTTCCCTCTTTCGCTCCCTTATCTATCCTCCACTCTGTTTCGTCGGATGCCATTCACGATCAACGGGAGGCTTGGTTTTTCGGGATTCGGGGGCAAGATCTCTCTCTCTCTCTCTCGTTTGATTCTCTCTCTGATTTATTTATTTATTTTTTTTTTTTTGAACTTCACTCTGATTTGATTTTAATTTTCATTTGAATTAAAATTTTCCTACACTACCTTTAGCATGCCAATTATGTAAAATTTTTATTTTTATTTTTTCATTTGAAGCTGCGACCTCAGACATGGGATAACAAACAGGGGGCCTTTTTTTTTTTTTTTGTTTAAATAATCTAAGGGCTGTTTAATTAGTAAACCATTTGGAAAACAACACACAAAACAGAAAAAAAAACACAAAAAACACCATAAAACAGGTCCTTCATCTCATCCTCCTGTATAGAATCATGAAGGGTGTGAAAAAAAAAAAAAAAAAAATCTAAAAGTTGAATTCATTCAACCAAAGGACGCCAGGGGCCAAATACCCACAGTGCAAAAAACACATCAGAACCGCTTCAATGGGAAAAGGAGCCAGAAAGAAACAGAGTTCGTCGGAAACTTCACCCACTCTCAGTCGTTAGAGATGAGGTTGCCTTTACCCAAAATATTGGAACTGCTTCTTCTTCTTCATCGTCTTTGAACAGTGCTGAAGAACCGTGCCAGTTTAAACCGAAAGTTGCCATTCATTTAGTATTCAAGTTTAACTATTATTATATATTTTTATCTAAATTTTAATTTTTTTTTAAAAAAAATCAATAAAATTTATAATTAATTTTTAAAAAATTAATTAATTTTAAATTAAAAATCTCACTACTAACTAACTTATCAAAACGGAGAATAAATAAACCACATATACATAAACGACATCAAACATTGAATTAAAAGTACTAAACGATATCACCTGCCGTTTCACTATTCAAAAACGGTGTTATGAACCAGACTTAGAAGGAACCGGATTAAATGCTCTACTTTCCATCTTTTTGCTCTGTTTTAGTAGGGCCCACGTATAATCCAACGACAAATAACTATTAGATCTTACCCTTTGTCCCCCGTTGTAGAATTCTCCATGTTGTTATCAAATAAGGGATAGGTTGCTATAATTTATAAGTTTATAGTGCACATTGTAAAAATTAAACGCCATGAATTGGTGCAATTTAGCTTTTTTAATAAAGAGCTAGGGACAATTTTGTTCACATCTCTAGTTTAATTAGTGTTAGTTAAAAATTTCAAATTGTTGTTTAATTATATTTTTGTTCTTTAACATCCAAATTCATTGAATGATTGTAGCATAATATGATTGATGAAAGATAATTTGAGACAGACAGAGAATCTGTTAAAGAACTAGTATTGTACTAACTTGACATGGTCACCAACGATAAAAAATAAACATGGAACTTATTCAGTGGGAGAGAATTATTGGCCATATAAAATGACATGACCTTTTTGTTTTCTTCCTTCTCATTGAATAAGAACCTCTTACTTTTACTTCAAAAGCAGATTCGCAATTTCCAGAAAATGAATAAATAAATAAATAAAAAGATTCGAGTTCCCCACCACTTGTTCGACGAAATGCCTATATAAGAGATATTCACATTGTTCTCTCTTCAGCGCTGAACAAAACTCAAACCAGTCCTCGAAGAAAACCATCTTCTTGACAAAAATGGCCTCACTCCACTGCCACAAGCCCGCCAAAACCTGCGAGCAGCAATGCAACAACAGCAACAACTCCTCGGGCTTGGGCCAGAAGGCGGCCGAGATAGCGAGCTGGGTCACTGGAAAGCACGGCCAGACGACCACCGAGACCCATTGCCACAGCCAGGCCCAGGCCCAGGCTCAGCATCATGCTCTCCATGCAACGTCCGAAACGGAGACTGGTGCTAGTACTGGTTGTGGCCAAAGCATGGCCAAGCCGACCGCCCAAACTCACTGCCTTGACAGAGCTAGTGGCCACGGCCACAAGGCGACTCACAGCGGCGTTGCGGCCGGGTGCAAGGTCAAGACCAACAAGAAGAAGGGAGAGCACAAGAAGAATAAGGACAAGAGCTTGCTTCAGAAGATGAAGGATGGGCTGTCTGGAAACAGCAGCTGCAGTGACAGCAGCAGCAGCGACAGCGAGAGCGACAGTGAGGGCTGCCGCAAGACGAAGGCAAGTCATCATGTTAAAATTATTTTCTTATCATTAATATATATATATTTTTTTTGGTAATAGAAACTTCCTTTATTAATATAGTTGGTGAAATAATTAAATTAATGAATATTGTGTGGTGTGTTTGCAGAACTAAAGAAGCAGCCGCTGCCGGCTGGAGTACTCATATGCAGAATGGAGATATAGAGATTGTGGTGATGAAATAAATGAATGAAATATTTCCCTAAAAATAAAATAATAAATGAATAAATAAATAAATAAAATTTAAAATCAAATAAAGGGGAAAAAGAAGAAGGAAGCTTTACTTGGTTAAAGGAAATGTACCCCTTGTAGTAATAATAATTAATGTTTACTATTTATTTGTATTAGTATTACATGCTTCGGTTATAACACTGGTGCAGCTGCTCATTATATTTCCCGCGTTCAACTTAATTTCTTTCCTAAGTTCATACAAATTAAAAATTTCCTTTCAAAATAGATTTTAAGTTTGTAGCTACAATTTTTGCAAGTTTTAAAAGCACTTGAAGTAGTGATTTAGCTTTGCTTATTGGGAAAAAGGGAGAGATCTGATCACCGAGGAAGCATTTATTTTCATCATATGTATATTTTTAATATTAAGTAGATCACTGAGGAAGCATCTATTTTCATCATTTTTTTATATTAACTAATATATTTTTGTCATTCAAAATTTCCTCCTTTTTTTTTTCCTGGCAAATTATATTCAGTAAATCGGGTGTATCACCTCATCATACTTATGTTAGTATACCCATCTAATTAGAATTTAACATTTGGATATTTTATCCATATCATCCTTTTGTTTTAGGTTTCTTTTTCCTAATAAGTATTACCTTAATTATTAAATTTGAAATACAACAAGAAGATATATATTTGAACACCTATCAATATAGAAATTGAAAAGAACATCTTTTAACTTCTATTGAAGTTCATTTTTTTGAAAGGTTTCTCTTCTTTTATTTAAGAAGGAAGGTTTTGATTAGTTGTTTTCATAATATTAGATAAAAAAACTTTTGAGCAATTCAATTAAGATCCTCTCGTGTTTTCATAATGAAGTTTTCTCTCCCCCCCCCCCCCCCCCCCCCCCCCTGATTTTTAGTTTATTTGTTTGAGGAAATGTCATTTCAAGCAACAAAGTTTTCATTCGAAGTTTATTTGTATGAGGAAATGTCCTCATTTCAAGCAATAAAGTTTTCGTTCGAAAACAAGTAATAGTTCAACGAGGTTTCTTATGCAACATAAACAACAAAAACAACTAAAGAGAAAAAGTTTTATTTATATATGAATGAAAACAACTAAGAGAAAAAAATTTTCACAAGTTTTTTTTAAGGTAATCGCAAGTTTTTTTTTTTTCTTTTTTTTCTTTTTAATTTACAAGGTTGTTTCAATCTTAAAGAAATTTAAATATATAAAAATAAATTTTGAAAATAAGATATGAAATTTATTTGAAGTTAATTGATTACTATAAAGGAATTTTTCGAAAAGATTACTATAAAGGATTTAAATGAGATATTTGTGGTGACTTTAACTCAGTAATTAAGGCATTAATACTTATTAGGAAAGAGAAATCTAAAACAAAAAAATGACATGGATAAAATACTCAAATATCAAATTTTAATTAGAAAGGTATACCACATAAGTGCGATAACTTGATATATCTGGTCTACTGAATAATTTTTCTTTTTTCTAACTAAGTTCTCTCGACTTTTTTTTGGAGGAAAAAGGTGTATTTGAGAACTAGAGGTAAGATTTAATATTTTTATTATGTAACCATGAATAAAACCTGCATTCATATGATATGCAAAATCACATTTAGTTATCCTTCATTTTAATGGAAATTCAGGTCCAATTTCAACAAATCACATATAGTTATGTTGGAAAGTTAAATTTGTCCAACGTCATTAAATTATCAGACTATCATAGTGTGTTTCTATATGAATTTGAGACCCTCTTTTTTTAAACATGTGTTTGGACCAACAGTTCCATTCAATCCAGACTTAAAAAATTTAATTCATTTTTATTTTTCTAAAAATCAATATCAGTTTCACTATTCAGTATTTTTTTTTTGTAACTCAGATTTTAAAAGTCCATAACTTTGAATATACAAATCCAAATTGAATGATTTTTAAAAAAATTGTATAGTATTTGAGACAAATGAAACAAGCTCCATAGTGATATTTTTTTTCTAAATACATTTCAAGTTTTTATAATTTTTAGTTTTGACAGTTCAAACATTCATCAAAAGCACGCTCAATTCAATTCAACTCCAACCTAAAAATTAAATTTCAATCTATGCACCATGCATGCTAAACTAGTTTTTCATGATGAGTACTACCCAAATTTAGTTATCATGACATCAGAGCCAGATTTTTGCATGCTATTATTGATTTGGACCTCCGCCATTTACATGGCATGCTATGCGTAAGAGGGGATTAGAAGATAATTAGAAGCTAAACTTGTCCCAATGTTCAAGTTACTGGATTGGTATAACTTTTATAATGGATAAGTACTCTCTTGACCTTTTGAATTAGCTTTTAGAAATGACTTTTATTCAAAGTCATTTATCAGTCATACAGTAAAAATTAAGTACCTAAATTAATAGACATTAATTATTACAAGTTTTTCACCTTGAATAAGCATGTTCTTCAAACTCATGTCAATACAAAACTAGCTTACCTGTCGTTTGGGTGTCCATTGTGTTTTAATAAGATTACTGTACCTTTTTCCCATTAATGTCACCTTGAAGTTTTGTCGTTTCCCTTTCATGCTGTCTTTTGAATTTTTACTGTTGTTTGTAACTTGAGCTGCTCTTTTTCAGTTTTCATTCATTTTTGTCGTTTTCTGACTTATTGTAATTTATTATTCTTGTCGTTTATACTTGATATCGTCTTTGTTCATTTAATGTCGTCTCTATAGGTTATTGTCGTCTTTCGTTGTCGTTTAATCGTCGTTTGATGCATAGTGTCGTGTTTTTCTTTTGTGTCCTTTGGGTAATTAATATCGTATAATAGGTTATCGTTTTACGTCTTTTTTTCTATCTTTTGGTTACTTTACAAATGTTGTCGATTGTTTTCCTTCTCCATGCAATCTTCCAGATTTTACTGTCGTTTTCCATTTTATGTCGTCTATCAAAATTATTACCGCTGTTCGTTCATGCTGTTTTGTTACTATTGTCGTTCTCTAGATGACATTGGTTTCTTTTTGTGAGTATTTACGGTTTTTTTTTTTTTTTTTTAATGTATATGCGGAACTTGTTACTTATATATTTTCATGAAAGTAGTACCTTAGGAAAGTAGTTAGAGTCACTATTTAGCAACTTGTTATGCTGTCCTATTTTTAATGCTATCTTAAAGGTAAGGTAACTTTTCTAATTGTTTAGTGAGAAAAGTTTTTGTTCGCATGGTCTTCGGCAAAATCCGAATCGGAACCCAACTCCTTGGTTTCCAGTTTCTGTTAAACCACGATTGATCGACTAGGACGGTGACACCAAAACATTTTCCGTCAGCTCGACCGTTGAGGAAGATCTAGAGAGAGAGAGAGCTCCAGGAGAGACAGAGACAGTTGCAGGTTGGGGGGCCGAATTCCATAGGGATCTAAGTCCTGTGCAAATGGTTTTTTTTTTTTTTTTTTTTAAGTATTATGTAAATGTTGAATGATCCTATACATACCAAATTAGGATTTTTCCCTTCTTGTTTATGAATCTAATGAAACAAAGTTGACATTTTATTATGCAAAGAATTGCAGTTCTTGTTAATTATTATAACCCCCGAGGATGTGTTCCGTTGCACTAATTAGGTACGACACTATGTACAGCATTGGATTAATCTTTGTCACATACATAGTTTCTTTTAAATTTGTGTACGAACAATAATATTTGTCGTATATTAATCGTATATATGTTTGTCGTGAGAGATCAACACGCATCTATGAAGATATATATACTTTATAAACGACTGTGGAAAAGTAACAAAGAGCTATACTAGCCGGGTATGAGTAGAATACGACTACAAATCTAGTGTTTGTATCTTTATCTTTATATTTATATATTTCTATTCAAGGAAGCGTTTACTTATAAGTCTAAAAAAAATAGAGAAGGAAAAGGGGAAAAAAAAAAAAAAGATTATACTTTCTATCTAATCACGTGCCTATTTACAATATCAGTAATATATAAGAGACTAATAGGCCTCACAATCCGCATGATATAGAGAGTAAAGAAAGAGAATACCAATCCTCCATGAGAGAACAAATGTCAAGTTTATTTATGTCTTCTTAATAAGTTCACATGTTATAAACCAATAATTACCTAATTATGTAAAGAACAATCTCTCTCTCTCTCTTTTTTTTTTTTTTTTTTCTTTTTTCCTATGGAAATTGAGTGTGTTGGATTAAGTTGAGAAAATGTCTACAAAGAGACTGCTAATGCTGGATGGAGAAACTCCAGAAGACAAATCTAACCAGCAAGGACACGGGCAACCCATTGATACACCAGGACCAAACTCACCAACAATTTAAATCAGCAAGTAAAGTACAAATAACATAAATCAAAGCACCTTAAGGAAAGTAAATATTTTTTTCCCTCTTTTAATTGATTGTGAGATGCAAAATAATAATTTTCTTTACAGAGCGGCCATAATTCGAAGGTAGCAGTAACCAATTAAAATTAAGCGCATATTGTAAGGGATTTGACACGTGTGTTTCTTTATTCTATTCTCTACATTTTTCTCCAATACCATCATTCTACGTCAATTAAATAAGTCATTTTAATTAAAATTTCATATCAAATTAATTAAAATGATGTGCTAGGTTATTATGTGACATGATATAATTAGTGGAGGGACACTCACAGGGGTGGATGGATTGGCAAAAGAGGGTGACGCCTTTCTTAGCCTCTTCCTTCGTCCACCTAGGTTCGAATCCCATGAAACTCCTGTAAGATCACTGCTTCAGCTTTGGCTGTGGTAGCTTTGGATTGGGGTGGGACCTGAGTTGATGATTGAAAAAGACTGGGTTAAAGGCCCATATCTCTTTCTAGTCATATATCCAAAGAAATTAATCTCACTTGTGAGGTTGAAAATTCAGGAGATGATGGTACTATCACCAGAGCCTTTTTATTTATTAAAAAAAAAAAATTAGTGGAGAGACACATAAAGGATACAAATAAAAGGTACATATAAGCGGAATCATATTGTAAAAAGGTCCAGTAGAAAGCAATATAGGTTTATGTCCCTCGTGGTCTCCAAGATAGACATAAATAAAAAGAAAATTCTACTTTACATGTCTTAATTATCACGAATATAATGCCCTATAAATTCAATATTTGCGGAAAATATTTATGCTGTACCCTCTTAGTCCTTTAATTTCTTTTAAATCAAATTGCTTAACGTAAAAAAGAATCACTTTTAAAAAGTTTATGCCAATCTCCTGTCTACTTAATCGATCGCAGGATAAAGTACTTCTCCAATATATTGAACACTTTTAAAGACTTAATTTTCCATGCAAATAACGGAGAGACTGTTAATGATTCTCTAATAGGCATCACATCACTCATGGTGGTTAATAAGTTGGTAAAGAGTTGATCTTTTTTTCCTTATCATTCCATGTGATAAGGTAAAGAGTTAAAATCTTTTTTTCCTCATCATTCCACGTGATAACAGTGCTGCCTTGACAAGAAAGAATTAAAGGAAGCCCGCATCGTGTGGAAGGGGACGGGTTTGGATGAGAGTTTTCAGATTCAAAATCTAAGACTATTTTCATTTTTCAGGAGCTTTGGATCGAATAGGGTACGTTGTCCAAACATCTAAGTCCATTCTTTAAAAGCATGAGATGCACATTCGAGGAGCGACATGACTAATATTGGATCTTTGAAAGAATATATACTATAACCCACTAGCAATAAGGGGTGTTTGATTCCTTACCGTCCAAAATTTTAGTGCTTCATTTCTTATCCAAGAGGTATATTCATCTTACAACCAAAGCTGGCCTATATAAGGACATTTACAATGCTTCCCGTAAACACCAAGCAAAGCTAGCCAAAACACATACATATTTACAAACTAGCTCAAAAAATCCATATCCTTTTTGCCTCCAAAGATGCAGAGCTACAGATCCGAGTACTCGTCAAGTGAGTATTACAACTCCTCCATGAGCGGCCGCGGTCATGACTATGAGTACGGTGCGCACAACATGATGATGGCCGGTGGCGGCAGGAAACAGGCTCAGCACCGCTACACGGAGTCTCAGGTAGTGTCGGAGCCACATTCAAATAAGTGGGGACAAACGCGCCTCTCATATTTTTAAAAACTGATTTTAATGTTAAAATTTGTGTACAATTTCTATTATATCTTCATTTTATAAGAAAAATCATAGCGGTGTCCTCACTAAAATTTTGAGATTTTAACTTTGTTTCTAAAATTTATATGAAATTTTAATCATGCACCCATTTTCTAAATTAAAAAAAAAAAAAAATCTATTATGCTTATATTATCTCTAAATTTTTTTTTTTTTTTTTTATAACGCTTCCACTAAAAACTATTTTCTGGCTCCGCCGCTTATATCAGGCTCTGTCCAATTATGGCATGGACCATTATGGGATGAACAGGGCCGGCCGCTACGGAGAGTACGGCCAGGCCTACAACAGCACTAGCTGCGTAGTTCCCTACTCCGCTGGCCTGGACCATGTGAATTCCACGCAGTACCAAATGTCCAAGGCCAACACTCACTATGCCGGTGGCTATGGCCGCGGCCACTACCTCGCGAATCAGAAGCAGCAGCAGCAGCAGCAGCAGCAGCAGCAGCAGCAGAGGCTGCAATATGGCGGTATGGAGTACAGCGCAATGAACCAGCAGCAGATGCATCACCGCAAGAGATCGGAGAAGCGCATGGTTCGCAAGATGAACGCCATGAGCATGTCTAGTGGCAGCTGCACTACGTCTAGGGGCATCAACCATAACAAGGGCAATTACAGTGACGACGACGAGTACTGTACCGGCAGTGACTCCGACGACTCCGATGACTTCGGTGGCAACCACTGCGAGGACTACGACAGCGGGAGCGACTACGAGCGGAGAAGAAACTACAGCAGGCCCATGGTAAGTGTTCACAATTACTAATTTTACAATACATCAATTTAAATATTAGATTGCAAGACATGTTTTAAATCTAGAAGTAAAAGGAAAAAAAAAATTCCTAATTAGATTTTGTTTGTGAATTTCTGTTGCAGTACTAGAAGGAGCAGCAGAATTTGGAGATCGTTTTTCACGTTGTGAGAGATACTAAAACGCATCTCTTGAAGACTATTAAATAAACGAGCTATCATTGTGAAAGAAATAAAAGCCAAACTTGTTAATATACTTCGAGTATTGGTGTCTGTTGCTGCTGGTGTTCACTATGGTGTCTATGTTTGGTATTCTTTTCTGTGGCTTGAAGTGTGTGTTTAGTACAAGCTGTGTGATGCTCTCTATTTGCTCTATCATATATTTGTGTAATAAAATATGTACTTAGAATAAAATCTTTCTTTATGCAAGATAATGTACGTAATAACAAAATGATATACGTAACAAGAACAAATTTATAATACGCTAATATATATCCAATTAAGAAAGTCCATTTTAAGATTTGAGGAGAGAGAATCACTAATATATAGAAGATAAAAAAAATAAAAATAAAAATAAAAATAGAAAAAGAAACTATCTCAACTAGGTGACACTTAGAAAATCTAACTAAAAATGTCGTTTTCATATGTATTATATATGTAAGAGATATTTACCTCTTATTTTCCCAGCAGATTGCGAATTCATTCAAATAATAAACCGAACATGCACCCTTTGATTGACAGAGCTTTTTTGACAAGTTTTCTACAGATTTCTCTCGACACAAGAACTACTCGGAACAACCCTTATACATATGGAAAGCTTATCCTTATAAAAACTCTTCCGTATATCTGAACTTACCTATAAATATATATATATATATATATATATATATATATATAACCCCACGGGGTTATGGCCCCACCCATGTGGAAGCAACGGTGCGTGGACCCCATAGAGGTTCACAGCTCAAATACCAAGTTGTAAAGTTATTCTTTTTTTAAATTGAAAAAAAAAAAGGGAAGAATTTGTGATAAAATCTCAGAAATAAAATCATAATTATAATATTTTGACGATTTAAAATAACAACTTCACCTAAAAATATAGGTAAATAAGAACTACTATGGTATTTTGGGCTATTAGAATTTAGAACTCACATATTGATGACTTTAAATATAGTCAACATAAAATATATAAACAAATAGAACAAATCGATACTCATTATACTCTTATAGACTTGAGCTTCACATTCTATATCAATGATATTAGACAAAAACTATCCCATTGGGTCAAATTTCATTACAACTTTATACGCTGCTTGTCTAGTTCACGTGGAATATGAATAAATAAAAGAGAAATATGGTGGCTGACCGAATTGTCTAACTTTTTTTTCTTCTTTTAAGAAAATAGCCAGTTATTTAAATGAGACTTTGTTTAATCTCAATTTTGCTTTTCTTTTATTTCTCCCTCTTTCTTTTTTTTTTTTTTATATAAATAATTTTGTTCATCCCCTCAATGCATGGTCACATTTCATTTCTTTCTCTCCTTTCTTCTTCTCTCTTATATCTTTTTTTCTTTCTGGATCCAAGATCGAGAGGTTGACAAATACCAATTAGAGAAGAGAAATTTGGGACTAATTTAGGTTTAATTTGAGACTACTTTACTGATTTGTCACATCAGGTCAATGATTTACCTAGTAAATCAATAATGGTATCGAATTAATAAGTTGATGCCTTAGTACTCAGAGACTGAGAAGCAATTACAATATCACGTACTTGAAAAAAATATCTTTGAGTGGTTGCAGGATAGCCTAACAATAGTTGCACATCTTCCACCAAAAGGTGAAGAATTTAAATCCCCAATTTTTTTTCTAAAAAAAAAAAAGATAAAAAATCTTCAAGTACCCACTTTTTTTTTATAATTTTTTTTAAACTTAAGATGCTGACCTTTATGCCCTTTTAAAATTTAACTGTAAGTTAATTTATCTAATACATATAATTATAAAAATAACAAAAGAAATCAAGAAAAAAAAAAGGATATTCTTTACGATGATGCAGCTTTTTTTAGAATAAATAAAAAAAATTTCTTCAACCTGTTTTTCAACTAAAACGGACATTTTTTTTGTCTTTGTATAAATTTTTTTTTTTTTTTTGTTTTTGGGTGGGGGGGATTTATCATGTGGTACCCTTTGTTTTAACAACTGTTTTTTTATTTTGGTATCCTGATATTCGAGAAATCTCATTGTGTTACCCTGTTCTTTTTATTATTTTTTTATTTTATAATTTCTTGTAACCCTGTTATTTAAGAAAATATCATATGGGTACCATGAGTTTATTTTTTGGGACATATTATAAATCATAATGACGACTTTACTCTTGTAGTCTCTCTCTCTCTCTCTATCTCTCTCTTTTTTCCTCCATCCCAATATGGTTGTTTAACATATGAGTTTTCATATTTTGTTCCTTTTTTTAATTTTTTCCTTTTTTATTACATTTTTAGAGTAAAATGGCATAAAGAGTAAGTAATTTATATGTCAAAAATTAGACTCAATATATTTAATGATATAAAAATACAGGATGCGTCATTGGAATTTCCAAATAGCAGGTATCAAATTAAAAAATAAAATAAAATAAAACACAAGGTACATACCATAATGATATTTTCCATTTTTTTGATCACAAGTTACTTATTTAGTTTTATATATAGGAGAAAGAGCAAAATAATATTTTTGAAAAGAGTTATAGTAAAATATTGCATAAAATTTTAAATATAAAATTTTATACATGCTAATAACGTGTAATTTTTCATTGATGACACCGAAATCATAAAAAGATGTACTAAAGTCAAAAATTCATGAGATGATCGATAGTTTCTCAAGGCCTAAATGTCATTCGATTACACAATTTTAGAAAACTAGGCCGTTTTGAAAAATTTTATAATGTTGGAATTAACATTTATTAAAATAAATTGTTAATAATAGTAATTTGAACGCATCTGATTCTAAATAAAAATAGAGGACTTTCAGCTCGTCGTCTTGTTATTTTATTTGTCTTCGTCCTAAGTAATTAGTGAAAAAATTGATATGAATCACCACATGGAAATTCTTTAGAGAAAATTCATGATCTTAATATTCTCATGCTGTAGAATTGTTCATATGAACACTGATAATTCTTAAAATTCACAACTCGAGTTGCATTTTTAGCGACTCGATGTATCGTTTGCAAAAAACATAAGGTTACTCACCCACTAATCTTTCATTAGCAATATCATTACTCCCTAACCACCAAGGAATTCTTAATTAAACTTCAGTACTGGCTACTACTGATGCATTATTATTGATGATATCTAATAGTGGTTAATATTTTAAATTTCTGTCCTTTTGTTCTCTGAAGAGATCAACACTATATTCTTGCTTCTTTTTTTCTCTCCTCCTCCTTGTTAATGTAGTTATGGGTTTGTGGTTCACATTTTTATTCCATATCATTAATTAATTAGGGAAAAAAAAAAGCAGATATTCGATACCAATTTCCATTATTCAAACTAGGGCAAAACAAAAGAAAAAAATATATATTAAAAATTAAAAACAAAAGACAATCGAGCAATAATTTCTTCCCCATGACTTTTTTTATTTATTTTTTATTTAGGACCAATAGAACAAATTCATCTAAATTGGAATTTAGCGAGCTGGCCATCATTTTGATCATAAAATGGAACTATACATTGGAATATTGGATAAAAAGGACTAGAATATCAACTTTTCTTTATATGGAAACATTTTTGGCGCTTCTTCAAAAAGCAGATTCAGAGTGTATAATATTAATAATTTAAAGAGAGCGAATAGAATTCCAAACGAGTAGTAGTACTCCATCCCTATATAAAGGGTTAACATTGCCACCAAGCAAAACCACACAAAGAAAACTTAATACTAATTAAAACCGTTTTCTTGTCTCAATCAATTATTATCAATGTCTTCAATGCAGTACTGCTGCAAACCTGCCAAACAGACCTGCCAAGAAAAATGCCTGGAAAGCTGTTATGGCCACAAGCCTAACAACAGTACTGGCTCATACTATGCCGGCCAGAGTACTCCTTATGCATGCTCAGACCACACCATGACCAAACCAACTATGAACCACTCCTCTTATGGTCAGACTCTATTTGGCCAGCCCACCATGACGCCCAATCCCAACATGAGCCACAACTCCTGTGGTAATCAGACCTACGGGCACCTCATGGCGGCTGCTAAACCGGTCGGCATGGGCCACAACCCCTGCATGGACAAAGTCCACGGCCACGGCCATGCAGGAAACAAGCACCATACTGCAAACGGAATGGCTAGTAGTTGCCATGGAACCAAGAGTCATGAGAAGAAGATTAAGGAGAAGATCAAGGGAGACTCCTGCAAGAAGAAGAAGGACAAGAGTCTAAGCAAGAACAAGTACAGGGATGGCAACAGGAGCTGCGGCGACCGTAGCGGCTCCGACAGCAGCGGCACTGACAGCGACTGAAGGTGCTGGCTGAAGGCGAACTAACTATGGCATGTCAATATTTTTACGTTAATATCATGTGATATTTTAATACGTAATAGCTGCATTCTTTGAATTTTAATTTTTAGCTTTCTTACTATCTTCGTTTTGTATCCGCAGATGATGGAGGAGCAGTTGTTAACTGGGGGGAAAAAAAAATCCAATTAAAGTTCCAACTGCCAAGAAATATTAATATATATGTATCCGTGTATGATAAGAATAAGGAAGCGATGGTGGCAGGGCTTCACAGATTTGCAGTGTCGTTTGTAAGAATAAACACACTTATTGTGTGTGTGTCTAATTATGAATAAGATATCACTGCTTAGTCATGCATGACAAGAACAGTGCAAAATCCTTATCTCATTTTATCTGAAGTCCAGATAATTTATTTTAATGACGCACCATGAATAATATTGATAATTTCCTAGTCCAAATCCCTCCTAGTTTTTTAAACTTATTCCTTGCAAGCAAATTTATTTGAAAGAAAGAAAGCGAAAATAAAACCTTGATTTCAAAAATCGGAAAACCCTTGTGGACACATATATATGATTTGGAGACGAACCTGTTATGATCTGATCAGAGCAGCCCCTAACGGCTAATTCCCTCTTCTAGTCGTAAAAATGACCGATTCCTGCTTCTGCCTGAGTTTTTTTTTTTAACTAACAAAAAGAGGAGTGCAAGATGAGAATTTCCCAGGAGGTCACCTATCTTAGTACTACTCTCATCCAAATACGCTTAACTGCGGAGTTCTAATGGGATCCACTGCATTAGTGTGGGTACAATTGCACCCTTGCCTGAGTAGTTGTTGAGCAAACACTTGCTATCATATACCACTATCGATAGTTGGTATTAATCCATGTGTGATTTTCAGAAGAAAAACGGCATTTTGTTTGTCATCTTGGTCTAGAAACGCCATTTATTCTAGGGGTGAACCTGTAAATTAACCGCCTAAATCGCACCAAACCGCATTATTATCGTCAGTTTTTAAACTGTCTATTAATCAGTTTGGTTTTAATAACTGCTGAACTTTTAGCTTTATTGGGTTTGAGATTTTGATACTGCACAATGCACATGATTTTGATTTTTGATTCTGCTCGGGTTCAAACACACCAAATTGCTAAATTTACTGTTTTGATTTGATATGAAACTTCCCAAATCATAATGTGGAAGTTTGGTTTGAAAAGTGTTTTATACCGTTTTAAATTGCACCGCTTTGAACCCTAATTTCATTTACAGTCAATAATTGTCGCTGTTATATACATAAATATAGCAAAATGATATGTCAGCTATTATATATACACTCAAAGGGAGGATGGATTGACAAAAAATGGTGATGCCTTCCTTAACCTTTTTCTCTGTCAACTCATATTCGAATCTCGTGGAACTCCCGCAAGACCCTCGTTCCAGTTTTGACTGTAATAGTATTAGGTTAGTGATATTGTAGGTAGTATCTGAGTTGACGACTGTAATAGACTGGGTTAAATACCTACCTCTTTCTTGCCATATCCAGGGAAGTTAATTCCACCTATGAGGCTGAAATTAGGACGATGATGGGTTACCACTATAGCCTTTTTTTCCTCCAAACAAAAAAAAAAAAAAAAGAAAAAGAAGAAAAGAAGAAGAAGGTAAGCTATTGTTGAACTTTTAAACTACATCTTTTCTTGTGAAGATTTTATACGGCTCATCAGGAAAAACAACTCAAAATTTCTGGGATTAAATTTTTCTATAGTTTGAGTATGAAGCGACGTGCTAGTTAAAAAACTTAGGAAAAAATTAAGGTGGGTGGTCTATATTTATTATCTAATATAATAGATAGATCAACTTCTTTGATTTGTTAAATGACCTAATCTGTATATTTTATTTAATCAATTTTCATTTTTCCCAAAAACCTCCCCTCTCTCCTCTCTCTCCCAACTTTATTTTTTTCTCTTTGCCCGTTTCTCTCTTGGCTATTGCCAAAGATGGCTGCTTGTCTTTTGTGGAGTTCCAGCAAGGTAGTGATCGATCTCGAGCTATGTGACGATGGAATATACTGCTCGTCGTTCATGGAGTTCCGGCGAGATTGCGATCTCCTCACTTTCAAGATTCGATTGTGGTTGTGATCTCATCACCACCGATGGGATACCCATCGAAGAGGATGATGACAAGGCGAGGTTAGTGATAGCAACTTCACAAAGTCAATAAGGGTAGATCGGCGGTGAGGAAGAAAGAAAGAGGCGGAGGGGAGGGAGGAGAGAGAAGAGAGAGAGAGAGAGAGAGAATCGAGTAGGTGATTGTCACAAGTGGGGGCTGGGGAAGGGGGAGAGAGTCAGTATTGTTTTGTTTTATTTTTAATATGGTTAATCAGTGATTGACTATAAAAATTAGTGAGTAATATTTTTGACTAGTCAATCAGTGATTTGTTTGTTGTCAATCAATAACTAACTATAAAAATTTGTGAGTTATATTATCATCTTCAATGACTTATAGATAGTCAATCAATTATTGATCAATAGTCAATCAGTTAGTCAATTAGTGATTAACGAACAGTCAATCAGTGATTAATTATAAAATATGATCAATCAGTGATTAACCATTTACAAAATTAATTAACCATTCTAAGGGAAAAAAAAAAGACATTTTAACTAATTTTTAAAATTTTGGGTAATTTATTAAAAAATTTACTGAAAAAGGTCATTTAGCTATAAACTCCTAAATATAATCTCCTTTATTTATAATAATTACATGCCTTTAACGTTAAATGTGTTAAGTAATTTATTCCGTCAATGACTTGTAATTTCTACATCTTTTTTCGGTGAAAATTTTATGCGGTATTCCAAGAAAAACTACGTATAGTTTCTCTTCTCAAATTTTTGCTGTCGTTATAATTTATTTTGGTACATTATTCATTTGACCCCTAATCATTTTATGAAGGTGCAATTTAGTACTCAATCTTTCTTGTGGTTAAATGCTCCCTAGCTAAATTCTTTCAAAATGATGCAAAATGGTCATTTTTTTACTCTTTATGTGTGATTCATGTGATATTTTCTACTAAAATTTTGACATTTATTAAAAAAAAAACATTTTGTAACGTTTTTAAATAGATTAGGGAACATTTAGCAAAAAAAAAAAAAAAAAAAGATTGGAGACCAAATCCAACTTCATCGAAAGATCTGGACGAAACGAACAATGTACATTTTTTTTTTTTTTTGGCTAAAGACTTAATGCCGAACTTTGTTGTCGTTTAAGTATCATTATGACGCGTTTGTTGAAAAAACTTTAATGTCCTTTATTCATAACTCATTACCTTTTACTGTCAAATGTGTTGTCGTTTATTCTTTAACGACATGTAGCTTCTTTATCTTTTTTTAATTTTTAAGTTTGAAAATTCTCTTTCTAAACTTTTGATTTCATTTTGGGTTAAATATTAATGCATCGATCTTTTGTTATAAGTATCTTCAAGATGGTACATAAGAAGACATTTCTTTTCTTGTACAAACTATAAAGGCTGACGGTTTTTGTTTATTGTCGTTTTTATAGAGGAAACGACAAGTTGCTTTTATCACCAGTTTAAAAGACATTTATTCTCGTTTAGATCGGAAAGTACCGCATTTTTGCTTTTTGTCATTAAAAAAAAATAGTAGCAAAAATTGTAGTTATATTAACTTTGTTTGGAACCAGATATTAAAAGAGTTTTAATAGATCAAAATGATTTTAAAAATTTCTAATAATTAATAAAAATATTGTAGTAGTTTATAGTACTATCTTACAAAAACTCTCATAGAAATTTCAAAATATATTCAGAAAGAGTTTTTTAGTTAATGCACATTTTTGTGCAATAGACTGAAAGCTTATGAAGCCAAAAACAACTTCTAAAAAAGCTCGGCTGGACATGCCTTCAATCATTTCAAACATTTCCTTTTTCTCTTATATATAATCTTGCTCACATTCCAATTTCTGAGCTTTTTATGCTCCGAAGATTACAATCCATCTTTCAAATTTTCTTTCTTCTTCCCTCCCTATCTAATAGGATTATTTTAATAATAAGATTGAATTAAGATTAATTAACCTTTGTTATTTCTCTTTTCTTTTTTTTTTCTTTTTTTTTTTTTAGGAAAAAAAGTTATTCGATGCCAATTTCCATTTTTCCATGGCGTGCCATATAAAGTTACTTTGAATAGAAAGATAGATGTTCGAATTCCCAAAACAAATTAATATATATATATATATATATATATATATAATACGAAAGACACGTACAACATGGACATACAAAATCCAAATAATAATTTTCTCTCCATACTATCAATCGACAAAGAACCTAACCTGCGACCTTCAAAGGAAGAACAAATTCTTCTGAAATAAAATAGGACAAAATTAGAGCAACTTTGCATCGCATTAATCACATAAAAAAACATATTTCTTGGACCAAACGTAGATTATGTTAGATTACATGGAGCCTAAATAATTTCTAATTAGAAATGAACAAATTTAGCTATATAAATGCTAAAATACTTGCATTTGAAGCACCAAGCAACACAAACAAGATCCCTAAAAACCTCCTAATTAAGAGCTCGTTAATTTGTCTCAACAAATCACCATGTCTTCAATGCAGTACTGCTACAAATCTGCTCAGAAAGAGACCTGCAAAGAAAAATGCCTTGAAAGCTGTTATGGCCACAAACCTAACAACAGTGGCTCATACCATGCCGGCCAAAGTACTGCCTTGTACGGCCAGAGTACTCCTTATGCATGCACAGACCACAACATGATCAAACCAGCTATGAACCACTCTTCTTATGATCAGACCTTATTTGGCCAGCCCACCATGACGCCCAATCCCAACATGAGCCACAACTCCTTTTGTCAACAGACCTACGGCCACCACATGACGGCGGCTAAGCCAGTCGGCATGGGCCAGAACCACTGCGTGGACAAAGTCCACGGCCATGCAGGCCAACAGCAGTATGCTAATTTGCATGGAACGGGTAGGAGTTGCCATGGAAATAAGAGTCATGAGAAGAAGATGAAGGAGAAGAAGGGGGACTACTGCAAGAAGAAGAAGGACAAGAGTCTCTGCAAGAACAAGTACAGGGATGGCAACAGGAGCTGCGGCGACAGCAGCGGCACCGACAGCGATTGAAGATACTGGCAAAAGGTGAAGTAGTAACTAGAGTGATCATTCTCCAAATTAGAACACAACACAATTTGTTATGGCATGTCTTTTTTTTTTTTTTTTTTTTTTGCTCATTTGTTGCGTTAATATCATGTGTCGCTATTAGTAGTAGCTGCATTATTTGAATGTTAATTTATAGCTTTCTTACTATATTCCTTTTGTTTCCACAGATCGATTAAGAAGCAGTTGCTGGGGGTAAAAAATTCCAATTAAAGTGCTAACTGCCAAGAAATAATAATAATAATATTGTAAGAATAAGAATTATTGAGCCTACGTGACATGGCTTCACGAATTTGCAGTGTGGTTTGTAAGAATAAACACACCTATTGTGTGTGTCAAATTATGAATAAGACTGTTCAGCAATGCGTGAGAAGAATATTGCAAAAATTATACCATTATTGCCGACTTTATCTTAAGTTCAGATAAATTACTTGATTTGATAAACCATTAATAATAATCACTTCACATTTTAATATCTGCAAAGGAGAAAGTGAATAGAAAATGGGAATAATTAAATATTATTGGCTAACGAAATTATATGTGAAATAGAAGAAATCATGAGATCTTTTTGTCTTCAATTCTAGAATTAATTTTACTCTTTCATTACAAGTTGTATTCTGATTTTTTTTTTTTTTTCAAGATCGTTAGAATCCCTCTTTGCCATATAGTTCATAGAGGAAAACTACACATGATGGTACTTACTCGGGCTGTAATATTGTTGTCGTTTAAGTTTGAATACGTGTGTTTGTTGAAAAACTTAAGGTCACCTATTCACAATGTTTGTCGTTTTTATGTCAAATGTGTCGTCTTTTATTAATAAGCGTGCAGTTTCTATTTCAAAATTTAGGATTTTTTTTCTGGTCATATTTTAATCATATGTTATAAAATATCTTCAACAAAGGTCCTAAGATTACGTTTCGATTCTTATATATATAGATCCTGATGATGTTTGTGTCGAAATTTGAAGTTTATAAATTTCTATATAAAGATATATACACCCACAACAAAGGTAAAAAGCACATGTCGTGCGCGTGTATGTTCATCTTGCTAAGGGTGCATTTGGAAGACTAGTTTGGAATGGAATTTTTAGGTTGAAATTAGTTGATTTTTCAAAAATTAGTTATAATTTTTGTTTATTTTTCAAAAAAAAAAAAAGACAAAAACTGAAATGAAAATTTTTTTAGTCCAAATTGGTTTGCCAAACACATGCTAAATTTGTTACATGCTTTATTGTGATTTTTTTTTTCAAAACAAATAAAATTAAAAACCACGCTAGGATTACAATTATTTTAATAGAGCAATTAGATGAAAAAAGAATTTATGGAAGTCCCATTTTATAAAACCATATCTTAGTGGGTTGTTCAAAAAAAAAGTGGAGATATATTTAAGAAGATTTCTTTTATCATGGACTAATCAAAAGAAAAAAAAAAGACTTTTCAAAAAAGGATACAAATGAAAATTAAAAAAAAAAAAAATTTAGGCCAAAAAAAAAAGGACTAGAAAACAAATATGAGAAAGTTGCGTATTGTTTGAAATTTCATGGATAATAGAGCTACTTTATTTTTTTTAATGAAATAATAAAGCTCTTTCTAATATATTGTATAGGTAATCAAATTTGAAAACACGATTGTAACAAGAAAACAATATATATGTAGTTATTCAAAATCTCGTTTATTCAAAAAAAAATATTTACTTCTGTTTAGAACAGAAAACCCCATAATCAGATCTCTTTTTTTCCTTTTATAATCTTATTCACGTTTTTGTCCAATATAATTTAACAGCATCTTTTCAACAATTGAATATAAGAAATGGTAATCCTACCAAATTTAAAGATATATGATCATTTATTTAAATTTACAACCTGAAATCCTCTATTCATCTTATTAAATTTGTATGTGTATATTTTAGATAAATCACAGTTGTGATATAAAAAAAACAATGCAAAATAAGAATAAATTATCTTGAATAAAATATGTAGCTGTTTTATAAACTTAAAAGACTAAAGCCTCATATGTTTGATGTGGGACAAAAGCAAGTTAATTAGGTCAAAATTTGAAAACTACGTAGCAAGTTTGCGTTGATGATCCTTGATAATTTTAATAGGGACTAGTCATATCCACAGCTGTGCACAGAGCACGTCCCCAAACATCACTTCTTGATTTAGTATCCACAGCTGGGTGGTCAACATATGAACCCAATGACAACGTGCAGTGTGCCTGTTTTTGGACCTTCTTGGATCTTGGTGGTTCGAGGCTTTGAGTTCGTTGGCTGATATTAGATTGACTTCAACACAATATTTCTGAGCTTCTTTTGTTTCTTTCTTCGTGAACTTTGTTTTTGCTCACTCGTTTTGTTCAAAAGGCGATTTATTTCTTATTCATTTTGTTTTAAGGGAATGTCAATTTGGTCAAACTAAGACCCGCTTTCCTTTATTGCCTACTATTTTGTCGTTTAAGAAGGAAACGACACCACCCTTTCACTTTAAAACTCGGTGTGTCGTCTATTTATAAATTGGATTCAACTCCTCTGTCGAGTTTGTTTAGAAAACACCGTGTCCTTTTACTTTTAAAGTTTGTGTCGTTTTTTAAAGCGACGTCTATGTGTCGTTTCCTATTTTCCTCGCAATTGGTAAAAACGACTTGTCGTTTCTTTTCAAAATTTAATTTGACTTTTAATGAGAAAAGGGCCGTAGCATTTTTGCTATGCAACTTTACTAAATTTTTTTTCCTCAAAGTTTCCAGTACGGATACATCATGTCTTTAATTAAACTTTAATGTCGCTTGGGTTGTATAAACGACTAGTCTTTTCTCAATAAAATCTTTGGTCGTTTTTGCTGAAAAGTACATGTCGTTTACCGTAAGCTTTCGTGCCATTCATAAAAGACGATATGTCGGTTGCAGTTTTATTTCGTTGTCGTGGAACATAAATTCTTTTTTTTTTTTTTTCTTTTTTTTTTTCAATGGTATGCACTGCCACGCGTATGTGGTAAACCGTGCACGCACACGTCCAAAAAAAGAACGACATGTCGTTTTTCAAGTAAATTATGTATATATTTGTAGAGTTTTTACATCTAATCCTTACAAAGGACATGTTCTCTGTCACCAAATTTTAAAAAGAAACGGCTAGATTTACTCAAAAAAAAAATATATACAGGAATAGAAATTGTGTTTGTATGTACGTATAAACTCAAGAATACATTACCCTTGACTTCTCTCTCTCTCTCTTTTAATTTCTCTTAAACAAGAAAAAATTTTGACATTTTGGATGAGCTTCTTAACTTAATTATCATAGCACAACCATCCAAAACCAACATAGGAAATTGAAAGTTAAAACAATAGTTCTAACTAATAGTGAAAATAAGAGGTCTTAACATAAAAATTAAAAACTCATTTTTTTTAACACGTCGGGTTCGAATGTAAGTCATTTCATTCTCAAGATATTACAATCCTTCCTCTCCATTTTTTCCCTTCCTCTCCCATGTCTAATCTGATTACTTTATGAAAATCCCGGCATTTGTGGCTATATTTTGGTTTTGAGATCACTAACCTGAGGAGAATTAAAAACAAAGGATAATTATTTGATACAATTTCCATTGCTCCATGACGTGGCATAAAGTTTGTTTCAATTTAAAGTTATTTGTTCGGGTCAAAAAAACAAAATAAAATATAAATCATTGAACCCAAGTGTTACCTCCACACAATTTCCAATCTTTTCCTATTCTCTGTACTCTCAATGTGCCAAGAAAAATGAACAAGTTAGTATGAATTTAAAATAGAAAAACTTTGCATCTCATTAATCATTTAAAAACCTTTCTCGGGTCAAAAGTAGATCATCTTAGATTACATGGAATCTAAAACATTTTGGTCCTACCTGCAGAAGCTGATTCAAAGTGCACCATAATTAAATTATGTGTGTGTGTGTGTTTGGATTGTGCCTATTTAAGTGCTCAAACACTATCATAACCAGCACCAAGTAACAAGAAAGAGAGCCCAAAAAAGCATATTAAAAAACCCTCTTGGTTGTCTTAGTTGCTTGCCAATCGCCATGGCTTCACAGCATTGCTACAAACCCGCCAATGAGACCCGCCCGCAAAAAAGCCTCGACAGCTCTTGTGGTTACAAACCAGACAACAAGAGCTCATACTATGCAGGCCAAGCAATGGCTAGCAACCAGACTCCTTTGTATGGCCAGTACAAAGATCACAAGATATCCAAATCCCAGACAGACTACTATAGCCAAAACCAGAGTTACACTCCAAACCCCAACATGGCCAAAGCCCCAAATCAGTCATATGGCAGCTACCGCACTGACCACACCATGATCAAGACCCATAGCCCCTCGGCGGGGAAACTCCCTGGCTGTGGAATGGCCCACAAATTGACAACCTACACTCACGGCCATGGCCAGATTGTGGGGCAGTATGCTGCTCATGGTACTATGGTTTGCCATGGAAAGACTAAGAAGATGAAGGAGAAGAAGGCTGATTGCAAGAAGAAGGAGAAGAGTCTGAGTAAGAAGAAATACAGGGATGGTAACAGGAGCTGCAGTGACGGCAGCAGCAGCAGCGACAGCGACAGTGATTAAAGATATCGATAAAAGAAGGCTAGTGTTCTTAACAATGGAATAAACTTATACAACAACACAGAAACTTCTATTGCCTGTTGACCATCAATTTCGCTTTTTTCTTGCAACACCTAAATGCTCATCTCTTTGCTTTTCTTTGTTCTTTTTGCAAGCAAATTAAATGCGCACTTCTAGCAAGCAAATTAAATGAAAGGACCAAGCATATGAAATATGGTAAATAAAGATGGAATACCATTTGACAAGCCTCAGAAAATGTGGCAAGTTCTATGTAAGAATAAACATCTCACGTGTTCCCTTAGCAAGGCTATATACCGATAAGGAAGGTGCATTCTTCTTCGAAATTTTATTGCAGAGCCTAGAAGTATCTAATTGGTTTTCTTTTGGAATCTAAAGTAGTATACTTATATATATATATATATATAGACATATATATATTGGTAATTTTAGAACTTGCGGAAAATAAAGGTTGCTGCAGAGGAAAGGCATAATTATAAAACATGAATCTGGAACGTCTTAAACCAAGGACCAGTGACTTGAATCAATCGGTTTATGAGCAAGTCGAAAGTAATATATATATTTAACAAGGGTCACGTCGCATAAAACCATACAAACCTCTTAGCCCATAGTAGGTTTGTAAACCACCATTATACAACAAGACAGGTGCAACTTCCAGTACAAACATAACAATCTTGAGGTCTATACTTTACTGAGGCAGCATAGCCCTACATCAAAAAGCAAACTATAACCGACGGATCTTTAACACGGAGCTCGGACAGTTAGTATCACAGAAGGAATAGTCTCATGAAACAAAACATATACAGCATGAGACAGCCCTTGAGTGCATTTCAGCCCTGTCATCCTATTATATGAAGTGAAGGCGTCAACTTTCTCCAAGATTCTTCAACAAAAAGGTTGCAATGGCCTGAACAGCAAGATCTTCCGCTTGATCTTGCGTTGACCCATTGGCTTGCAGGTGCTTCTTCCCAATCTTGAAGGAGTGATCACCACCATCAATCACATACAAATCACTTACAGATTTCATCTTCTTTCGAGTGGATTCCAGCTTATCCAATGGACAGAGCGCATCTTTGTTACCCTTCACAAATCATGTAGCATACAATTGAGCAAGAGAAGCATGGTAATAATAAACATGGTGACGCAATTTCCATGGATTTCATGCAATGAAATAAGATAAAAGAAAAAAGAAAATGAGAAGTTGTAGAAGCATTTCGAAAAGAAACAACAACATGAAGAGTAGTGGCGTAGTTTGTCTATTGGGGTGAGTTCTATATGTGTTTGTAGAAGAAGTACCTGCACGAACATTATGGGAATAGTAAGTTGCAACAGAATCTCATCTCTCACCGCACCACCCATTCCCTGAAATTGTTGGCAACTAATTAGTATAAAATTGATGACACTATTTAAGGCTCTGATAATCTGATGGGCAAGCCACCGTCCCCAAAAGTCTTTAAGAAGTGAAGGAAGGGGCAAATTGGAAGACCATCACAGGAGGGTAAAATAGTTTCTTCCTAATTGTCCTATAAATTTAGTCATCTTCTTCAAAGACATATATTTTTCTATCAGCTGGCTTTTGTCTTCCACTCGCATGATTTGACAATTTATGCATATGATAAAGAAAAAGGTTACCCTCAAAAAATAAAGAAAAAGCTTGCAAAAGTACAAGAAACGCCAGTTACCTCCAAATCGGAATTTTTTAGATGCAGCGAAAACAATATTTATCTCATTTTAAATCCAAGAATATAAACACAGGCAAACCTTTAGGGGGTATCCCAAGCAAACTATGGCTGAAGCACAAATGTCTTCCTTGCACGCGACCATGCAGCTAACTCTACCACAATGAAAAGTTAAAGTTAAAAAAAAAAAAAAAAAAACAAAGACCCAACAACAGCACACACACACGCCCCATGAAAGAGTATTAAACACCCCCATTTGTAGTTACATTGTACATGCTTCCGTGGTATTTTAAAATGCAGCACATGCACCATCTAGCGGACCCCACGACGAAAGATCGGCCTTCATGTTGACAAACTTTCCTTATGGAGGAAAATGGAGGATAAAAGTTGATTCTTGTAAATTAACAACTCCTTCCGTAAGTGACTCGTTGGAAAAATGTTCTTTCATTAATATATCACATCATAACAGAGAGAAGACTAACAAAATAATAGTCTCTCGTTTGCATACCAATGACAATGAGTGCCGATAAAAACGATTACTATAAGAAACTACACAAGACTTACCTTGAGCCCATTGACTTCCCTGCCAAAATCAGTGGATGACCAGGGTACTTAGCAACAGCCTCCTTGACAACATCGGCATGAAAGTCAACTAATTTTTCTGCCTTTGGAGGCGCCCTCCGTTTCCCACCAGACATGTCTACATAGAGAAATTTTTTTGTTAAATTTAGCTCTTTTAATTGTTAATCTCCAAAAAAAAAAAAAAAAAAAAAAAAATGGAGCCCATTTCATTTTCCCTTCTTGTTGTAATGAAAATGAACTCACACGGGTAATCAAAGGTTACAACTTCGACAGCGTGCAGTGCCTTACCCATCATGTCTTTCCATCTGCATCAAAATCAAAGCTTTCAAGTTTCATTTGAATTTCTTAACAACCCAAATTTAAACCATAAGATCAACTCTTTAGGCCATTTTCCCC
The DNA here is from genome assembly GCA_025413025.1 of Ficus hispida. Classification (NCBI taxonomy): domain Eukaryota; kingdom Viridiplantae; phylum Streptophyta; class Magnoliopsida; order Rosales; family Moraceae; genus Ficus; species Ficus hispida. The sequence continues at coordinate 32,597,878 of CM046372.1, read as the reverse complement.
CTGCTTTAATCATAAAACATAGACCCACGAAACTATATCAACTCTCAATCCTATTACTGAACAAAAAGCTATATATACTTTCAGAAAAAACATTGAAAATTCATTCTTTATAATGTTTTCAGGTATACACACACACACACACACAATGAAGAAGTTAAAAACACCATATCTTAGTAAAGATGTAAACATAAAAGGCATGAATCGAAGAAAGAGAAAACGGACCTGATCATCCAGTCAGAAGAAGAGGGAGCACCAGCGCCATGGGCGAAGACGACCACAGGGGATAATTTAACCGAGGTTGGAGATGGCGGAGCTGACGTGTCAGCTGCGACATCTTTGTTCTCGTTTCTTCGCCTGCGCTTCAGAGGAGGTGAAGAAGCCATTCCTATTCTGTTAATCAAGCAAAAGCCCTTTGAATTGGTTCTAAAATTTTCGCTTTTTATGATTCTGACTCTGATTCTCATCGAAGATTGAAACCCTAACCATGAAGAAGCCATGGTGACTTTTCGCGCCAAAATTATGGGAATTGGCAAAGCTAAGGGATTGGGCCAGACGGTTGTTCTTCAACTGAGCTGGGCTAGTAGGTTGGGCTTTAATTTGAGTATGGTAGCCCAATTTTAAAAAAATTAGTCATTTTTTGCTATTTTTTTATATTCATAGTATGTAGCATATTTTAATAATATTTTAGATAAATAACATATTTACCGTAAGTAATTTATTTACAAGAATATTTTTATGATTTTTTATAATTATATTTTGTAAATAATTATTTATCGTAAATATATTAATTATCTCAAACATTATTAAAATATGTATTTGTTATAAATATTTTCAAAAAAATGCCTAGCTGAAACTAATGTTTCGTTTAGAACTCAAATTCAAACTAAAATTTTTATCTTAGTTTTTATTTTTTTCTAAAAAATTTTTTTGTCTTTTCTCAAAAAATTTTTATCTTTTCTAAAAAGTCAACATAAATTTACCATTGAAACTTAACATTTCCAACTCAAACTCATTCACAAACGTATCCTAAATTAATATATATAGTAAATGATAAAGTTATTAGTGATTGCAGTACAACTTAGTAGTAATTGCATATTTAATTTTGTTATAAGGTGTAGAATTCGAATATCACACTCTCAAATTTAAAAAAAAATTATATATAACTAATTTATTTATATAATTTTATATAAATGGAGAGGAGACCTCACTTAAATTTATTAAAATAAAAAAAAATAAAGAAAACAAAAATAGGGAAAATAAAGAAAATCAAAATCCAGCCGCAATGGCAAACAAAACAAAAAATAAACTTAAAAAAAAAAAAAAAAAAAAAAAAAAAAACCCTTCGAATATGACAAACAAATCCAAACTAAAATTGGATTCATCCATCTGTCTTAAAATCTTTTCCTTTTCAAACTCGAAGCTTATAAACACCTTTTTTTCTTTTTTATTTTCGGATCAATGATTATGTTTCTTCTCATATTATGGAGTTCCTCCAATCTATCTCAAGATCTTAAAATAGTAATCTACACTTCTTTCAAAGTTAGTATATAATTATCAAGTTTTTCTCCTGACTTGTCGTTCCTACTATTCGAAACTCTCTTACAATAACATATTAAAGAAGTTATAATACATAATAATTTATTGCTATTCACTTAAAATATATTTAGAACTTGTCATTTGCTTCAATTAAATATTGTTAAAAAGCTATTTATAACTTTTTTTTTTCTCCCGTGAAGTAAGTAAGTCAACATGATCTAGAAGGTACCAAAATGGAGAGGTGATTCTCCATTGGGATGGGGAATATAGGAGCATCTATACTAGCAGTTTACCACATGATAAAGGTTCTCAAAATCTTGGCGGACGAAAACCAATTGTTTGGCATCTGCTGATCTTTCGCCATGACGTTTTAATCTTCTTGTTTAATTTCTTTCGCAAGTTAATTAAATATTTCCAGAAAACCGTGACAGATTTTAAGGAACCCCATTATCCAATTTGAAGATATATTCCACTGCCTATAAAAGATGTGTAAAACGCATATATATGTATATATATATATATATATTCATATATGTATACGTGTATACACATACATATGATATAATGTAGGAAAATAGGATTACATCGGGAGATGTCAAACAGGAAGGCATTTTCTACCTGCTTTGACCTTATACAATTAGAGATAAGGTTGAGATGCCTAAAGGTTCTTTGATATCAAAAGCTGCTTTATTCTTTGTTCAAAGAAAATCGATTATTAATATCGCCTTGTCGAGGTTCCTAAGGGCCAATCCCTATTGCTTTATTCTTTTATTTTCTATCTGTTATATTTACTACTAATTCAATACAGTAATTCACATGGACAAATTATTTGAGTACTAACAAATGAAAAGCTTACAATAAAATAAATGACAAAATAATACTACTTTAACATATTATCTAACTAAAGTCGTTAGTTAACTTTACAGTTCTAGTAATAAAAAAGCTTACTTTTTTTTTATAAAAACTAATTGACGTACCTTTTGATTAAAAATAATACAGGGTTGGACTTTAAAGAAGCTGTGGCAAGAGGGTTGGATCTGGTGTTGCCACTATATAATAAATAATTAAAGTAAAATGCCAAGATACGAGGAACCCACTAATTGAGGCCAATATTGCTAGTTGCACCACAAATTTGATCATTTTCAACATTTGCTCTCTTGTTTCTTGGCCCTATAAAAGAGGGTGTTCCAACCTCATTTCTCTTCAACCAAATTCAAGCCAAACCAACCAACAGAACTAAACAACACATATTTATTGTTTCAAAGGCATTGGTTGCTAACTCTCCCTCAAGGGCTTCTTAACTATTGCACTCCATGGAGCTTGATCGTTTACAAAATCTCCAAGGCACCATAGGACATGCCTTAAGGAGCCCGACGGGGAGGGATGGCAAACTGTGCCTTTCTCATGCCCTGCATGCGCTCGTGCTTGTGCTCGTATCGTACCATGTATCGGCCGATATTTGGATCCCCACAAGGCATTTTTGGTTGCTCACTCTCCCTCTCGAAAGACTTCCGGCAAGACCGGATCAGACCTCGCTGAGCCTGAGGTCTTTCGGGGGAGAGTGAACAAAATGTGTCTTGATCATCATCATCATCCCCACGAAATCAATGGATTCATTGAAAGGTAAATTCGAAGTATATATAATCCACTTGTTCTCGAATGAGTAAAGCAAATTATAATCTCCTTTTTATTATTTCTTTTTTCTCAGTCTTCTTTCTGAATTTAATGTTGCATATAGCCTCCATATTATGTATAAAGCAGAATTATGAATATATATATATATATATATATCTCATGATAAATAATTATATGTCTTTTGGAATCCTGTAACATAAACGTATATAATAATGTACACGTAGTGCACGCATGTATAAATCCACATATCTGCTAGCTACCTATACAACCAAGAGACTAAGGACGTGGTACGGCTGATCGTTCTTCTTAACAAGGTCTTGCAGTCAAATCAATATCATCAGATGATCATCGGAGTGAAGGTGAAGGTGCATCCTATACATTATGGGGCGCCTATGCGGAATAGAAGCTCCTTATATATCCCCCTTTTATGATGTACGTATCAAACGACATGAAAGACTTGATGAACAAGTTCACAAATATATGTCTGTAGTTTTTCCTTTTTTGGTATTATATTCCAGTTATATAATTAATGATCTTTACAAGAACTTATTAGGTGATAATGGTCTAATTCAGTATGAACTCTTCTTTTGTAACTCTGAGACAAATAAAGGTCATCTTTCAATTGAAAGCAGTACTTTGTTACCTATCCAAAGGAGATCAAACCTAACTGATGCAATCTGAAAGAATGAATTGGATACTTCCTTAAAATCGAATCTCATCGTAATATCTATTAATATATGTTCGCTTATAAGATCGCGTCCTTCACAATTCCCAGTACGTACATTATTCAAATCAATATTCCTGTGACAATTATCTTTCGCTGTAAGACATTCATGAAATTGAAGCGCCATAGTATTTCAACTGTACGTGGACGTTCATTGCACGGTAACCCTATGTTATTTTTGCGGGTATTTCAACTAAACAATTATTAGCCTCCGTTTGGTATTCAAGTTTCATTTCAACTAAATAATTATTAGCCTCCGTTTGGTATTCAAGTTTCATTCCAACTAAACTATATTTTTTTCATTTTAATTTTTGTCTTTTTTCTGAAAAATCAATAAAATTTATAACTAGTTTTTGAAAAATTAACAACTCCAACTTAAACATTTCACCTCCAACTAACTTACTAAACGGAGGCTTAGTCTATCCACCGTGCCCTTTTCATACATATATTGACTTAATTCTAGATATATAAATTGGGATGAACACGGGAATTTTTAGAATTGCAGTTGCCAAATTATTATCCTAATGGTTGACACATAACGTGTCATGCAAATAAGTCGAGTTCGAAACCTGCCACCAAAACTGTTCACCATCCACTATAATTAATCACCATAATAGTCTAATCACTTATTAGCCTGGGACGAATTCAACATTCAGTGGATATTGGTCATAGATCATGATGAGTTCCATTAGAAACGCTAATAGGGTTATCTTGGAAGGAATGGGGCAGTTTGGGTTGTTGACAGGACATTGAATTCTTCGGCACCTTGTCCTAAGAAAGACTAATTTGGCATAATTGAAATAGGGTACCGATAAAATCGGGAGTGATTATGGGTACCAGGTAATACCCATGACAGGAAAGATGTAGTAACGATTAATAATGATGGAGCCACAAGTTTTTTTCAGGAGGGGCATTACTCAAACTAAATTTTAAACTAAAAAACTATTTGACATTATATTCTTCTTTTCTTATTACGTAAATTTTGTAATCTAATTTAACCAACTTCAAAAAGACCAAAATAGGAATTCAAATAGTAGTGTAATTGATTTTTTGTTTATTTGGACTTTTAAATGTAAAACTATATATATTCATAAGTCAAATCTCGGGACATAATTGAAATATTTTTTTTTTAAATTAAGTAAATTTTGTAATTTTAAAATTTCAAAGGGACAAATTAGTGATTTAATTGAAACAAATTAATATAATAGGGGTACAAAAACAAAAGAGCCAATTGGGCAGGGGGGAGCTCCACACCCCCCCGGCCAGAAAAGCCTAATGTAACTTAGCCACTGGCAATTAAGGGAATTTAAAGAGTGACGAATAAAACGGAGTTAATAACGACCACAACATGAGAAGTTATTCTAATGCTTTTTATTTTTTATTTAATTTTTTTGTAAAGCAAAGAAATAAAAAAGAAAAAAAAAGAGATATAGAATAGAAGGCATCTCAGAAGAGGCAGAATCACTTTCGTATCCACATAACCGTACTATGTACTTTCTTTTTGAGAACAGTGAAACGATTACCTCCGGCTCCAAAAAGGACTATCCTTCGAATAGAAGGGGAACCTCTATAAATTTTTGGTCTTCTTCACTTTTTATGCAATTTTGATTCATTATTTTTACTGTGGTAAATTAGATCAACAGCACACATTTCGACTTCAGTTTTGTTTGGCGGATTTTCACCATCAACACGGGTGAATTTGAGTTGATGTGGTTTTATCTCAAAAATAGTTAGAGTTGATAACTATTCGACATTTCTAGAATCAAAGTTTTATGTTGATGCTTAATTTTCTGATATTTGTAAGCGAATCAACGGATTAATATATAATCTATTATATCTTCTGGTTGAATCAACGAACTTTAATAAGATTATTGTTTCTTTTTTCTTTTTTTTTTTTTTTTTGTGTGTGTGTCGTTTCTTTCCAGCGTACATGCACTTCGCTCGCTAGTTACTGCATCGCAAAAGTTGTCCGTAATGTGATTGTAACGAGGACTTTTAGTCATGTATTACATTCCATCGAGAGAACATCACTAAGTTATCTTCTTATTCTCCAGTGTGCCCTTGTGCATTCGCACTTCCATTGCCACTTGTTTAGATCTTGGTGAAAACAATGAATTTGTAAACAACAAATGAGACGTAGTTTAATTTCTTGTAAACGACAGGAACGTCATACAAATGACAATAATTTATAGTAGAGTTTGTCTTGGTACAGAACTTTAAAACAAAAATAAAAACCACAAAAAATCTTTAGAAACGAGCATGTGGCATATAAACGGCACTAACTTGTAACTTACTACACGAAATTATTGTCAAATACAAACGTTGGACTTTGGGAACGACAATACAATTATAATAAGATATAAAAATTTACAAAAGAAGTACAATAATATATACTTATATAGAAACGATATATGAAATACGACAAAATATTAAAACAGGACAGTAGCATTAAAATGGCAACAATAGGATTAAACGTTTAAAAAAAATAAAAAAAAATAAAAAAAAAGACATAATATATCAGAGGTTATTGGTTAAACAACAAATAAGCGAAAGACACTTAATTATGAAAATGGTGGTATGTGTTGATACTTAAGAAAGTGAAAAATAGCTATGAAAAGGATGGTTTGTGCTGGTACTAAATTAGAAAACGACTATATATGTCCAAACGGCAACAACATCTTAACGACTACAAATTCTTAAACGACAAACAAAAACAAACAACTCCCATAAACGACAGTTAATAGTAAGTGTGCCTTGTGATTGGGAACTTAAAACAATTGGGGCAAAGTACATTAAAATCTGCCCAAAACCCATTTTCCTATCTATAAGTTTTCCACTTTTGCCCGTATATGGTTTGCCCCAAATAGTCCAAATTCTCGTTTGGCATATGGTTCACCTCAAATACTCCAAATTCTCATTTGGCACCATGTTTTAAACATAGTTTTCAAACTTTTAATTTTTACAATATTTTCTCTCATAAAAATTTAGAATTACTGTGTAAAACATTGATTTGAACTTATGATCCTAACGGAGCACAAAAGTTCTATCATAAATTTAGGATACGATTCTCATGTTCAACTCCGAAAGGAAAAATAATATATAAAAAATTATAGATTGGAGTGATACCCTTTGAGTTCATTCATTTAATAGAATCAGATAATCTTCTTTACGATCTATTGTGATCACTTCAATTCATTTATAGATAAAGAGGATGCGAACGATATGAAACCAATAATCTCTTTCTTTTAATCTATTCAAAAAAAATCTGAGAGGGAATATTGGAGCATCCACTTGCCGAGGGAGGTGAGGTTGGGGACATAAGCCCCCTAGATTTGTTATTCATTAAGGTATGTTTTTTAAAATGCCCCCCATAAAATTAAAATGTTTTATAATTTCTTCCTCAGTTTTCCCTGATATTTTTTAATTATGATATTAATGGATTTATAGTTAAATAGCCTTTTTTTTAAGAATTTTTTTAGTAAAAAGCCGAAGTTTTATAAAATAGTTAATCAACTATCTTAAATGATTAATCAATGATTAACCATATAATAGTCAATTAGTTATTGACTGTAAGTCAATATTCACTAATTAACAATAACATAAATCACCAAATTTCATAATCAATCATCAAATTTTATAGTCAATCAATGATTGATCAAATTTGAAAAATGACAAACGGTCATTTTCCTTTGTTTTTTTAAAAAATAGTCATCTATTAGATTATGTGACTAAAAAAGACTATCGAGTCTAATTTTCCTATTTATATCAAGAAAAACTCGATTACACCCGAAGTCTGGTTTTTAGGTACATATATTTCAAGCTTAAAATTAGAAATAATGAAAAAAATTAACAATACTACTATCTAAACTTTAAGTTTTGAATTAAACACTATTATTAACTAATTTCTTATACGACCTCGTGAAAATAATTTTGAATTCTTGGTTGGGACCTTCTAGTGTGAGTTTTCCACATAATAGTCCTCAACTTTGTCCGATGAGTACATTATTCGATCCCCTTGTTTTCTCGCACAAGTTAAATGGAACGCGAAAAGTGCGACAGGTTTTAAGGAACCCATTATCCAATTTGAAGATATTCCGTTGGCTAAGGGAGATATATATATATATACACACACTCACACATGCATGATATATATAAAAGCATATAATAATAAACGAGATAGAAAAGGATTAGAGAGGAGAATGTCAAAGAGCAAAGAATTTTTCTAGTTGCTTTGACCTTGAGGCGATATTGCAATACGAGCGATAAGGTTGAGATCCCTTTAGTCCTTTCCTCTTTTTATTATTACCTGCTTTATTCTCTTCTTAAAAGAAAATACTAATCGCCTCGTCGATGTTCTTAAGGGCCAACTCTCCTATTTTCTTTTTCTTTTTTTTTTTCTTTATTCTTTTTTTCTTTTTTCTCCCCTTTTATGGCTGTAGCCATCGCATGGATTTACTAATTAAGCAGACGACAAAATTTTTTGAGTTGAAAATGAAAGTCTTGCATGTTTTAAGTATATATTGTCGTAGTATAATAACGATCACCGTTATTTTTTTACTAGTTTTTTTTTTTATTTATTGTTATAATTTTGTGTGTACTAGTTTGATGAAAATTATAAGAAGTAGTTTCAAGATTTTTGATAGCTAGGTTGATGATAAAATGTTTTTGTAAATTGTAATAATATTGATTTGGACTTCGAAGGTGTGGAATTATCTGATTTCGCCACTAATTTTCAAGTGTCAAGATATTGGGACCCCCCACCAATTAATAAGGTCAATTCTAAGATATTACTAGCTAGTTGCACAACACAATTTGATCGTTATTACTATACAGTCTCTCTCCTCTTATTTCTTGGCCTATAAAAGAGGGTCCTCCAACCTCATTCCTCTTCAACGAACAAGCAAAAACCAATAAACAATAAGCTCAGATATTTATACATATATACATATATGTATAGTAAAAACATCAAAGATATCTTTATTTAATCAAGGTATTGGTTGCTGCACTCTCCCTCAGGGGCTTCTTAACTATTGAATTCCATGTACTCATCACAAATTCCCTTAGGGAACACAATATGGGACATGGTTTAAGAGGCCCTGCGAGGGAGAGTACCAACAAATTGTGCCTTGTATGCATCCATCGTACACATAGCTCGTTTTGGAACCCCCAATGCATTTTATTTGCTCACTCTCCCTCAAGGGCTTCTGGCGATAACCGGAGACGGTTAGCTCGAAGCCCTTAGGGTAGAGTGGACAAAATGTGTCTTGATCTTCATCGTCGTCAATCATCACTTAATCATTGGAGATGGGACAGGTACCTAACCAGTCAGGTAACTAATCAGAGAAGTCCTAATTAACTCGACATTTGAAGGTCATTGATCGTACGTCAGGTAAGTAATCTGGGTTTATAAATCTTTCAGTATGCATGATAGTTCAAACATACATATATGTACATCATAAAATTTTAAGATATTATTTTTGTCAAATAGAGATAATTTTAAGTTTATGTGGGGGTACGGTTTATTATAATATTTTTCTTATTAAATAGAGAACAATTCAAATTTTAGAGAAAATTATATTTAAAAATATCACTTGAATGTGGCTCTGCCACTTCATATACACATATAAATATATATCAAACATCCAGGTGATGATGCTTAAAACTATTTTGCGCCGCCAGTTGGCTAATATTCCACCATTCATAGTAGCCAAGGAATATATAAAAAAGATGCATATATACAGAGGGTTCATAAAAAAATCATATTGTCTTTTTGGGTGACAATAGCTAGGTGTTCACTCGGACATAAAAACAGAAATAAATCAAATTCATGATCAACGGGTCGAGTTGAATCCCGATTATTCACATCATGTGGATTTCATACGAGCCCCATCATTTTTGTGAGGTATCGAGATTCAACCCGTTAATTGCTCTTTGACAAGACACACTGATTGATTTGATGCACAGCTAGAATTTTCAGCCGTACGTACGGAAATTCATTGAATGGTGAACTACATATAATTGCGGGGTTTTGATCCACCAAGTAAAACGAAAGGTGAAAGTGAAAAACAGTAGTGCAGTACTGGGAACAGAGAGAGTAAAAACAAAAAAACAAAAAACAAAAAACAAAAAACATTATTGAGCTAGACGACCGACAATAATGTGATTCCTTCTTTTTTGAAAATGGAAGCATGGAACCACTGTCTAGATATAACTATGAAATGTTCGAAAACAGTGTGTGCGTATAGATATATATATATATATATATGTATATGTATATAATAGTGTCCCTCACGTTTCACAAATTTATTGAATAGGAATCTCGAGCTCGCTTTGTTTTCCTTTCCCATTTTGTCACCTTATCATTTGTGCATGTGTATGTGGGGTCAATCATGAAGGGTACTAATGGAATTTCACGGGTTATTTAGGACCACACGAAATAGAAGTTGTAATCTTATATGAATAAACGGAGCCCAACAATTGGAAATTACACATGAACAATCTAATTTCCCCACGAAGTCTTTAGAAGGAAAAAAAAAAAGTTTTAAGGAACATTATATTTTGCATTATTGGTATGTTTAGTCGTTTGATTAGTCTTTCAACAGTCTAAGTTATGGAGTAGTTCTATTTTTGCACTGCAAATATTTAACGTGGGTACTTTGTAAATTACACTATCAAAAAATAAATACAAACAGTTAAAAGACAGTTTCTACCAGTGATGTAAAATATTAGGTCCACCAAATAAGTAATAAGTACTCGTGTGCATATATACCACAAATTATAAGAATTTTATGCAGTCTACTTCATTGCATTCAAATATTGTCTTGCTATTACAAAGCAGTACTAAATTGATTACTTTACTAAGTATAATGAGCTTAACATTTAGCAAGGGCTCCCAAATATTTCTATGAACATGCATATAAAAATATCTATTTGTATGTTTGTATTTATACATACATAAATGTCAGCAATAGAAAGAAGAGGTAATTAAACAAGAAAAATAAAGAACAAAGTTGAAAGAAATGCAGGTTCTTCATTCAACTTAGATCAGAAGACAGATATTTTTTAACATCTCTCTAGCTTTTTCTATCGCCGAGACTATATATTGTATGTGTATATATATATATATATATATTTATATATATTAAGCTCTAGAAAAGTAACTATTTAAAGAAAGAAACGAGACAAGATATAAGATGGAAACATACTAACTCAGAGTACAGAAGATTGAAACCACTTCATCTGGGACGAGACAACTATATAACATATATATATATATATATATGTGTGTGTGTGTTCATGTGCATTTAAATTGAGATATTAATAGTGGAACAGCCAGATCAACAATACCGGAGTGATATTATCATATTTTAGGTCAGAGAGAGAGAGAGAGTCAAATGCATAAAACATCGCGACAATAACTTGTTCGGTTCCAATATTACAATATATATCTGTTTTAAAGGTAAAACATCACCGGCATATTTACCATTAAAGTAAATATTGATGAATAATAGGTAGGCAATACTACCTTAAATACCACCATGGGAAAGCACCAAGTTGTTCTTCTCTGAAACACATATTAAGAAAGTTCTTGATTCTTCTCCACCAACCTCACTCCTTTGGTGGATCTAAGCTGCTTGGCCTGATAGAATAACAAAATCACATCAAAAACTATAGATATGTACGTATACATACATATAAACATATATATTAAGGAATGTCTATATATATATATATATTGTACAAGATAAAATCATCATCACCTGTTCATCAGAAATCTCAACAGAAAAGCCATCAACAATGACCAGAGACAAATTCTTGATATAGCTGCCGGGCTCGAGTGTGGTTGCCAGTATCTCGTCATGTTTCCGGCTCAGGTATGAATCAAGCTCATTTGTCCCTTTCTTTGACCTGCAATATAAATTATTAATGCTGTGAAATTATCATAATTTCATCAAGTAGATTGCCGGATCATATATATATGTATGTATGTATATATCAATGTATATAGCAACATGAAAAAGTCTAGCAAATCAATGACAATAAAGATACACACACACACATATATATATATCAAGTGGTGTTTGTTGTGTTTGTGTGTGTTAAATTACTGACTTATCAGCTCGAAGACGCTCGTATTCGGGATCATAGTTCATGAAGACAAAGTATGACTCTTTTTTTGTACTTTCCATTAAATTTCAAATCTCTCTCTCTCTCCCTCCCTCTCTCTTTTTCCTTACTATAGACCTGCCAAAGTCTTGCTAATATACAGTATTCGCTTATGGTGCAGGACCTGATGATGGTTATATATATATATATATATATATATATATAAACGTGGAACAGGCAAGTGCTTGAATAAGTGATCTTCTCAAAAGGTCACCTATTATTCTGTCTCTGTAAAGGAGTACTGTAATATTCTGGACCACACTAGTATTAATTATTGAGAACGATGAATATTGTACTTGAATGTGGACAAAAATAATAATAGTGGTTTACACTTGTAAATTTTTATAGCCTAATAAAACTTATTATATCTAAGAAATGTAAGTTTTTTTTTAATTTATAGTTCTATTATTTTAGACATTGTACCAATTTTTAATGGTTCGATTAATAATAAGAAACATATCTATCATGTTGTAAATTTTTATTGTAGATATTGACATATTACACTGATAAAAAATTAATCTAATTTACTGAAATAACAGTATTTATTAATGTTATAAAAATATAGTTTCAACCATATATGTATCACCTATTATTGTTTGTCATCAAAATTAAAAAGCAAAATGTAACCGGCCACACGCTTTTTGGTTAAAAAAGTCAACCTTATCAACATATATATATCAGTCAATTTTGTTGTTGACCAACTATACTATATTAAACCATGGCTAAGGGAGAGGTACCTTATCGCCTGAGCCTAGATTATAATATAAAGGGCTGTAAGGACAAATTATTAGGATATATAGATGATTATTCACACGCACTTAGTCAAAGATTACTAGTAAGCCATCACTTTATTATTATATAAATCAAAGCCAAAGATGTAACTCAGAAACCATATACTAAAAAATTTTGAATTGTTTTGAAGTGTACACATGGGTACCAGTCGGCTGCACATAACCCCATGCATGATTCCATCTTGACTAAGTAATATTGCCCTTGATTTTTAGTATGTGTGTATTTATATATCTACGTCCATGTGTGTGTGCATGTTTTGCTATACATATACCTAAAAGAGAAAAAATAAAACAAAACCCAAAATAAGAAAATAAAACAACTCAAGAGAAAGGATTTTGTCATTTTAAAACTTTTCTTCCAATGAATACTAATTAATAAATTTTTATTGATTAGATGTTTTACTTTATTTTTTCTTTAAAATATCTAGATCTGCTAACTTTTCTCAATGAACTTTTTACAACAATTTTTCACTCTTGTTTCTAATGGTTACATTTTTCTTGCTTCGTTTCTTCCTTTTAACCAGAAGCAACAATGTTCCTCTCACTACGCAAGCAATAATGATAGATATCTAAGGTTTAAAACGAAGATTAACGACAAATAATTATACCAGTTTGACATGAAATTTGCCGGAATTGATTAAACCGGCTTGTTGCTAATAATGTGTTGATAATCCTGCTTTGAGTTTGAGTTATGTTACGTGATGATCTTTCAGATCTTTAATCTCTCGAGATTAAGGACTTTATTTCCTAGTTTGCAAATCATTATTATCCTGATTTGAGACTTCAAGAGATTCAATAACAATAACAGTAAATCTACCGACCAATAAAAATATGCCGTATAGAGAATTTTTTAAAAATAAATTAAAAAAAACATTTGTCCAATGGGAATGCGTAGTACTTGCGGCCCTTAAATGTGAATGCAGTGTGGTTCTATCTTGTTTCGTCAAATGGGAATGAATTATTTTACTATCTGGATCAGCTGGGGTAGGTTTGAACAGTGCATATGTACTCGGAAACACACAGGCAAATTGGCAGCAGAGACACGTGTATATGAACCACTCCACGTGACATCTTCATCTTTTTCATTGGAACGGGTCTTCAGATCATGAGACGTATGTGCGCACATAGGATTATGAATTTTCCTCTCCCCCTTTTTTTTGATTGGAGAAAAAAAAAATATATATATATATATATATATCATTGTTTTTCCTGAAAAAGAAATCCAGAAAAATTAGGACAATCACATTACCATATCATTTGTTAAATTAAATATTAATTGAACAAACGAAAACTAGTTTTAAATTTATGATAATATCCAGATCGATCAGTTATCATAAATCCAATCACGATAATCATTTAATATGAGAACATCACATTCGATAATTATTATAGGACTATTTAATTAATTTATATATATCTCTGGAATCCCCGTATCTAACAAAAAAAAACCTCAAGAAATTTTTAAATATTCTCTTAGCTATACTCTTTACCACGTTGACAAGTAGCTGTTCCGAACGATAAATTACCATATGCCAAATCACCTAATAATATTTAACCGGTATCCTAGTAAGCAAATAGTTATAGGTTTCACCATAATATGTTTTCTTGTGATTATACTTCACCTATTATTAACATAAAATATTTTACTTATAAATCACGATCAAAAGAGCAGCGATAGATATAACATAAAAGAAAATTTCAAGTTGGAAATCTTAAATCATTCACGACAATTAATTTTTTTTTTTTTTTTACATGCCTAAACAAACCTGTTTTTTTTTTTTTCTATTGAAAAAAAAAAAAGTTTTTAGTGATGCCATCTTATTCCCTTGATCATTTGTTTGATAAGAGTAAAAAGAACTCAACTCAGTTTTATTGAAAAACTATCGGTTTTTATTTACTTTCATGAACGACATAAGTATTAAACAATTCAATGATTCGTCTAGAATTCTTTTAATAAATATCAAACTTTAAAACAATCATTCGATTGGAAAGCTCAAAAATAGATCTCATTTACAACATGAAACTTTAGTTACGATTCTGTTTGCAAAAAAAAAAAAAAAAAAAAAACACTTTCCTATTGCCCAAAAAAAACATATATTCGTTCCGCTACTATACAAATATCTAATATATCCGATTGCATATAAGCTAGCAAGTAGTGACAAGGTGAGGACTGAGAGGGGTCAGTGGAGAGTGGGAGACAGCAGTTGGAGCCAACGCACGTGAGATCAAGATCAAAATCATCATCTCATGACACCCCTCCGGCCCCCACCAGACCTGAAACCGCACTATATATAATTAGCTCTGTATATATATATATATATATATATATATTTGTCATATATATAATTGGCTGTACCCTCTGATCAGTTACTCACAATATTCAGATAATCATATTGTCCAGGTGTCAAAGCATTAGAATTGAAGCAAAAGGAGGGACCTCCAGGACCCCTCATTTCCTTAGACAGAAAACAGAAAGATAAGGTTCCGGGTTCTAAGATTTCTTTCATTTCCCTGGCATATATAACAAAGAGGTGTTGTATTGTGTAAGAAATATATAAAAATGTTCTTGGTTTATTTCTTAAATGTTTATGTTTATAGGATGGATCGATGAATAGAATAATCAATCACATCAGAGTAAAATATGTTGAATTCACATTCTTGTAATTTTTATGTCATTAAATTAAATATCTGAGTTTGAAAGATTTGCATTAACAATTTACAAAATGAGAAGGATAAATTATTAAAAACCAAAAAGTTTAAAGGGTAACGGTATATATATGTTTTTGACAAAATAAAAGTGGTAAGGGAAAGGGTTTCAAAATGCAATGAAACTAATTTTAATATTTATTGTTTTTTATATATTTGTTTGATTTTCCATTAATGAGGCTGGATTATGATTTTTTTTTTTAAGATAAATTTAAATAAAGGCTTTAACTTCTCGTCTCCATTTATTTAAAATATATAGATATATTTTGGTCTTTTTATTTCTGTTGAGTTTTCTAATTAACATATACGTTTACCTTTACCTGTTGTTCAGTCTACATGCAAGAGGGGAAAAAAAAAAAAAAAAAAAAATGGGAGAATCTAAATTATGATTGAAGTAATTTTAACAAGCTTAAGTTTTGAAATGAGTCGTAATCTGACAGTGTGTGCCTATGGAGCTAGCTAGCTCTGTGGATTTGAAAGTGGAAAATGGCTAAAACTATGCAAGAGAGAGAGAGAGAAACGACAGAGAGTCTCGTGCGTTTGCTATGCTGAGGTACTGATTGGATGTCACGTGGTGGTCCTCTCTCTCACTCTCTCTCTCTCTCTCTCTCTCTCTTTCTGAGTAATGTGCTGCTAAACTTTCTTGGTTCTGGTCCAATACACCCACACGTGAGGGACCCAATATTTGCCGACCTTTTCAGATTCTTTTTCAGTCATTTCTTGTTTCTGCATAGCACTCACTTTTGGGACTGAAGACCACGACAATTTTAAAATGATCGGGACGTCTCTCTTCCTGCTGGATAAATAGGGCAAGTCCACTTTAATTAGGGAAAACTACTAAACATTTTATGGTGCGTTTGGTTTTCGATTCTCAACTCATAATTTTTATATTAATTTTTTTTAATCAATAAATATTATAATTATTTTTTAAAAAATTAATTAGTTTTAATTCAAAACTTTCATCTACAACAGATAAATTAAACAGAGATTTAATTAGTGACTAGGTTTATCTGTAACACAGTACTTCTGGACATTTGGTTTCAACCTGCAATTCAATTCCTTTATATATTTTCTTTCATAAAATATGAATTTTCTATTCAAATTTATGAATGGAACTTTACTTATGTTAAAAAAAATTAATTAGTTTTAATTTAAAACTTTTATCTACAACGACAGACAATCAAACAGAGACTTAATTAGTGACTAGATTTATCTATAACATAGTACTTCTGGACATTTAGTTTCAACCTGCAATTCAATTCCTTTATATATTTTCTTTCATAAAAATATGAATTTTCTATTCAAATTTATGAATGGAACTTTACTTATGTTAAAAAAAAAAATCTAAACCAACAATATGTTAAAAACCCAAAGTTGTGACTTTTTTTTTCTTTTTTTTTTCTTTTGCTTGGAAATTAACCGGCCTTTATTTAGCAAGCTGGGAGAGCAAAAGGGCATCAACTAAAAGGGGCGGCTATCCACTTGGACAACAAAACCAGAAAACTTTGAAGAGTTAACCCAAGCACATGAGCAGCTGTGAGAAATTCTATTACAAGTCCCAGGTATAACTAAACTATGGTTGGTTAGCCGTCCTCATTTTCTTCCACGTGAAGGTCCGGATTCCTAACCAACCATTAATTTCTCATCCTTTTATTATAGTTCTATCCAAATCATAATGGATTAGTTATCTACTAATCTTATATATATATATATATATATATATCACTTTTCTAATAATTTATCATAATGGTAGGTTCTTGCTTAGGAAATGAGACCTTTCCAAAAAAATGTGACAAGTCAATAGGTGCACTAAGATATCTGATTAAATCAATATCTCTTAACTACTTTAATTTGTAATTATCTACCTATTTCACATGAAATTAATAATTAAAATACAAAATAAATTTCTATTAGGGAAAAAAAGCCACTTCAAAGAGGAGCTACCATCTTATAGGATCTATGGGCAAATCTGGTGCCTATTGTTAAAAAAAAAATAATTAAAAAAAAAAAGGAAAAATCTGACAAAGGAAAAAAAAAAAGTATATGATTCAGGACAAATTAAACGTCTAAAAAACAAGAGGGAAATCTTTTAAAAAGCAAAGGAAATGAGACTTAACAGGACTTATTATAAGTAATTTCTTTTGAGCAAAAAAAAAATTTACTACTTAATAATTTGGTGTGGATTCATTGATATGACCAACTTCTCATACAAGTATGAATAGTTAAAAAAAAAAAAAAAAAAAAAAAAAAAAAAAAAAAAAAGAAAAGGAAGCGTGGTACTTGAATTAGGTGCAGTTGATGTCATCCAAAAGAAGTGTGGAATCAAAGATTACTATGTGTACCTTTCATGTCTAATATTCCCAATGAACGAGAAAAAGCATTGAATAAACCCTACAATTAAACCGAAACAGAATTTCTTGTTCAAATTTATTTTGTACGAAACAGAGGAACAATTTCTAAAATAATAACAATTTATTATTATCATTATTTTTACTGAGAGAAGGAACTAAACCTCCCACTTAAATTTATTAAAAAGAAAGAGGAAAAAAAAAAACAAAGGAAAATAAAGGAAAATTCATAATCCAATTTCATTGACAGATAAAACAAAAAGTAAAATCTAAAAAGAAACAACCCTCTAGAAAAGGCATACAAACCTAGCTAATCGAAAGCTTATTTCTTCTATAAATCTTGAAACTTTTTTCCTTTCCAACACAAAATATATAGTTTATTTTTTTTCCCCAGAATCAATGAATGATGATGATGATGTGATCATGTCATACTTGAACATTTATTTATATCCACTCAAAATAAATATTACACACCCGCATATATACAGGATAATGAGAAATATTTTCCTCGTATACACATGAACAGCATTCACGTGTCATACTTGAACATTTATTTATGTCCACTTAAAATAAATACTACACGTCCATATTCATACAGGAAAATGAGCATTATTTCCTCGTATACGTATGAACACTATTTTCTACCAAATACTTGAACATCTAAAACCAACATATATGTATACATACATACATATATATATATATATGTATGTATACATATAAATGATCTCACCTTATGCAACATTGTTACAAACATCTCCAAGATACAACAATATCTGTTCAATCGCGGGCCTGGCCTCAGGCTGTTTGTTTGTACAAGCCAAGGCAATGTCTAAAACTTGCCATGCTTGCTTCTTCGCTCTTTCTTCCTTCATTGAAAACTCAAAAAACTCGATTTCACCCGCCTTCACGCGTCTCTTAATGTCATTGACGAAATTTGTCATGAACAAAGTAGTCCCATCCGGTCCTCCCAGTATGTCTAAAATTATCACACCAAAGTTGAAGACGTCACATTTCTGGCAAAGAACATTGGTGTAGTAACCATCTGTCGGCGACACCGGACTCCATTGCCACGCGTTGAGAACCTCCACTCTCTCCGCAATCTGAGCTATGCCGTAGTCCGACAAGCAGGCGGAGAAATCGGTGTTTATCATGACGTTTGAGGCCTTAATGTTGCCATGCACGTTCATTTGCATGTTCTTCTCTTGCGCCGGCGATATTGCATGGATGAACGCAATTGCCCGCGCAATGTGGAGAACTATTGTCAGCCTTTGGTTCCAGCATAGGGCTGTGTGACCATATTTCCTACTACCTTAACCAAATCAAAGAAAATTGAATTAGCTTTAATTTATTAATTCTTAGGCAGAAATTGATCATCTTTAGAGGCTGGTTAATTATTCTTATTAATTATAATATGGAAATACGAAAAGTGTCATGATTCTATTCAATTTGCATAGTTCATTTTGTTAGTCAACATTATAATAACAGAGAATATTTTATAATATGCAATAGTGATGTGAGACATTGACGGACAGAGAATGAAATATTAAAAAATGTTCGATGATTTCGGTGCTTAAATTGGCCACACATGCAAAACAATATTGACGGCGATACTTCCTATAAAAACTTAAACACCGTCAAAAGACAGGAATTAATATAGTGAGATGAATCAAAATGGTGAACTCTTTGCTATGTAATTTCAACACTTCGCAACTTTATGATAATTTATTAAGAACAAATCATTGATATGGAAACTCATTCATGAACTGTTTGCTAATATTGATTGCAAAACAATACTATATTCTACATTAAGGAGTTTTGATTATCTGTTGTCTCGTTTTTGTGCTTATAGGTCGTCCTTCAATCCTTGTTCGTCATGTTATCTAAATATAATCACATAGACAACAACCAACTACTAAGAAACAGATTGACCATACTCCAAATTACAAAGAACTTCTATATTTTTTGTTTTGAGTTTGGTCTAGCTTATCATCTTTTTTCAGGAGCAAATTTATATCAATTAGATCGCTTAGACTGATCTTCTATAGATGAAAACTATGTTGGTTGGAGAAATCTCCTATGCTCATAGAAAGTATTATTGTACCAAACACTTTTTGATTAAAATAACAGATTTCATGTCCAAAATACTGAGAACACTTCACAGTTGAACAAGATGTCAGAATTTAAGTAAAATGACAGACAATAGAGCGGGAATATGAAACAGAAAATTTAAACGGTTAATCCTAAAGGGTGATAGACAGACTAAGCATGCATTTATCAACCTATATAAATACATATATACTTGAAACATACCAGCAAGCAAGTCAGCGAGGCTGCCCATAGGGTAATAATCACAAAGAAAAAACTTGATCCTCTTGGCATAAAGATAAGCCGTGACGGGCACAAGATTCTTGGAGTTGACAATTGCCTGAGTAAACCGCTCAATTCTCTTCCCAAACTCACTCTTCCCAACGCTTAGTTTCCTAAACCTCTTCAACACATAAATTTTCCCTCCCGAAAGCACCACCTTCTCAGTCATCCCTAGCCGGCTCTGGTCCCCCAAAACCCCTACCGAAGCCCTCAACACCTCCTTCAGCCTCAGGTGGGCCCACCCGGTGTCGGTCTCGCACGAGTTGGACCCACAGGACTGCTTCTTGCCGCGATGATCATGATGGCCGCCGCAGTACACCAACGGCAGATCCTCCATGAACCCAACGGCCGTGCTGAAGTCGTCGTAGTTGACGCTGGCTGAGACCGATTTGCTGCTCCATCCGAACGCTGACTTTGTCCCATGCTTGAAGATCTTCCTTGGCTTCGCCGTGTGGACTCGTGACAGCATGTTTGGGAGAGTTGTTTAATATTTTGGAACATTGGGGTTGGGAATATGATTGAGGTTTTGTTTTGATTTGTCTACATTGTTTTAATCATCACTTGGCTATAGTTGGGCCAGGGTGTGTGTGGTGTTTTCTCGGTGGTATCGAATTTGGGTCCATGGTTTGGTTTTTTTTTTTTTTTTTTTTCCTTTTTTTTTTTTTGGAGTTTAATTTACCTTAGTTTCATTGTCTCTTATGTCTAACCTGGCAATTTGGTGTTACCTAGCTTATTGATTGTCCTTCTCTGATCTAGAACCGTCCTTATACTTTTCTTTGCTTTTTGTTTGTTGGATATATATTTATATGTATATATATTATCCTGGTATTCTTACATCATAAGAACATTACATCTTCCCAAGATATAAGTTTATAATTCATATTCAAATAACCAATATTAAAATAGTTACAAGATCTTCTTCTTCTTTTTTTCCTTGCTGAAGGACAAGTAGTTACTTCATGAACATTAGATGTAAAACTATCAATTGGCTAAAACCTAGCTTCCACCAAAAAGGCAAAGTAATTGAATCTTTGCACAATCAGTAATAGTTTGTAGTTTCTATATATATATATATATATATATATATATATATATATAACATTTTCCGTTTACAATTTGGATTTTTTATTTTAATTTTTTTGCTTGGAGGGAGTGGTTGTAATGGATAATTTAATTAATTAAAATTTTTGTTTCAGCCTTCATTGACTTCTTTTTTCCTCCGGAAAAGTATTGAAATTAGATCTATAGCTGTTGTAGTAGACCTTCTAATGATAGACGTTCTATCATATACCTCTGCAAAGATTCATATTGTCTTTAATAAAAAAGGGAATCATGTGGATTATATAGATTGCCTACTGATCAAGTAATTAATTAGTATGATATTAGAATACATAATATTAATAAGGTTTGAATTAGATGAAAAGGAGACAACTCAAGAATAATCCCCATTTCTTGAGCACTACTTTTCATATTTTAACGCATAATTTCACTTAATATAATCGTTCCAATGGAGGGTTTTTTTTAATATATGGAAGTAAAGGGATACATTACCTAGATGTACATCCAACTATAATAGTTGAAAAATGGTTGTTGCTACCAAAAAATTAAAACCAATAATAACTGAAAAATGATAAGATACCAACTCTAATTTTCACTTTTGAATATCATTTTATGTGGTATGAGTTTTTTTATTTTATTAATAAGATTGTTATATCAGTTAAAAGTATCTACCACTAAAATTATGACAAATCCTTGTTATTTGAGTTGGTATTTTAAAATTTGATATTAGATTGGTATTTTATGATTACTCATAAAAGTTATAATCTAATTAAGATTAAAATTAGTTTTAAAATAACAACTTGTTCAAGTTGGTGTATGTAATATTGTGGTATATATATATATATATATTAAGTTGGTGTATGTTAAACTATATATATATATATATATATTTTATATTTACTCCAACTTGTTTAAGTTGGAGTCGTATTACTTTATTTACAAATGAAAAAAAAAAAAAAAAAAAAAAGTTTAAACCCACAAATCCATTCCCATTTCACTTTGTACAATAATTTACTCATTTGCTAATATGCTCCCACAAGTTCACCTTAATTATAACAATTTGCCAATCTGTTCCAAAAGTCAACCGCTACATCTCTGATGTCTGATGCAATTTTTTTTTTTTTTTTTTGGAACAGGTAGGTAAATAGATCTTTTTTTTAGATATAATAAATTAGATAAATAATAGTTTTTTCAAAAATAATTTGACGATTTCGGAAATGGTCAACTATTTATTGAAAGTATACATTTTTATCGATCAATCAAGATTTTAATGATTATCGACTATTATTTTAAATAAAAAATTTGATCATTTTTTAAATCAATAATCAAAATTGTCTGTCTACCCTTTTTCTTTCTCTTTTTTTTATTTGATGGTAGGGATTTAAGTTCATAGATATAAAATTATGATTAAACTGTACCCCCATTTATAATTTTAAAAAAAAAAAAAAAACCCCCTTGATTCTCTTCGAAGGTTCCTATATATATGTATAAAGAGCTAACGCAAACTTGGTCATGTCTCTGAGTTGACAAACATTTTCAGCTTCTCCACGAACATACATTAAATGGCCAAACCAGATATTGTTATTTTCACCTTCATTGGCCTCCTCTTCGTCTACTGTCTTGCAGTGGATTACATTAATGAACTCACCAATAATTATGGCGATTCGTCTGACACCTACTTTCCCAGCGATCGCCACGAAGTGGAGTACTACAACCGGCGACCGACGTCGTCCTCCGAGGAACTTGATGATCAATATCGGGAAACTAAAAAATCCAAACTGAATCTGCAGGTTCCACATAATTTTCAATTAAGTACTGATCATGATCAGGTGCTGAAAGAAGAATTATCCCTTGCACCTTCACCGGAGCCCGAAATCTCTGAAGACTTTCAGCGATCAGTCGACGTAATGCGTGAGGAGGAACCAGACGAGTTGTCTGGACCGGTCGAGTTCGTTATTCCGTTGACGGCGGTGATCGGTTTCCTTCCGGTCAACCGCCGCTTCTTAAGGCATGATCAGCACCGGTGCCGCTGCCAATACCAGATCCAACAGCAAGGTCCCCGACCCTACGGCGATGATGTCGTCGCCATGTCCGGCGGAGAAATGGGGTTTGATCCCGTGTTCCGCGGCGGAGTGCGGCAGTTTCCCGACCGGTGGACGTCTAGGTTTAGCCAAGTGGAAGAACCAAGATTTCGATTTGGGCCGATGAAGAAAATCAGCAAGGTAATGATCATCAGCAGGAGCAAGTAGAGCAAATGTTAGAGAATAAGTACTTTCCGCAAGTTCTTGTTAATGCGTGAGCAGAAATATTTAATACTATAATATATGTTTTAGTCATCTATTTGTTGTGGGACTACTTTTCTTTGGTAAATAACTTCGCATATCTGGTATTATCTCAGAGATGTAGACGTTATATATCTAGTTATCTTCATTTAACTGCTTATATATATATATATATATATATATATATATAAGCCCAAAAAAAAATCTTCAACGGTTAATATTTAATGGATGCATATACGGGTAACATGTGTGTATGTATATATATATATATATATCCAGGGATTTGTGGATATTTGTGTTTGTTTGGTTGATGAACTAGAATAATTTGATGATTTCAGGTTTTTGTTTTTGTTTTTGATTTTTTTTTTTTTTTTTTCGGAGCCGATAAATACCCATTGCGGCAACTCATGCAAAATTTGTATGGCAACTCGTAACGAATAATATATATATATATATACACACACTCATATGAAGATATTTCTTACACATATCCGGACAAAGGTACCAAAATATTAACGCTATGTGCTTCATATAATCCAATAACAAGCATACATAAATATATATATATATATATATATGCTGAATGCGTTTTCCCATTTGCAGAAATCATTTTGTATTAATTACAGTTCTTTTCAGATGGGAAGATTTATATATATATATATATATATATATAAGTAACATAGTATATAAATTGTTAGAATATAAAACTGTTATTCCTCATTTGTAACGGTATAAATTTTTGAAATAGATCGATAAACTAACATATATGACAATATGTTATTTTTGTGCTTCCATGCATATATGTATGTAGTCAAATAAAACATTAATGGTGTACTGTTATTGTTATCGATTCTATATATATGTGTGTGTGTGTGTATTCTTCGTGCTAGCTGTTAAAGACATCAACATGCCATTACAACACCACTACTTGATTGTTTAGCACATATAATAGCTTTAACTAATTACGCTGATCTCCCACCATCAGGTTGTCCTTTTTTAATTTTTAGGGGGTAGTATCTATGGAAAATTAATTTACAAACAAATTAATTTTCCCCCAAGAAATATACTAATTGAAAAGTTTACATGAAGATTTTTGAAAGATTTATGTAATGTAATGTTCCTAGTTTTTAATTTAAACATACCTCATTTTCAAACTTATGTTAGTATTTTTATAATTTTTGGACTGCTAGTTGTCGTAATGATTCCATCATACAGTCGTTGACAACTGAGACATATTTGCTTCATCCGGATATCAATAGTTTTGAGCACCACCCATTAATATTAGTGATACTGTTTAGGTACCAAAAATATCCCCGCCCCCTCCCCCCCAAACATTTTCACATGACGGGTCGTGATATCATGTTTGGGAGATTTTGGGGGTTTTTTGGATCATTGGAATTAGAATTATTTGTGTTTTATTTCTGTCATCTACAATTTTTTGATCACTTAACAAGTTGGAGCCATGTGTGTGGTGTTTTCTTGTTGATAACGAATTTGGGTCCTGGTTTTGTTTCTTGTCCTTGTCTAGTGTGTTCGGGGTTCAGAAAAATACAACTGATCAAAATATATGAGATTTTTTTTTTTTTAACCTTTAGTTTGATTCTCTCTAATGTCTAACCTAGCAACATTTGGTGTTACCTGGCTTATTGTCGTCTAATCTTGTATTTAGTGAAGCACATTACTTAGCCCCAAATTAGATCCGTTGAAACACTTTTTTTTTTTCCCTCTCTTTTTGTTGACAAGTACTCCTGGTATCTTTCCTTAACAAAGCTTCTTCTGTAAGATTTACTAGTCGTGATTGGAGAAAGGAAAATGCTAGAGCAATATATAGACCGAAAAATACCTCAAGAACATTACATCATTACGAGGTATATAAGCTTATTTATGCATATTCAAATGGTCAATTTTTTATTTTTTATTGTTTTATTTTTGTAAATAGAGGAGGAATTAAAATCTCCACTTGAATTTATTAAAAAGAGAAGAATTAAAAAACAAAATAAATAAATTTATGGTCGAATTTTAAAGGCAAATTAAAAAAAAAAAAGAAAAAAAGAAAAAGACCTTCATAAAAGATAAACATGATCCAAAATAAAAACCTGCTGCCACAATCAATCAAAGCAATTTAAACTCTTTTTTTTTTTTTTTTTTGCACAATATTCAATAATTGTCTAGTTGTAAAGTATCTTCTAAAACACAATTGATCTTAGCTTCCTCTTAACTAAAAAACTTGATATGCCAAATCAATTTAAATACTTATAAATGTGACATGATATTACTGTAAAAACACTCAAATAGATTTTTGTTTTAAAAAATGGGAACAATATCAAAGTTGAATCCACATGTACGCATATTTTACAGCGCCGTCCAATCACAACGTACGCATCAAACACTTTAATATAATCGAGACGATATTTATATATCTTCGGGTAATAAATAAAATAAAAACTAAAAACTTAATTTAAAAAACAAAAAAAAAACAAAAAAAAAAAAAAAGAGAAAACCATGGTATGAGCCACGTCATGTCAACCGTTGGTTGCGCTTAGTTGTCAAGTCACCATCCCTCCCCTTGGTCAAGGTCAACCATATCTAACGTGTTCTATTATCTTTCCCTTTTTCTTTTCTTTCTTTTTTTTTTTCTAATATTAATATTTGAACCTGTTTACAATTTGGTGGTAGAGCGAGCGGTCGAAAAAAGAAACAATTTCACCAATATTTATTTCTGTTTTAGCATATTTTGACTTACTTTCCCCCTAAGAAAAGTCATGAGTATTAGCTGTATTGTTGGAGACCTTCTAACGTTCTACCTCTTCAAAGGTCCATCTCTTATTACAAACGGCATCATGTTGATATAATATATATATATATATATATATAATATGTATTGATCGACTACCTAGCAATGTAGTATGAGACAAAAAATTAGAATAAATCATTACTAAAAACAGTTAAATTTAATGAAAATGAGGCAATTCAATAATATCCCCGTTTTGCTATATTCAAACAATTTTAACTCAAAATTTCACTACATTTGATTATTTTTTAGGATTTTTTTTTCAATGAACAGTCTCCTCCAATGATGAAATTATAACAAAAGCTGGAAAAAATAACAAAAAAAAAAGGAACAAATCAGTGAAGCAACATGGAAATCAATAGGAAAATTTTTTTACTTTGTATATTTAATTGTATAAATATTATAGTTAACTGAATTTTTAGGGAAACCAAATTACATATCCATATGTCCAGCAAGCTGAAAAGTTATGTGACCCTAATAATCTAAAAGAAAATTAGAATTCCAAAAGTTGACATGAAAATTATTCCTAGATAATTTTGGCGTGACAAAAGATTGTTTTGAACTTTGTAACACCACAGAATTTGATTTGGCAACAATAGGTTTTTAAACCTTATTGTTTTCAAACCCCCCAACTTCCTGTGTGTTTGGCCGTACGTCAACTATACATAACGACTAATTTTGCAAATTTCGAAGTTAGTTAAATATAAAATTCCCACATATACATGGCAGGTCACTTCGTAATATGCTTCTCAAGTCAACCATAATGCAATTTGCCAACATGCTGCCAAGGTCAACCATTACCTCTTTCATGAAACCGATAAAACTCTAAAAGAAGACAATCCAATGAAGCTGCAATACTACTTATTTTTCTCCTAGTACTTGGATATAGTAAGCTTCCATTTGGAATAGTAACTTCTGTTTGGAATATCAGTTTGAAATGAAATTTTTAGGTTGTAATTAGTTGATAAAAAACTAATTATAATTTTTATTGACTCTTTATAAAAGAAAAAAAAATTAAGATAGAAAACTTAAATTGGACTAGAGAGCCAAATGGAAGCTAAATTGTAATCGGTAATTCATTTGCTTTGCCCTCCTATTAAAAACAATAACATAAGTAATACAATAACGGCCCCAACACCATATACTAATAAAAAGTGAGTCCCAGAATATAAAATCATTGAATGAAACTCGTTAACCTCGAAGTCTCATATATAGTAGTAGTATTCCTAAACATGAAAAAAATATATATATAAAATAAAATAAAATAAAACTTTATTTCCCGTATGGATTAATATTCGGACCTCATCCAGTGATTAGAAGGTTCCTATATATAAACAAGGCACATCATGGTCATGTTTTTAGAGTTCATATAATCTCTGTCTCGTCCACAAAATGGACAAAGTAGTTGCTGTTATTTACACCCTCATTTGCGTCCTCTTTGCCTTCTCTGTCGCCGTGATTTACAAGGACCTACTCAAGAATGATAAGGATGCGTCCGAGACAGAGGACTTCAACTACTTCTCACCGTCGTACAACGGTATACCGCTGTTTGAGGAGTACTACATGGGACCGTCGTCCTCAGTCACACCGCCGTTTGATGGACAAGATCAGGTGTACGCCATAGCACCGTCCCCAGATGTACCACAGTTTGAGGAACAATATCACCAGTACAACTTCGGACCTTCGCCCGAAGCTGTACCGCTGTTTGAGGAACAATATCAGGGGTGCAACATCGGACCGTCGTCCGACGCTGTACCGCAGTTTGAGGAACGATATCAGGAGTACAACATCGGACCGCCGTCCACGACCTCAGTTTCACCGCGGTCTGAGGAACAATCTGAGGGGGCAGAGGAAATTGAAGAACTGGAAACCAATTATAATAACTGCCAAGTGGCTGAGGCTGTTGGTGCCCCTCAACCAGAACCCCAAACCTCCGAAGACTACCGGAGATCATTTGGTGTCCCTGAGGAGCCAAACGACATATCCGAATTACCGGTCGAGTACTACTTCGTTCCGTTGACAGCCGTGATCGGTTTCCTTCCGGTCAACCGCCACTTCTTAAGGCATCACCAGTTGCGTTTCCGGCAATTCAAACGGCCCTATGGAAATGATGTAGTCGTCATGTCCGGCGGAGATTTGAGGTTTGATCCCGTGTTCCGTGGCGGAGAACAGCGTATTCCCCACCGGTGGACCGGTTCTAACCACGTGGATCAATTCGGGCCTAATGACGACCAGTACAATAGCTATGACCTTAATGAGGAAGTAGTAGCAGATAACGAGATCATAAAAGCAGATGATCAGAACGTGACTGAAAACGAGCAAGAGCAAGCAGAGCCAGTATTGGAGAATAACGAGAGTACTACTGGTTTTGTGAAGAGTTTCCGCAAGTTCTTGAACCATGCTTCTGAACTACTTAATATTTATAACAAATGAGCAGAATTTATACGTTTCTGCTATGTTTGGTAATCTTTCTGCTTTTGTTTCATTAATAATTTCGCATTGTCTGGTACAATCTCAGAGATGTTGAAGCGTTTCTAGTTTTTTTTTTTTTTTTTTTTTAACAGGAAATAGGACCGGGTTTATATATGTATATATCCAGGTCTTGGATTGTATTCTGTTGGTGGAGGAAATTGAATAATTTCATAATTTCAGTTGCAAACCGTATTAATCTTGTTGGGCATTTGCAATATCTCTGATCTTGATGTTGAGCATTTTTAGAATATAGTATTATCGTCGGTCCACTTCCTAACAATGACATCCATATCATCAATCTTTTTGAAAAAGAACTCTCTTGAGACAATTCGTTGCTTCTTTGAACGCCATGAGATCATATTGTTTCCCAGATAAACACATACCCTAAAGTTGAACGTCTATCATCTGGACTTGAGGCCTAATTAGCATCACAAAATCCTACCAAATCAAGGAACTAAGATCTGGTGAAAAGCATGCCAAACTGAAGTATACCTCTTAGATACCTTGGGGTTCTTTTCATAGCCTGCCAATGGATTTCCAAAGCGTTCTAAATGAATTGACAGACCTTATTGACACTAAAAGAGATTTCAGGTCTTGTTGTAGTCACAAATTGTAAAGCTCCAACAATGCTTCTGTATAGCTGGACATCCCTCACTGGGTCATTACCAAAAGCTAAAAACTGCAAACCACTGGTCATAGGTGAAGTAGTTTTATCAGGGAGAACAAGATGGGGTTGTGATGTTTAGTTGGTTAAATGAGCTGGAGAGATGGAACCAGAATGAGAAGAATGAGGTTTTGTGGAGAAAGGATAAAGGTTTTCATCAAAAATTACATATCTAGAGATGAATAGTCTACAAGTGGGATCAAGGCAATTATATCCTAAATGTGTTAGACTATAACCATGAAAAATGCATTGGATAGATCTTTATGAGTATTATATAGCCTAATATAACATGCACAACCAAATACTCTCAAGGACTTGAAATCAGGACTAGTGTGAAATAAGATTTCAAGAGGACTCTTACCATGTGTAACTGAAGAGGGTAATCTGTTATGGAGAAAGACAGCAGTCCTAAAAGCCTCATCCCAAAATTTAAAAGGTAAAGATGATCTAGCCAAGAGTGTTAAACCATTCTCTACTATATGTCTATGCTTTCTTTCAGCTATGTCATTTTGTTCATGAGTATGAGGACGTGAGGTACGATAGACAATACTACTAGACAAAACAAGACCTGAAAAAGCTCTAAATTCACCACCCCAATCTGACTGTAAAGACTTAATTTTGAAGCCAAACTACAATTCAACTTGGTTTTTGAATTAACAAACGTCTGAAGAGCATCTGACTTGTTTCTCAAAAGATAAATCCAAGTGAATTTTGAGAAAGCATCAACAAAATATATGTAATATCCATAGCCATGTGTAGACTGTGCTGGTGAACGACTCCATATTCAGTTAGGTCCATGTGTGCTCTGTGTCATGCTAAACCTAGTCCATTGAAGTTTCGGGCTGTGCTCATGCGAGCCCAGGATTAAAATCTTTAGACTCAGCACGGCCAGGTACATCTCATGTCCATACCGTGTCGTACTCATACTTTTATCATGCTTAGCCTAATAGGATTATGGGACAGCTCCCCAAACCATTACTTATTTTTCTACTAAAAAAAGAATTTGATACTTTCAAGTAAAACATAATGCGATAAAAGAAATAATTTCATACATTACTATTAAAAAAGATTTCATGTTATCTAATATCATAAACTGAAATTTACAATTTTTCTTTTATTACAACTAATTCAAAATAAAAGACAAATACTAGATGAACTTAAAAAAAAAATTTGAAAATTATCATATAGGATCTACCCAACCTAGAAGAGAAGGGCCTCATTAAAACTTTTAACTAAAAACCCAAAAAAAAAAATCCAAAAAAAAAAAAAAGAAAAAAGAGTGCATGATCAATTATTAAACCTACGACAACTCCCCCAAAAAAATTGCTCTAGTAGCATCATAAAGTGTCGATCAATAGCATTATTCCTATCACTTAATTTCATCATTTACATTTGTAAAGTCTTCAACCATGTCATCTTAAAATTAATGTAGATATATTTTAGGTTAAATGACTTAATTACATTGGTAAAAATATGTCATTTTTTTTAATTATAGAGAATTAAATGAGAAATTACAAAATATTAAAACAAAAATTGTATTCGTCGTGCTAGCCCATTGTGCTTAACGGGTCATGTCGTGCTTGACTCGTGTCCGTACCATGCTCATGCTTAACAGCATGCCGTGTCATGCTAGGTCCACGTAAAACTATGAGCCCGGTACAGTCCACCATCTTGCGCCGTATTTTGTTCAATCCACTGCAATCTTGTGCCGTGTCATGCTTGGCCCATAATTTTTCATTTCGTGCCATCATGCTTGTGAGCGGCCCAGCCCAATTGACATATCTACTTCGGACATGATGAAAAAAATTTACAATATCTAATAAAGAAAGTCTGAAAACCCTTCCTTTCTTCAATATCCCACTTCCCAAAAAGAGATTACAAAAATTCTTTCTATTTTAGAAAATCAAATAATTGAAATCAGAAGAAATGAAAGAGCTTTGCTATTTCAGAGCCATTGAAAAATAAAATAAAATAAAATAAAATAAAAAAATAAAACTGTTGTTCTTCTTGACTGAGCTCTAGAAGAACCGCTATCTTAAAAGATAACGAAGGAACCTTAGGATGGAGATGGTGGATAGCTAGGAAGCAGGCACAGAGGAGGCCATGGTCAGTCGCTTCAGTAAATTTCTAAAATCCCATTTCATTAACAAGAAAACTTGAGCAAACACCGTCTGACTTATTGTCGAATGAAAACAGAAAAGACCCAGACCAGTTTCTTATTAGTTTTCTATTCTAAAACCTTTCCTCTATAAGCATTGCAGTTTTTGTCACAGGCTGCCCTCATTTGGCTTCAATAAATCCCGCCATCCAACTTTCATCCAATCCAATGCTCATAATTAAAGTGCCGGATATGCACGGCACCGGATACAAGACATGTTATATATACGCATGCAAATTTATATAGACAGGTGTGACATAAAAAATTTATATAAACAGATAACGAAAGGAGTTTTTTTTTTTTTTTTTTTTTAAGCTAAAGAGGTAATCAAAGGAACTTAATCAAGAATAAATTGTAGTAGACCGCGCGGTTACGTCAGCACCAACACATCCACAAGCCAGATATCAAGAATTGGTTTCTCTATTCCTAAGTCACTATCTTCTTCTTCTTTTTTTTTGTTTTTAACTAGTGTCTTTGCTCAAGCAATGCGTTTGCATCACGTTCTCAATGACGTCAATTCCCGCTTTGCTGAATGGAAGGATTTTTTTTATTTTTTTATTTTTTTTGTTTTTTATTTTTTGGATTTTCTAGGCTAGCAGTTCGTATTTTTAATTATTGATAGCAATTGCTGATTTAGTGATTCAATTAAACAATACGTTTTATGATTGAGAATGGTTATATTATATTTTATCATAAGTGCTTGTGTGGATTAGACCATTAAAGGTGCTTTATGAATTTGTGTTTGGTGTACATGTTTGGAATGAAATTTTTATATTTAAATTGATTCATTTATTTATAATTATTATTGATTTTTTAAAAAAAAAACAAAAATAAAAACTAAGATTTTGGATCTGAAAGCCAAACGAATCCTAAAATTCATCAAAAGTTTTTTTTTTTTTTTTTGACAATTTTAAAAGAATCTACAACTAAAAATTGCTAGTTTAGCTTTTAGATTGCCGGTCAATCTACTTCTAATATCAATGAAACTTTCATAATACCATTAAAACCCTTGAAGGATTCGAAAATGACAACTCGTGTCCTTAACCATAACATAGCATTCTTCAACTCTCCTAAATTCTAGTTTTGTTTGACGTTTAAGTTTAACTCTAATTAAATTATATTTTTATCTCAGTTTTTATCTTTTTTCTAAAAAGTCAATAAAATTGTAATTAGTTTTTAAAAAATCAACCAACTCTAACTTAAAAATTTCATCTCAAATTGACGAATCAAACGCAAGCTATATCAAATTATTTGTAGAGTAAGATGCCCTCCATCTCTAAACCCAACCATGCATAATAGATTGATACGGTTCGTTTTTCTGACGAAATTATCATCTACTGTATAAATCTCTATTGTTCAATAACTGGCCTGGTTGTCCCTTACTAAGATTCGCCCGAGACCTCTTTAATGCCTTGACACTCCACACCGTTGGCTTCTTAAAGGTAATATTAAGCTTGTGCTTGAAGTTGAACCCAAGGTATGGATCCAAAAATTACAACTCCATTTTTGTCATTTTCTAAAAAATTAACTTCAGTTTTAGTATTTAAAATTACTATTACAGTTTTTAACTCAAATATTAAAAATCTACTGTTTGTTTGGTGTTCCAATTGAAACTCAAATTTTTCAACTCAATTTTTATCTTTTTCTGAAAAACCAATAAAAATTATAATTAGTTTTTAAAAAGTCATCCAACTCTAACTTAAAAATTTCATCTCTAACTGACAAACCAAACAAAAGCTACAACTTTGCATATAATAGTTCAAGTGAGATTATTTAAAAAAAATACATAGAATTTCGAGATAAATAAAACAAGCTCTACATTAACTTTTTTTTTAATACGTTTTAAGTTTTTATATTTTTTAATTTTAATAATTCAAATACCTCACCAAATACATAACTTAATTCAAACTCAAATTTTACGATATAAACCCATACAACAGACACATGCCAAGTTATAAAAGATGGGTGGGGGTAACTGTGGAGCCCAATAGCAAGGCTTTATAAGACCACCATTGATGGGTTGAATAACACTGAGGAGTAGTACTCAACTACTCATGTCTGTTAGGATTTGTTTGACATCCAAGTTTCACTCAAACTAAATTGTATTTTTTCATCTCAATTTTTATCTTTTTCTGAAAAATCAATAAAATTTATAATTAATTTTTAAAAAGTTAATACTATTCAATTCAAACTTAAAAATTTCAACTCAATTCAAACTCAACTCATTCACCAAGCACCCTCTAAATCATAGAAGGTGGGTGAGGGTAACTGTGGAGCCCAATGTCGAGGCTTTATAAGACCACTATTGATGAGTTGAATTACACCGAGGAGTAGTATTCAAGTCTATTTTTAGAGTATTACTAAAGATATCAACTTTTATGTTAATTTTTTCAATATTAATTTGCATGTTATATTTTCATGGGTAGATGTACTAAATTGATGTGACAATACTTTAAACAATTATCAGTTAAAAAAATGATAATTCATATATTTATTATATATAAATTAATATTTAAAAGTTAGGATTAGAGTTGGTGTCTCTAATCTTCTTTCTATTTTTAACATCCTCGTTATGTTATATTAACTCCTTTTTGTTTTCTGTACCTAAAAAATAGACTATGTATATACTCTTTCTTTGAAATAATTGTCAAATGACAATGATTACGCCCAAATGTGTACAAAAACAAGCGGTCGATTGTAGCACAATTAGGACGGTCGATCCCACGAGAAGGTGATAAAAACAAACAAGAAAAGATTAGCGGAACAAAAGCGTTAGAGGAAAAAGTAATCAAAGAAAGAAGGAAAAGAAATATTTTTGTGATTTTTAAAACAATTTTTAAAACACCGTAATTTAGAAATGAAGAAAATTCAATAATTAAAAGGTGGTAAAGCATCGAGAATCCCCTATATGTTTCATGTACCTAATTGGATTTTGATTCATAAAATAACTCAATTGAAAGTTTCACATCCCAAACAATCAATCGGAAAAATAAATATTTGAAAAAACTTATGGATTAAAATTTATTTAAGTGAATAAAATTCTTATGTGAAGAACTAATAAAAATTATCTTATAAGAAATCCAAAAGCGACAATATACCATAAGCAATATTGCAGTAAAAGACTACTTATAAAATAATGCTATCAATATATTTTATCATGCAACAATTCACATAAAAAGAGCTTGACTAGATTTATATAAGAGCTGACAATAAAATATATTGAAATGAGAAAGAAATAGGATAAAAGAGAAATTATTCACTCTAATGTATCAACTTTAGAAACCATTGGAGAATCAAAACCCAAATAAATTCACTACACATCTAGGATCATCTCTAGCCTCACCAAAGAACTCTAGCCTAGTTTGCAATTCATCTCACAAAGTTCTAACAAGAAAATATGAGATGAAAAATAAAACAATACTAAAAACTCAGCTAAAAATTAATGGAAAAACTATATTTTCGTCCTCTTGAGGAGCCCTCATTATATAGGCTCGAGTCCAACATGCTGGGGCGGATTTTTGGCCAACAAATCCGCTAACCAGGCTGGTTAACTACGTGGAGATTCGCAGTAAACCAGCTGGATGCAAGGATCTGGCCTTGATTTTGTGCCACGGGCTTGGCTGAGAATTTGGCCCGAATTTGCGTGCATGTGGAGCAGCAGGTGGGCTGGAAGCTTGGCTGAGAATTCGGCCCGAAATTCGCACTGGGCCTAGTTTCTCGGGCTGAAGTTGGAGCAACTGAAGCTGGGATTGACTTCGCGTGGAGGGAGGAGCTGAAGCTGGGCGCGCGCGGGCTTGGGCTGGAATCGCGGACCTGGAATCGCGGGCTGGAGTTGGCTGAAGCTGGATTGGAGGAGCAACTGCACGCACGTGTGGGCTTGGGCGAGATTCTCCCGAGCCTGGATTCTCGGCTGAGCTGGCGGGCTGCTGCGCGGGTGGAGGAGCAGCTGAGCGCACGTGGAGGGAGAGTTGAGGCTGGGTGTACGTGGGCTTGGGCCACTCCCTGGGCTGGGGCTGTGCCTGCAGAAGAAAGGAGGAAAAAAGGAAAAGAAAGGAAAAAGAAAGAGGAAGAGGAAAGAAATAAAATAAATTAAAATAAATAATAAATATTTTAAAAGTAGAATATTATGAATTAATATTGTGGAAATCTTTATTTAAAATGTAAATTATCTAATAAATTAAATAAACAAAAATGTATTTTTGTGCATTTATCAGACAACTTTAAAATTTAAAATTAGTAAAATAATCTTTTTTTTTATATTAACATGATACTGGTTGTTCTTGGTCATTATGAAGTCGTTTTATTAATAAATTTTTTTTGAAAGATTATTTAACAAAAAAAAAAAAGTCTTTGGGTTTTGTACTAATTAACTCCAATTTTTTTTAGAAAAAAATTTAACTGAGAGTTTTTTAATTTTAATATTTAAATTTATGATCAATCTCATTTATGTCCCTTGAATTTTAGAGTACTCATTATAAATTTTTCATTTGAATTTTTAAAACTTCTACTTTAATAAATTTTAATTTATTCACACTTAAACAGTTTCTATTAGAATTTTCATCGAAAATATACAGGAAAAAGCAGAAAATTAGTTTTGCAGTTTACATGACTATACATCAAGATAAATGGTTAAGTAAGACTAATTCTAAATTACTAAAACAGAATAAGAGTTACAAAAATTAAGAAAACAAAAAGAAAATTATCCTAGAATTGATGACCGAAAGAATGACAATATTTCCTACGGAACCCGTCCTGGTAGGGATCCACCCTAAATAAAATGGAGATGGGGGATAAAATTGTATCCCCAAAATTTGACGTTCTCTATATTTATAAAATACATATACATCTAATATTATAAATAATTATCTTTAAATATTATTAGTTTTTTATTTTAAAAAAATAGCTTTCCCTACCCAATACCTAAAGAGGTTATTAATATGCAATTATTATATCTATTAGTCAAGCATTCGTTTTTTCTATTAAAAAGATGAGTAATCTTTTTTTTTCCCCTACTCGAATTTGTAGTTATAATAAACTGAAAATGAGACGAGTACGGGGAAAGCCCTGTCAATGGAGAATCCCCGTTCTTAATCCCGATTCTCTTTAAACAGATACGGGGATAAGGATATTTTGGAGGGCAAGAATGGGGATAGGGATGGGAAAGCATTCCGACTTTCTGAGGTCCCATCATGTTCTATTGTCATCCCTATTAAGGAGTATATATAACGATAGTTCATGAATTTATGTTATTATTATTAATTTTAATTTGAAATGAGGATTCAAGTTATGTGTTTTTTTTTTTTTTTAATTTATAGATAGAGAATTTTGAACTCTATATTTTTAAAATGAAGTTAAATATAATATTATTGTTAAGGTATGTATGAAAAGCTGCAATCATCTAATCTGTATTTTTTGTTTTATAAAGTCAACTGTAGAAAATTTATTTTACGATGTCATATAATATAAAAGTTAGACATCTAATATCAAACTCCAAAAATTAGGACCAAAGCAAATGTGAAACCGATCAAAACCCACGAATGGCCCAAGACTCCTCCCTCCAATGACATTGCACGGGCTTTTGTTGCCTGGTCACCCACGTTGCCCGTCAAACACTCCTTCCTCGTAGTCAAGTCAACCCCCACCCCCCAATTCGATTCCGCCACGTACACAATCTCACTTCACCATGACCCTTCCCAATTTACTATTTTTCTCTTTTATTCTTTTCTTTTCTATTTAACGCGCAATTTGTCATTTGGCCCATCTCTCTCCTTCATCTCAACCACCCCCACCACCACCACCATGGCCAAATTCGCCCTAACCTTCACACTTCTCTGTCTCTTCTTCTTCGCCATCTCTCAGGCCCATTTTCTGTCGGATCTCCCCCCAAACGACCCTGTCGGCACAGAGATTCTGCCGGAAGCTGACCACCATGAAATCTCCACAACCGCCGATAGTATCGCGCTTCCCACCGAGAAACCGGAGTCCGACTGGGAATCGTTGACGAAAATCCCAGTCAAGCTCGAGGCAATCGAAGAAAACGACGCCGTTCCGCTGACGCTGGTCCGTTTCCGTCCCGTCAACCGCCACTTCCCGAGGCGTCCCTTCCCGTTGACGCTCCGCCACGGCCGCCGCTGCCGCCAGCACTTGAAGCCGTGGGGCCCGCGACGGCCCCACGCCGATGGCGATCTCATCCCCTTCGGCAACGACATGATCCTGTCAGGCGGAGATCGGCTTGGCTCCGATCCGGTGTTCAGCGACGGAGTGCGCCAGATCCCCGCCCGGTGGACCGAGTTCCGCCGCGTGGAGCCGAGTTTCCCGCTCAGGCACGGCGACGAGATCGATTGGCCCCACCACCACCGCCACCACCACCGCCACCACCACGACCACGAACGCGACGGCGACGTCCACCACGACCACGACCACGATCACGACCACGACCATCATGAGCACGAGAACGCTTTTCTGAAGGGTTTCAGGAAGTTCATGGGCCACTTCTGAAGATGCACGTCTTAAAGGAATATCGTCTCTGTTTTGTAGGGTAAACTTTTTATTATGGGACTACTCTGTTTGTAAATAACTTTTGCATCCATGAGAGATGTAGAAGCATATATAGTTGTCTCTAGTTGGAATTACTTATATTTGGTTATGTACTGCATATGTATGAAACCAGACTGATGGTTATGGTGTTTGTGTAATATTTTCTAGCGTGGATGAGATATGAATAATTTGGATGACTTTCACTGATTCCATTCATATTAGATGTGTCGGAAACAAATAATTTCTCTTTATTTAATCCAATAAAATTAAAAAAACATTGATTTTTTGCGTAACGAGTGGCTAGAAAGAACAAAGATGGGAACTTTTACATTATAATTTAGAAGTGATCGGAACAAGAGCCTTTTTGTTGGGCGCTACTGAGCTGCGCACACGGCCAGGGGCTCACCTGAACTGACGCCCCAAGAACGTCGGAGCATTGCCAAGGTTGTGTTCTTGGTCCTGATGTTCCGGGAAGGTGGACGTTGGAAAGGCAGATTCCGGTGAAAGGAGAGCCTTTTATTCCTTGAATTAGACCTGCCTGAAGAACCCCAACACCCCAGACATCCTTAATCTTGATGTCCTTTACAATGGGTAGAGCATTTGGGTTAAATCCGCCATCGGGATGGTCTCCGACGTTTCCTGAAATCTTTATTCCCTTCCTTGCATTCTCGATATAGATGTTGTTCATTGTGATATTCCGTATGATCCCTCCCCTGCCGATGTTTGTCTTTATGTGGATACCAACTCCCATGTTGTAGAGGTTTATGTGTTCCGCCAAGACATTTTGCACCCCACCAGAGGCTTCGCTTCCTATTGCGATTCCAGCGAATGGGGATGAGCCAGTCACCCGCCGAACGGTGATGCCAGTGCTACGGCGACCAAATGCAATCCCATATTGGTCCCATCCACTCTTCACAGCCACAAGATCGTCTCCGGTGGAAATGTAAGAGTCCTCAATGCAGACATTTGAACTTGAGTCTGTAAAAATGAGTCGTTAAGACGGACACAGTGAAAACTTTCAGGCACTACAAACTATCCACGGAAGATACAAATACAAATGCATGGACATAAAGCTTCCCACTTAAACTAAGAGGCAATCCAGATTAGGTAATGAGGTCACTTGTTTAACGTCCAAGCAACAGATAAAAGATTACTTATCTAGAGGACATAAATTTACCTGGATCAACTCCATCAGTGTTGGGAGAGTCGTACGGAGCCAATATGGTAACATAGCGGATGACAACATTGCTGCAAAACGAGAATCAACAATTCGAAATTACAAAGATTCTTCTTGAATTAGTGTCCTAGTCTAGAATAATAAGAGGCTATTTTAATTAGCTTTACATAAATCAGCGTAAGTTCGAAAGAACTTTGTATATTCTAAAGATATGTATCTCGGATCATAAAGTCGATTAAAATGTGGAAAAAATAAACTAATTGACACCATTACTGAGAAAGCTGCTTGACTAGTTCACTGTAAGTCCACCAAAATGTAGAAGCGCGTATTTTGGAGATTAGAATGAGTATATCCCTACTAGGCGGATTTGTTTTAGTGTAAAAACATGATTCAAATCCATTTTCAAATATTACCTGCAATAAACAGGATGAATGTTCCAAAAGGGGGAGTCCCGGAAGACCACATTCGATATGATGATGTTCCTAGAATTCACAAATTCAATCAGATTCGGTCTAGTAAATTGCAGAGTTCTTTGCCTCCACATGTTCCACCAGATATCTCCTTGGCCATCAATGGTCCCATTTTCACCTGTAAAAGTTTAAACACCCAAGTTTAAAACAAATACGATAAGTGCCACTTTATACAGAAGAACACACGACATTGGCAGTAAATAGAACCAACATGCGCAGCTGCAGCAAATTGGACCAAGGAGGCATTTCCTTAACTTTCAGCGACTTTTAAGCCTTGATGCTTACCCTTCTTTTAACATTATAAGAGGCAGGCCAGGGGACTACAGGGTTTAAGCTTTTACACTATACAAAAATTAGCGTGTGTTAAGACACTGTTTAAAGGATAATGACACGAATTTCAAGTAATCAACCAGATTGTGTACCAAGTGATGCACTTGTGGCAAGTGACAACCTCATCTATCTGTTTATAGGAAGTTTCAGTTTACCTATTGAAAAGTAACAACTTATTAGCCACATCATTTGGTACAAAAAATTTGGTAGGTAACTTGGGATCCCTAGCATTACCCCTTGTTTAAATATTAAAAAATACAAAATCAGATGTTTCATTACTCGTGGCAGTCACCATTTGTAAGTCAACTAAGAACTGCAAAAGCGCCTATTGATACCTACCAGTGATGATCACATCACGAACTCCATCCCCATGAATAAAGCTCATGTACCTTCCACCAGGGAGCTCTCTCCCTCTTCCATAAGATGGCAAAGGAGCAATTAAAGGCCAACTTGAGGTATCCTGAAACATCGACCAACGGAAAAATGAAAAGGAATTTCAAAATCAGAGGAGATAAAAAACCAAAATCAATTTGAATTTGTAATTATACTATAATCCGAATACACAGTTTCTTATTTAAAAAACGATATTCAATCTTAGAGTAACCTTTGCAATAACTGTAACATTGAAAAAAGTTACATATTAGATTCTTAACTCAATCACGATCAAATATCAAGGGCATTGTCTACTCGTTTTATTAGCATAAGACTGTTGGTCTAAATGGCGTCGTGGAGCGTTGGAGAGGGCTTTAGGTGGGGGGCTGTGAGTTCGATCCCATTTGTAATCTTCTTCTATCCACACGATGACACATGCTAGAACGTATGATTTTCATAAAACAAAAATATATTCTTTTTATTTTGGAATTGAAAATTTATTTATGTCCCAGAAGAGACAAAAGTTATTCAGGAAACTTGGCTGATTTATTTCTATAACTCCGATCACTGTACAGTTATAATTTAGTCAAGACAGCTGAAAATTTTTGTATTACCGTAAGTATGCATATATGTACCTCCAAGCAATAAATTATCTCAAATGCCCCCACATTTACCTTGTGAGACCCACGCACCTTTGTCTAACTCACAGCAGTAAGGTACTATTTGCCCACAAGCATCCATATTCAATGCAACGCACAATACGAGCATGATAAGATGCCAATCCACGTGAACATGTCAGCTAGGCTTAAATGCTTTAAAATAAAACTTTCAAAGACCGAATAACATTAGTGAATTAAGTGGCCTCATCTTCAGCATTTCACACAAAATCTGACCATAATCTAGGGCTATTTATTTAGTTGACAAATCTCTACAATCTCATAGTCCAGACCTTGCGAATAAACAAGACTACTTTTTTCTTTACTACTTTAGACTTAGGGTGGTTGAACCAATATAATATAAAGTAGGGCCACTCTCATATTATCACATAATAGAAAACAATGAATTTCTCCACGCAGTTCATTCGTTAGTGGAGCCAACCACCTATATGGCTATATTCGGATCTAAATATTACAATACCAAGAACGCCACCTGATGAGTCTCATATAGACCGGGAG
The DNA here is from genome assembly GCA_025413025.1 of Ficus hispida. Taxonomy (NCBI): domain Eukaryota; kingdom Viridiplantae; phylum Streptophyta; class Magnoliopsida; order Rosales; family Moraceae; genus Ficus; species Ficus hispida. Next base: position 32,556,115 of record CM046372.1, on the reverse strand, counting down.
TGAGTATCTTGAGTGACTTATAAGGTTTTTTTAGTTATTAATTATCTAAAAGTTGTAACTTAGTGAAATCCACTTGGGGTCTACGGGCGGTTCTGTTAGTGAGTTTGCATTTGATTCTTATCTTGTGTTTATTAAAAAACAAAAAATTATAACACTAAAGACAGACATCAGTGGGCCCCAATCTAGCTGTCCAACAATCTTTATTCTTGATTTTGCTAAATGCAACACACATGCATCCATGTTACACACTAGACCCACCATTCTGGCTCTCTTTTTCAGTTTTTGGAGCCAAGAATTGCTTAATTAAGATATCTGAACAGCTAATTTCTTGAGGCTGAGTACTCTCATTCTCGTTTCGTCAGACGAGAAACATAACAACTGCTTATTTCGACCGCACAAACTGCCTCACTGGACCATTTATACCCAGCACATGCACAAAGTGTAATAATTCATAAGTTTTATCTCTAGTAATGATACAGCACATCATGAATAATTTTGCATGATGAAATGTTCCTCCCGTTTTAGCCCTATATTAAATAAATTTCTAACTTCGTGATATCCGTCTTATACTTTATTTAGTTAGCCTCTTTTCAGCATATCCAAAGGACTCTATTTGGTCCTCTTTTCTACCCCTTTAGTAACAACACATGAGAGAAAAACAAGAAAAAATAATTAATTAATTATTTAATTAATCCAAACATCTCATAAAATAAAGATACGTGGTTAAATAATCCTTTTTAACTTTTTTTTTTAATAAATGTCTCTATTAGTAATTGCCATTTGGTAGATGATCATTGATGATTGTTAAAAAAAAATTAACTAATTAATTAATATTAATATAAGTGTCCAAAATCTACATAAAAAAAAAAAAAAACTTAATCAAACAAGATTAGAGTTTGTTTGGAGCATTAGATTTTACCTGAGTAGCTTTGATAACAGCACCTCTGGCCAAGTAGAGAGTCAAGTGGCTAGTGAGATTGAAGCTCTCCGTTAAGTACACCCCAGGAGGTATGTAGAGAAGCGTGCCTCCTCTCCGCCGGAGGTGCTCGATCCGGTACATCGCCTCCCTAAACGCCTTGGTGTTCACCGTCACTCCGTCACCGACTCCGCCGAAGTCCGCTATCGAGATCTTGTCGTTCCGGTACTTCATCGACACAATCCCCGAGCACGTCACCACTTCCGCCGCCGACTGCGACGGACCGACGGAGGCGACGGCGAGGAAGAGCAGAATCGAGACCGCGAATCGAAGCATTTTCGTGACTGGTTTCAGATTACGCCGACATTCAAGGTATGGATTTTTTCCTGAGAAAATCAGTGGATAAATAAATGACAAACAGAAAGTTTCCAAAACTGCTTTAATGGTGGACGATTTCGGTTCGGACAAAGAGAAATCGAACGAAAACTCGTTTTTCGTTAGATTTGGGTGTATAATTACAAAGGAAAAAATACAAAATCCAGTGGCGGATTTGGTTTTGTTATTTGTAGTAGATCTAAAAATGCTCCAAACAGAAAAATCCAAGCGAACTACCGAGAATACTTAACGTGCATTATTTAATTGAAATTAATTATAAAAAAAAAAAAAAAAGAAGTTAGAGTAAGACGAACAAAACAATAAAGCAAGAAACTTTGAGCTAAAAAAGATGAAACTTTGGAGAATCAGACGAGAAAAACAATTACCTGCGAGTTTGAGCTCGGATTTGCAGCTTTGATGGCGGAAATAAGCTTTTAGGAATGAGAGGGTTTGGTTGATTTGAGTGTAGGAACAGTGGAAGTGAGGAAGAAGAGAAGAGAAAAGCCAAAGAAAGGTTGAGAGAGCCACTACTTTCTGACACTCGGACAGTTGATAAATTGACATATAGCATTAAAGCTAGTAATTCCGCCAAAAATATAAAATTTTTAGTGCGAAAATCGTAAAAGAAAAAGAAAAAAAATGAAAATGACTTACTTTTGGATCGTATCTCCATTTAAAAAATAACTAAAAATTTCTTATCTTGGATGCGAAAATTTTCAATTTGAAAATAAAATGATGTTTAAATATATTAAAAAAAAATAAAAACAAAAATTATTTGAAATGAAAAAAATAGTGTTAAAAAATTATGAATTATAATAAGATTTTAAAAAAATTTTTTCTTTTTTAAAAAAGATATTATACAAAATAATTTTTTTTTAAAATAAGAAAATAATTTTAAAAAAAAACCTCTTTTATAAAAAATTTTTAATTTTTAAAATTGGATATGTAACAAGGATGAGGCTGATGTACGGGTCCACTTTTTTGTGGCCTTGCAGCTACAATACTCTAGTCTCTATACCTTGTTGTCCTCGTTGAAAGAGCCGTTACGAGTTGAAAGTCCTTTTCCAAACGTGGTTTCTTCTTCTTCTTCTTCTTCTTCTTTGGGAAAATAAAATTGCGTAAATGACATGTTTAACGTGTTTTTTTTTTTTTAACAATTTCAGGTATTTTCTGCCTAACAAATAATTAAACAGACAAAAATAGCGTTTTGTAAAAGGATACTCTAAAATGTTTATTTTCTAAAATTTGTTCAAAATTTCAAAATTTGTTCAAATTTACAAATAAATTAAATAATGTTTATTTTTTAAAAGGATACTCTAAAATGATCATTTTGTATAAATATTTCTGATAAAAGTGATTTAATTAATACACAAAGTATCAGAGATGTTTCAAGTTAAATAGGTTTTTTTTTTTTTTTTTTTTCTGGTTGAGATTTCCATTTCAATTGGTTGGAACTAGGAGCTCCGTACACAGTTTGGACTAATAAAGGTGCCACTGAAATAATAAACAACGGGCCGGCTGACATGAATTTTTCATGGCCCATCAAGTGGAATATTATTACTATTATTTTTACGTTGGATTATCCACTGGCTTTCACGTACGGCTTTAATCAGACAACAAATATATGAAAAGAGGGAAATTCTATGGTTGGGTAAAGTGGTTTTACTCCATTGATAGTATACAAAATTTTGACCATCACTCATATTTTAATATTGAGATATTATGTGCGCATCAAACTATTATAAATCCAACTATATGTGATTAAAGATAATCATAATTAAAAAAAATGATGCCCCACCTCCTTCTTTTCTGTGCCACCACCCCTCACAATGGCTGCCGGCAACCCACCCTCATCTTCCCCTCTCTTTCTCGGTTTCACCCCCTCCCCCCCGTGCTACTTGCAATCCCTAATCCGTTTTTTGCCCTCCCCCCTGTGATCCCCAATCTAAGTCTCGCCTCTACCCTCCCCACATTACCTGCGATCCCCAATCCAGTTTTTGCCCTCACCCCTACAATCCCCAATCCGGGTCTTGCCTCCCCCCCCCCCCCCCCCCCCCGCCCGGTCATGGTTGACAATTGATCTACTCATCTTGAAGGTGTTAGAGGAGATCGTGCCTGGGGGTTTGCAAGTGGCACCGAGTAGCTAGATCTGTGTTGGGGTTTGCTGAAGAAGTTCCTCCCTTCACGAGCAGCGCAACCATTGGAACTCTATAGATCAAGCGAGGCCACTAGAGTTCTTAGCTCATATGTTTTTTTTTTTTTTTTTGACATAAGAATTTTATTATGTGTGGGAGGATTTATTTTAATATGGTAGTCTTCAAGTGTTTTTAGCCTTTGGATTCAAATCAAAGGTAGAGAATTTTTACCCTATCAATAGGGTAAAAACTTTACCCATTGTAGAATCCCTTATGAAAAGAAAAGAAAAAAATAATTTATTTCATCTACCTTCCCAGTCATAAATGAAGAACATGAAATATTAAATGTAAGTCAAATAAAGGGAAAGTACATGAATAACATAAATTTAAATATCAATGTATCAATAAAATACAAAAAATAAAATTAAATCAATATGATACAAAATTAAATAAAAATAAACTAAAGTTTGTGTCATGTTGATAAAGATAAGAGGGTTTGTGTTATGTTGATAAATAAATGAAAAAAAAAGTGGTTATTTGGGTAATTTTCTCCCAAATAAAACTTATTACAATTAGTACGTGTTTTTTTTTTTTTTTTTGGGTATTCGAATAGAATTTGTGTATCCCACAAAACGTGTTTTCTTTCAAAATTAATTCACATTTTGAGATTTTTTTTTAATTAAAATTAACTAGCCCCCTAATCCATTAAAGATAACTCATATAGCCACTAAATTGATTAAAAATACTCAGATACCCACAAAACATTAATTAAGCTGTCTGCACATTGATAAGTTGTCAACTCTTAAAATGCACTATAGTATCATTTCAAAAAAAAAAAAAAAAAACACACAATTTGTATCCGTCTAATTAATTTTAAAATTAATGAATCTTACACAATTTTAAAATGTGTTTATGAGATATAACACACTAGCCTTTTTGGTGCGTAAATACACTAGTTTTTTACTTTCTCAAAATGATTCACACACCTTTGTTTATTTTAGAGAATTGTATCCCGCAAACATTTTATTTTTCTGAGAACTGTCAAGTTTTCCTGTCGTCATCAAGTTAGAGCTTTCCTCAAAAAAAAAAAAAAAAAAAAAAGTTAGAGCTTTGGCCAATCTTATAACAAGATATTCGAAAAAATACTTTACCAATAAAGTACAAAAAAAATCTATTGATAAAATATGCTTTTAAATTAGGAATTATTACATATTTCAAATTTATTAATTAATCAAAATTTACATTAACTAGAAATATACTCTTTTTTTTTTTTTTTTTTTTGCAAGCTAGCATTATTTTCTTTTAGATCTTACCAAAAAAATATATTGTTTTGGAGGGACGAAAATTAATTTATTTATTTTCATATTTAAATGATATCAGCAGAGACTGTCGGTTGTCTGATAATGGCCAAGCAAACTCAATACTAACCGGTAAACAATCTCATATTGATTAGTTTTGTTGACGTCTCACTTACTAGTGTTCTAGATTTCAGACATAACTGTGACAATTGCTTTCAGATATAATTTTGATATTATTTAATTTCAGCCATAAAAAATAGCTGTATTATATTCTATCTCTCTCTCTCTCTCTCTCTTTTTTTTTTAAATGAATGTCATATATTCGTTTCAGTACTAATACTATTACTATTTTGAGAATAATAAATAATATTTCCTATAGTACTATTATTGGAACTTTACAAGATTTCGCCATTATTTTTCCCTTTTATTTTTGTTTTTCTCAAGCTAGGATTTGTTATCATTTAGCCATTCCCTATTTATTACCAAAAACAATTTAAAATTCCATTTTGCCGCCAGTAATACTACATGCCGTATAAACTATCAACCTCCATTTTGATATAACGACAAGGAAGCCCTAAAACGTAAGATCTTTCTTTAATTGAATGACACGTCATTGTTATTTGAAATGGAAAACGACACGGACACCAAACTGCATGTTAACATATTTCTTTTAAGATTAAAGAAAACGACACGTCATTATGATTTGAAGAAAAACGACGTGACCGTTATTTTCTTGGACATTTCTTTCTAAATTTGTCAGTTCTTTCTATTAACCTAAATTCTAAATGACAGTAAAGAAAAACGACTTAGACATCATACTACATATTAACATATTTCTTTTAAGATTAAAGAAAACGACACGTCATTATAATTTGAAGAAAAACGACATGAATATTATATTCTTGGTCCTGGACATTTTTTCTAAATTTGTCAGTTCTTTTCTATTAATCTTATTTTTAAATGACAATAGAGCAAACTACATGTCGTTTCATTTTCTAAAGATAAAAAGACAATGTGAAGCACTGCATATCATTTTCATTTAAAAAAATGTTACGTGACGTAACGTGTCCTTTTTTTTTTTTTGGCAAACGACATGCCTTTTATTTTGACTCCAAATGAAGGAAAAGCGGCATGTATCATTTAGTTTTCAGATAAAAAAAAACTGCATTGATTTATACGACATGCCGTTTTTAAATGCAAATGACATCCTTTTCGATTTAAGAAGAAACAACATCCAGAACAAACAACATGCAGTGCTTTTGAAGGGCCAAAAAAAAAAAAAAAAAAAACAGTGCTTACTTCAAAATGACACGATTTTGTGATAATCAATTCATTCGAGCAAACACATTCATTTCTAGAGAAGGATATTTGAAGATTTAGTTCTCTAAATGTCGTGATTTAGTTTCAAATTAGTTATTATTATATGGTTGTAGACATAATTTAATAGTAATTCCAAATTAAAAGAAATATAATTGATATTATCCTTGAGATGATTAACAGCAAAAAATAAATAAACATAGAATTACAATAAAACGACAATGTTACAAATCTCGGTTTGGGAATAAACACGATCAGTCGTTTATACACGAAGTACTACGAGCACACAAACGGCATGACGTATGGCGCAAGCATTTCCCGCCAAAAACCCACATGCCAGAACTCTCTTTTCTCCTCTTCCCGCCATTTCAGAAGCCAGTCAACCTCATCCTCTTCTCTATTACCATCCTCCGAGTTAGGGTTCGGTAAAGTCAGAATCTTTCAACAATTATTTGAAAAAATTCCTCTTTTCTTCTGCAATTCGGCCTAGGGTTTCTGCAATTCTGCACTTTGTCTTCTGAATCGAATTCTGGGTTTGAGACGGCGAGGGTTTGAGATTTGGGAAGTAGAGACTGTGCCGAAGCGATGACGAGAGAAGAAGCTGAAAATGGAAGGGACGAAATGGAAATCGACGGATGGGAACAAAGGGAAGCGATTGCGATTCCTGATGGATTCAACCCTAATTATCTCAAAGTTTTTTACGGTAAGCAACATATTCGGTTTATTACCGGGTTCAATTTCATCGAATATTTGCTCATTACGAATTGATTTTTCCAAAATTTTGCCATTTTTTTTTAATTCAGAAGAAGTTTATTTGTTGCAGGGAAGCTCTTTCCACACACCGATATGTATAAATGGATGTCGTATGGAAACGGTGAACTTCTTGTCCATAAACCACCTTCTTTTCGGGGTTTTATTTATTTATTTATTTATTTTTTCTTCTCTCGGTGATGACTATATGACTTGATTGCTGAAACGTAGATGGGAAGCATCCTGGGTGTGACCAGTCCTATTTTGGCCGAAGGGAATTTTCCTTCACTCTAGAGAACGACATTTATTTGCGGTTCCAGTCTTTCTACAGCGTGTCTGAGCTCGAGAACTCCATTCGAGAAAAGTGTCCGGTTAAAATAGATATCGGTCCTGTCTACAGCGTCGACGTAAGATTTTCTTTGCTTTTTGAATTACATAGTTTGGAAGTTACTTATGTGCTAATCCTACAATGTATGTTCTTTCAGTGTGAGCAAGCATAATGTGATTGTTAAGTTGATTCCACTTTCATGACATAAATTTTTATTTAGCAAATGAGTCGGAAAAAATCTAACATTTTGACATTTATTTAATGAAACATGGTATCTTCTGCGGATTTTAGCCACGTTTCCTGTCCATGTTTTCTCACTCGTTCTAATTCCTCTCTGTCCTTGCTTCTACAAAGCCTATTAGCCCTTTATTTTTCTCGAAGATTATGTATTTAATCCTATTTGTTTCGCAGCCTGCAAAGAGGCGCGCATATGCACAAACTGGCGATAATGTTTTCACTCCTGTGGAAAGGGAGCTAATTTTCGATATTGTAAGCTAATCAACTCTTGAATTTGGTAAAATTTTGCACTCTTAACCTTTTTTTTTCCCTCTCCGTTAACTGTAAATTACATTCTTCTCCTTGCAGGATATATCAGATTATGATGACGTTAGATACTGCTGCTCAGGGGCTGATGTTTGCTTGGAATGCTGGCCACTAATGACAATTGCCATCAAAGTTATTGATACTTCCCTCAGAGGTTGGAATTTGGATTTATAAATTTATTTTTTTGGTGTATATGGTATACAAGGTTGCAAAGACTAGTTTTACATTGTTTTAGCTCTCTTGTTCCAGATGATTTTGGTTTCAACCACATTCTGTGGGTGTACAGTGGGAGACGTGGTGTTCATTGCTGGGTTTGTGATGGGAAAGCAAGAAGGTAGTTTATTAATAGTCAAAAGCTGTAGTTTCCTTTGGTTCCTTTTCTATATCATGATAAGCCAGGTTAACAATGTCCTGTTGTGTTTCGTAAAGGTTGACCAATGAACAGAGGGCAGCTATTGCTGACTATTTCCGTGTTTACATGGTGATATTTTGTTCAAGATTCATGTGGATTTTAATATATTTTTCAGAGTGAGAATTTTAGTGGAACTCACTACTGATATGCATTTCTTTTTTCAGGGAAATGAGAATAGTCATAAAAAGGTGTCGTTAACTGGACCTGCTTTTCATCCATTCCTTGCGTAAGATTATTTTATTGCCTACATCATTTCTTTTTTGGGACTGAACTCTTTGTTTCCTCATCTAATATTATTATACTCCCACAGGAGAGCATACACAGATGTTCTTAGGAACTTCTTTGAGATGAAACTGCTTTCAAGTCAAAATTTATTTTCAACCGAGGAGAGATATGAAAGGATCTTAGATATGATTCATGACGAATGTATGCAATCAATTGTTCACTTTTATATGGAGTCTTATTTTCCTTGCATTAAGTTATCAGATTGTGATTTGCAAGTCATATTTGCAGCTGTTAAGTCTGAGCTTCGTGGGAAGTGGCAGGAGAATAGGCGCTCTACTACTTCGAAAGAAGACATTAATGTTATTCGATGGGAGCAGCTGAAGAGTTTGCTGCATTCAGGAAAGCAGAAGGTATGAAAAAAAACATGAAGCATATATCAATTCTAGAAACTGCGTACTTTCCTGGCTGATGGTTAAACCTCTATGGCACATCTAGTCTGAATATTTAGTGAAAATATTAAGGAGTTATGGGAATTCCGTTCATAATTCCTGAGGCAGTCAATAAGGTTATTTTTTCAACATATAGAGAGTTTGGAATGTCCATGCACAATGTTTATGTTGTGGGTTGTCAAATGACGGTGGTGCTTTATGATGTGTTTAGATGCATTTCAATGCTGAAATACATTGTTTTATAAATGCTAGATTTTTTAATTGTTATTTTCCTGCCATTTTTAGTTCGATTTACATATATAGTAAAGTACCATTACCATTCTTGTGCTCATGCAGTTCGCAGTGTGTGCTAACTAGTTCAGATGCTTATGAGTTCATGCATTAAATTCCTGCATATTTTTTGAGCTTTCCTCTTCATTACATTTATAGAGGAATGTTAATTTGTATTACACCATTACATTGTCTTAGGGACAAGGGCTGCGCAGGTGCATTGAAGAGATAGTTTTCTCTTATACGTACCCTCGCCTTGATATGGAGGTATTTGCAGGACTCCCAAATCATTTTAGCTCTTCTACCAGACTTTATATTGTAGAGGATTTGATATTCTTTGTGGCAGTAAAATTATCTGTGCTTGGAATCATATGTATTTTCTCATACTGGGACTCATTCCTTTGTCTTAGGTTTCAAAACACATGAATCACTTGCTCAAGGCACCTTTCTGTGTACATCCAAAAACAGGTAAGCAATCCTCTCCTCAACCACTCTTTACATGGTTTTTTATTTTCCATCAATTGGTTTTCTAGGTGTCTGAATCCTGTAAATGTTGTTTTACTGGGTGTCTTTCTGTTCTAGGTCGTGTTTGTGTTCCAATTGATCCAAATCAGTGTGAGGAGTTTGATCCTACTGCAGTACCAACTCTTTCCAAGGTAATATGAGTGGATTGATAAGTTCTTTATTATTGGCAGTTTTCATCTGTCTCGATCCCTGTTAATGTGGTTAACTTTATTTTTTCCTTGAATGAAAACAAAATAGATTCGGGTATAGTATCATAGTTATCTTTCATTATTTCCTGTCTGCCGTTAGTTGAAATTTCATTAGTGCCTTTTTTCCCCTCCTTTTTCCGAACATATGGTTTGCCCAAACTTGCTATCCCTTTGGTTGAAAAAAGAAATAAGCTTTTTTAAGTTTCACAAAACAAACATCATGAAATTTGTACATCGTCTCTTGATCTGTATAATTTCTTATCCAGTTTTGTTAAATTTTCAGCTTTTGCAAGAACTTAACATGGGAGGGCTGAAACCAGAGGTGGATAATGGTATGTTTACGCAGAACTTGCACCCTTATGTCTGAGACGTGCTTTTCTTCTGTCAGATATGATGTTCTAATACTCTCTCTCTCTCTCTCTCTCTTTTTTTTTTTTTTTTTCTTCTCAATTTCAGATTGGGATAGAACCTCACTTGGAAAATCAATCAGGTTCTTTAGAACATCGTTCCTGCAGCCTCTCCTAAAATCTTGCAAGGTATATGACATCCTCCTTTTTTTTTTTTTTTTGCTTCTTTCGGTTTAGCTAGGAAATTGACATATTGCATGACCGGTGCAAGGAGCTTGTGATTGAAGATTCTTCAAAGGGATAAAAATCTTCTTTCCTTCAATTCCTTTCAAGGAGCATGAGTTTTGTCCTAATCACATGCTCGGAAAAGCACATATATTGATGATATTTTTAAAGAAAAAAGAGCTATGTTAGATAAAATTTCATAGAAATATTGAGTTCAGCAATTCTTTTTCGCATATGTTGCAGGAGGAGATTGAAAGTTCCTACAATGCAAAACTTCAGCAGTCTAAAAACTCGATCAATTGGTAGCACTTTCCTCTTCATTTTATCGCAAGACACTCTAATTCTCGAAGCCCTGAAGCCAGTTCGGTGTAATTGCATATGAAGAAACATGTTCCGCTGCGCTATCGATGATTGTATATCCCCAATCCCAGCTTTAGAAACGAAAAATGAATCAATTGTCACAGGACATGTTCAGCATTCATGCTGTCTGACCTGCCGCTATATGTCATTTTTTTTAATCGGATATGCATAATATTCTGCTTAACTAATGTATGTAATGTAGGTTGCATTAAGTAATTGATTTTACTTCACTTTGTCGACCCATTTTGTTGTAGTGGTACTTTACAGAGACATTACGACATTCTGAGCTTGAGATTCATGAGTTTTTGTAGAGTTATTTTGCAGTAAACTTCATAATGGATCTGGTTTCACCCCCTTGTTAAATTTTTTTTTTTTTTTAATTACTATTGTTATCTAGAATAGAACAATTTAGTACAGAAGAATTGAGTAGCACACGGAATTTCTTTATGCACATGTGGTTTATTTCAACAAGAAGCTTATCTAAGGAGAGGCATCATTTTCACTCATCTTTTTAGTCATAGGCAAAGGACCACAACTTCTCCTCTTAAAGGAAGAGGATATGATGCATACTGAACATGGTCTTTTTGAAACTTTATTTGTTATCTAATCACTTTGTGTTAAGGCTTTGCTTTCTTGTGTGTTTACATACACACACACACAAACACACTCACACATACACACATATATGCACATGTATATAAAATAAGGAGAAAAAAATCTCTGTAAAATTTACTCAATTGCTCAAACAAAATAGAACAATTACTGATACCTAAAGGCCCCTCGCAACTTTTTCATATGATTAGCAATTGCTGCAGAACTGTCGTAATGCCTTTATGCAAAAAGAGGCACAAAATTACCTTTAAACAACAACTTATCTCTACTCAGAAACTCCAACATCGCAAAAGCCTATCCCTTTACACTATAGTACATCTCTACACTAACAAAAACAGAGACAAGACTATATTATAGACCAACAAAATGACCAAAAAGGAGAGAGAGAGAGAGAGAGAATGATTTCGATGATTTTTTTTTTTTTTTTTGGGCGGAAGAATTTGCGCTCATTGATGTTCTTAATTAGCGAGAACCTCCCAAATCAAATCAGGATCGAAAGACGGAATCCGAGCGAGCGAACATCCTCCGAATCCAGAGTCCTCTACCATAGCAGCCATGGGACACTCATTGGAAACGTAGGACGGTGAATTCTCACACTTCCAGAACCCGTCTTCGGAAACCGTCGGCGACACCATTTCCTGTCCCAAACCGTCCCCAAAAACCAGCGACGACGACGACGACGAAGGCGAAGATGAATAAACGACATTCGCAGCCTTAGAATCGTCACTGCTTTTACCATTTCCAACAGCTTCACTCTTCTTAGCATTCTTCTTGGCCTTGTTCCTCTTCACCTTCAGGCAAATCGCCTGAATCTTTGCATCCACCGTGCTCTTCAAAGCATTCAACTTGGTCCAATCTCCGAATCCCAAGACACTCGGATCCTTCAAATTCGGGAAATTCAAGCGGGCGTACTCCCCGCGGAGCTTGTACGCCGCCCTGTCGTATGCGTAAGCCGCAGCCTCGGCGGTTTCGTATGTTCCAAGCCAGACTCTCATTCTGTTCTGAGGAAGCCTAATCTCAGCAACCCATTTTCCCCAATGCCTCTGTCTCACTCCCCTGTAGAGCTTCTTCCTGTATGAAGCAGCAGCCGAGAAGCCAGACTTCTTGTTGTTGTTGTGGAGGAGACTGAGGAGACACACCCTTGAACCGGGTTTGTCATCGAAAACCTAGAGAAGTCGTAGGTTGTCCGGTTCTCGGAGCTGAATTTCTGGAGGAGATCTCTTTGCCGGAGATAAACTGATGAGCCTAATGGCTCCAAAACAGGGCTGTTGCTGGTGGTTGAACATGAGGGAACACAATGGGAGAAAATTGAGTCCAAGGTGTTCATTGTTCCTCCTGATAGGATGAGATTCGAAAGCGAAGATCGGATGTCGATACCTTCGCCGAATTGTAATGGATGGTGGTTTTCCTGGATTCTATCCATGGTTGTAGCCAGTTTTTCTTGTCAAAAGTTTGAGAAAACAGAGAAAAATGAACTGAAAAAAAAAAAAAGAAAAAAAGGTTCAAGAACAGGGCGCTTGAACAAATAAAAAAATTTGGTACTTGAATTGGAAGAGAAAGTGAAAATCTGCCAATGGGGTTTTTAGAGAGGGAGAAGATGGAAATGGAACTCTTTCTTCTTAATGAGAGAGAGATTTTTTTTTTTTTTTTTTAAATTGCTATGCTTGAGATTGAGTTTGGTCTTCTGCTGTTTGTATTTATAGAGAGAGTGTAACGTCATTTCTCATCATGATCTATTTAACCTTTTTCTATGACACCCAAAAAATAATAATAATAAAAAAAGGTTCTAATTTGTTTGACATTTTGGTCCAAATCAAGTGATTTTACAGGAAAGTTTGGGTGGAAAATGACCAAACTGCCATGATTCGATCAGCAACAGACTGGATTTGTCGTCATGATGAGAAGGGTGAGGATGTAATTTGGAGAAGGTAGAGGAAAAGAAGAAAAACTGTGAATGTGAAAACGACTAATTAAGAAGAAGAAAGATTGAGCGTTCCTTTTGTTATTAAAATTTAGACGGTAGAATTTAGTTTTAGATTGATTATATTTTATTAAGGTATTTAAATTATTAAAGTTAAAAAATATAAGAATTTAAAAGATATTATGAAAAAAATATTAATATAAAATTTATTTCATCGTTTAAAATTTTATAAAAATATAATAAAAAATTATTTTGTATAAATTTATGTATGTAAAGTTATGAAATTGTGATGTTTGAGTTATAATATTATATAAATAATAAAATTGAGGAGAAAATTATATAAAATAGTAAAATTATGGTTTATCTTCCGTGTGGTCCCTGTGAAGTTCGTACCTCTACACACTCGCTTGGGCTAAAAAAGCTACTTTTTCAATTTATTGCAGACAGACGGTCAGCTTTTTGTATTAAAAGTCGCACAGCAACAGTTAACTTCTTTGGGGCCACGCGTCCGCTCTCACAAAAACAGATCCACTTCTCCGATTCTCGTCGTTTCATCTCGTGCATGGAAGAAAAACCTTTCCTTTCTTTTCTTCTTTCATCTCGTCACAAACTACGTCCATATCATCATTACTTTCAATTTATCAAGTAATATTGATAATAACTCGAGATTGTGGTAATTGAGTTCTGAGAATGAAAACACTAATTTGATTATTATGAAGATCTGTTTTTCCTCAACGTGATTTGATTAACATAGAGAAATATATATATATATATATATATATAATACGAAAATTAGTGATAAAGATGCATGAATGTTTAATTTTTTTTCTACGTAACACTGATATTAATATGAGATTATGGTAATACAAATATTTAATCTAACGGCGTATCGTAATAGAAAGGGAGCTTGCTCCTATTTACAAGAGCTTAATTTCTAGTATAAAATTCCTATTGACAGCGTATCCTTTTAAAGATTAACTTGATCAAGTATAAAATATATAAAGCATATAGAACATGATAAAGATGTGATCAACCTAACACATTATGATGCATTGTTTGTGAATTAAAGTATCTTGTTTTTATTCAACAAATCATTAAGTGAATTAAAATATCTTTTTCTAGAACTTTTCCCTACAATAGACGATGATTTTTCCTTAAATAGCATTTAGCTGTCTACTCATGTAATAGTCTTTAAACCATTCATTCAAAATTTCAAAGTGTGCATATCCACTACTTAGGCTAATTTTCACTAATTACCATAGTAAGACTTAGTGATATGTTGGCACGCAGATTGATATATAAACCAATTACAACCAATTTCAAAGTACTTTTGCTTCACTTTAATGCTCTTTCTTTTTTTCCTGAAGAATTTTCCTTTCTTCGGTAATATTGTTTTTGAATAGAAGGGATGATCAAAAGGAGAAACTTGTATATATTTATATATATAGATATACAAATATATATATATATATATATAGATGCATGAATCGTTTGCCCATAAACCCCATTGAACGTCATGAAGTTTATGACCACATACGTACGAGAAGGTTTTTTCCTATTTCTATATGGAACTTGAGAAACACCTAAGTTTTGGAAAATAGAAAATTATCAAGTCAAACAAATCTACCATTCTATACGGCCAACGACTCCAACACAAAAAATAATAATGGGTTCTTCTTATTAGGTAAATAACTCAAATTAGTTTTCATGTACGTTTTTATTTTATGAGTTTGGGAAAGTTATATAATTGTGTTCTATTAAGAGCCTATAAATAGGTGTATTGTGTTAAGAGTGTGTGTGTGTGTATTCAGAAAAAGAGAAAGTGCGTGCCTCCTTTTGAGAGGAAGTGAGAAGAGAGATAGGCAAATGGTGTAAGGAGTTTTAGGTAGAGAGAGGTTGAGACTATTTGATGAGTGTGTAATTGTAAAAGTATTAGTGAATTTATTCTCCCTTTCCCGTAGACGTAGGTAATTTGTCTGAATCACGTAGATTCTTTTTCTTCTCTATATTTATGTTTTAGTTTTATTTTTCTATTGTGCATTGGGTATAGGGGTATTTTCTCCAACAAGTGGTATCGGCGAGACATGTTGAAGATCTGAAAGAAAAAAAAAATCAAGATGCTGCCTAGAGTAAGGCTTGATTAGATCGAGCATTTTGACGGAAAGAGTAATTTTAACATCTGACAAAGTACGGTGAAAGATGTTCTGGTACAGCAGGGACTTCTAAGAGCATTACAAGGAAAGAAGCTGAAAAAGATGAGCGATGAAGATTGAGAAGAATTAGAAGCGAGAATAGTAAGCACTATTTGTTTGAGTTTGGCTCATGAATTAGAATATAGTGTTATGAATGAAAAATATCATTCTAAGTTGTGGGAAAAATTGGAAAAATTTTATATGTCGAAATCCTTAACAAATAGATTATATATGAAGAAGCAATTATATGAGTTGAAGATGAGTGAAGAAACCAATGTTAGGGGTCATATAAATAATTTCAATAAGTGCATAACTCAGTTATTAAGTGCAGAGGTCAAGATTGATGAGGAAGATAAAGCGGTAATTTTATTGGCCTTCTTATCTAAATCGTATGAGACTTTTGTGACTATGTTGTTGGTTGGAAAAACTACATTGACTATGGATGAGGTGTCGACTACTTTGTTCGATACTACAATCATGAAACAACCTAGTAGTTCGTCTCATACTGAACAAGTTCTTGTGTTAAAGTCAGATAAGAGTAGGGGTAGGAGTAAGACACGAAGGAGATATTATGAGAGAATAGATGACTGTTCCTAATTGCATTCATCAAAGGATGTTGAGTGCATTTACTACCATGAGAAGGGGCATATTAGAAGAAACTGTAAAGAACCGATAAGGCATCTTGAAGAAAAAAGGAAATAAAAGGCTCAAGAGATAGAATCTATAAACTTTGTTGGTGACAGGTATGACAGTGAAGATGATGTTTATATATTCTGTTATTACTGAAGGAGGTAATTCTGACTCTTGAATTTTGAATTCAGGATTTTTGTTTCACATGTGTCCATATAAGGAGTGGTTTGATTCTTATGAGACCTATGATGTTGATACGCTTTTGATGGCCAATGATTCGAGTGCTAAAGCCATTGGAATAGGTATTGTGAAGGTGAAGAGATCTTTGCTGGAGTTGTGAAGACATTGGCAAATGTTAGGCATGTTCCTCGACTCAGAAGAAGTTTAATTTCTTTAGGGGTGTTGGACACTTTGGGATGTGAGTATTCTACTAAAGGTGGTTTTATAGAAGTTAGGAAAAGTGCTTCGGTTGATATGAAGGGTGAAAAAGTGAAGAACATGTACAAGCTGATAAGAAAGACAGTTGTAGGTGAAGTTGTGAAGGTGGAGCCATGCCAAGAAAGATCTTTTTATGTTACAAAAGAAGTTACAAGAGTGAAAAAGTGCAACAAATTAGTGGTGACAATTGAAGACAAAGCATGAAGGAAGAAGAAATCGGTTTCCCGCGTCAAGTTTGATGAGAGTTTGAACTCGGTAAATGTTTATTCTTATTAAGTATGCATGTGAGGTGAGAGAATTTGAGTCGAGGTGGAGATTGTTAGGTAAATGACTCAAATTCATTTTTGAGTAAGTTTATGTTTTATGAGTTTGAGAAAGTTGTATTATTATTTCCCATTAAGAGCCTATAAATAGGTGCATTGTGTTAAGAGTGTGTGTGTGTGTTTAGAAAAAGAGCGAGTGTGTGCCTCCTTTTAAAAGAAAGTGAGAAGAGAGATATAGACAAAGTGTGTAAGGGGTTTTGGGTAGAGAGATATTGAAAGTGTTTGACAAATGTGTAATTGTGAAAATGTTAGTGAATTTATTCTTTATCTCCTATAGATGTAGGTAATTTTACCGAACTACATACATTTTTTGTCTTCTCTATATTATATTTTAATTTATTTTTCTGCTACGTGTTGGGTATAATGGTATTTTCGCCAACACTTCT
Source organism: Ficus hispida (assembly GCA_025413025.1). Lineage (NCBI taxonomy): Eukaryota > Viridiplantae > Streptophyta > Magnoliopsida > Rosales > Moraceae > Ficus > Ficus hispida. The sequence continues at coordinate 32,538,950 of CM046372.1, read as the reverse complement.
AATATGTATTCAAGCTAAGAATATATTCATAACGACTTAATATATATATATATATATATATATATTTGTCCAAGTGTACACATGTACAAAATAACTAAGCGATAAACAATTTTCATTAAGAATGTTAAAAATATCATACTCGTTGAAGTTACTAATCCCTTATGATCAGGAATGGGATTTGCACTTGCAATTAAAAAAAAAAAAAAAAAAAAAAGATCCCATTTTAACGCAATAAATTAGACTCGAGTTCTGTAATTTAACCAACAATTAGCAAGACGACTGTTGTATCATATACGCGTGTGTGTGTATTTCAATATTAACATATGAGAAGCTTGGATTTTCTTTTTTCTCAATTTTGAAAGAAGCCTCTGTGAATGTAATTAGCGTAGAAGTAGAAGGACACCAAAAGCTAGTGTGACAAGTAGCTAGCTTTGTACTTTAAGAAAGCTCATCAAATGTACTCCGGCACTATGTAGTGGTTATACACACACACACACACACACACACACACACACACACATACATACATATCCCAAAAATTAGGCAATTACTCCTATCTATATATAAGCAAGCCTAATGTTAACATATCCACCATATTGTTCACTTGATAGTAAATATTACGTATTCTAAATTACAACTGCTTTTTCCATGTATCTCGTCGCTGTCCAAAAACTGTTTCAAGAAATAACAAGTACAATAATTAATATTTTCGCAACTTTGCTAGAGACAAATTTCTGATTGATGATCAATATAATCATAATTAAAGAGGTCCAGACACAAAAGATGGGAGCAAATATCTAATTGTCCACTCTCCCTTTTATCACGTGATAGCCAATTAAAAAAAAAAAAAATTTAAAAAGAAGGAAGAAGAAGAAGAAGATTAAAATTACTTCTAAAGTTAAATAACATGCAAGTATTACTAATTAAGAATAGCGTGCACGTTTTCTTCTTTCCCTCTAGCTTTCTTTCAAAACAAACAATAATTCATTATAGTGCATTAGATACGACAACATGTGCAAACCACATATACGAGCCAATTAGGAGGAAAACCTAACACCGACCCCATCTTGGCCAATGTCATTTGAGAGAGAGAGAGAGAGAGAGAGAGAGAGAGAGAACTATGTCCAACCATTAGTTATATGTATATGAATTATGAAGGACTTGATCAATTTAGACCTATTCTGTCAAAACAAAAAAGGTGCAATTAATTCAGAAAGGTACCCATTACGTCAAAGTGGAACCCATTTGAGTATGGTGCAATAAAGGAGTCAATATACATATGCATATAGATCTATATGTATATATGTATATAAACATAGCACCGAAAAGTTGATTTCAAAATCATCCGCTGGAAAGGAGAGAAAGGAGATAAAGCTCGTGAAATGACGGTGTGACACAACAAATCTTGAATCAGCTAGCTTATTAGAAAAAACTTTTTGAGAGTATTTTTTTTGCATGTGAACGGACCTAACTATATCCTCCAAACAAAGTCAACCCTAATCCCAAATTGCATTGTGACCTCTCATATTTCATATTGTTATCCACATGAGGGGTGACTTTCGGCTCTCATCTTTTTCATCTCACACTTTCATTTTGCCTCTCTTTCCTATTTTGCCCCTCCTCTAGATTTCCTAGCACAAGTTTGCACTAGCTCCATTGAAATGAAACGAGAAATAGTCAACCTCTCTAATCCTTTTCGATTATAATAAAGGTTGAAGGTTTTTTTTTTTATATATATATATATATATATTAACGAGACGATGTTGATCCACATTTTATATTATAAATTGGTTGAAGTATGTGATCCATATATTTTATGCTATAAATATACAACATAGTTTTTTAAGGAAACTTTGTTCTAAAATTCTTTGAACAATAAATCTTCTTAAATTTCACATCAAATAAGTTAGGCATTCCAAGTAGTAGTTTGGGTCTGCTATTTTAAACCACTAATCATTGATTAGGCTTCTAGAATGGCACATTATATAAATCGAGTATAAAAAGAAAGAAAATCACTTGTCGGCACTTTGCATGGTCGTTTTTTTTTTTTTTTAATTTGCAATTTTGAGTAAATTAACAAGTTAAATTAACCTGAAATCATATATATATATATATATATGTATGTATAACTGTCCCTGAATCGTGGTTACAATCACGTCTTGCGATGAATTTTTATTATAAGCCAAAAAAAACAAAAGGAAGTAAAACAAAATTGAAAAAAAAAAAATTGTTATTGGAAATTTCAGAGGAGTTGACATAATCACTCAAATCATCCAATTTAATTTTTTTTTTAATCTTTTTCCTAAAAAGTTATTATCTTTTTCTCAAAATTTTTTTTATCTTTTCTAAAAATTCAAAAAAATTTACTATTAAAACTTAAAAATCTCAACCCAAACTATTTCACCAAATAAATCATTCAATTTCGAATTTTCCCTTTCACAGCGTGACAAGTTTGAATTACAAGGCATATTGACAACAATGGAACGAAATTCAACGTTGACAAGACAGTGTAATTACGTGAAAAAGGCAGGGGTATTTTGGGAAAATGAACCGAAAAAAAGTTGTGTTTTGTCTGTATTCGGACTTGGTCGAACCAAAACAATCGGGCAGACGCCGACTTATCCTGTGGTCCTCATGCCATTTTCCGACACGTCATGAAGTGGCTCCTGAGATCTCACAATCACAGATTGTTTGTCTACGTGCCTCTGTCTGATTGCTCCGTCGGAAAAAGGCTGAAATTCTAAAATCTCGCGAGTTACTAACCGAGAAAATAACTCCTCTCGCGCGCTCTGAACTTAACTCTTCCATACGACACGTCGTTGCTTCCCTTTCTAATAAACTTTGAAGGAAAAATAATAAAAGACACGCACAAAAAAAAAAAAAAAAAAAAAAAGAGTAAATAACTAAGAATTCTATCATAGAGTAATTTCTGAACCATCTCATTTTAATAGATTTTCATTCAATTCTATTACAATTTTTTAACTAATCCACAAATGTTGATTTACAGTCTTTTGAAATATTGTATATATGGAATCATCTTTGTTAAAGCGATCCTTGCTTGTGTGCAAATTAAGTTGAGTATCGCTTATGAAGTTCGGTTATTCACTCATGTATATTATAGATTATCAGAAAATACAGTCTTCAGATAACAAACCAGTGGTTTTGCCTTTTATTTTTGTCTTTTTAGACAAAATCTTACATCCAATAGTCATTTTATTTTGATGATACAATATAAGGTTAACGACGTGTAACACTAAGATTGTTAATATATTATAATTAAAGATAAATTTCATTTACCTAACATCTCTAAATAATATCATATTACATATAAAAATCATATAAAATTATAGATAAATCAATTAATAATTATATGCATGTAAATGGAAAATTATATATATTACATAAATATGGACGACGAAGTGTAGATAATCTCCGTCTTTTTCCGAATCCCGTCAATAAATGATATTGGAAAATCAAACACTTCAATAATGATAGTCGTCTAACCCACTAAACTTTCTAGGTAATAATTCCAACAGAAAACATATATAATTGCAATGTCGCTTGCTTGTATGGTAATTAATTGGTAAATATATTTTCACAGTTCAACTAAAAATGTATGGTTTCATGACAAATGACGTCGACGTGAGGTCATGGAGAATGACGTCAGGCTGACGACAATGGCCCCAAGTCAGGAGAGTCACTCACTTGGGGCTAGAGCCCATCTGATTCCGAATATATCACCGGTGGTGATGACCCAAAACAGAGACGAGCCATGGCCATTGGCCAACAAAGGAAATCATTTTACCCAACATTTTAGGATAGTTGTAGCAAATAACGTATTTTATAGATATTTTTAAACTTCATAATATGTTTTTTTTCTTTTTAAGATAATAAATTATAATATATATTTACAGATAAATCCATTGATTTTCTAATAAATCTTAAGATTTTTTAATAAATAACATCTTATGGTTAATTTTTAAGAACAGATTTATTTGCTCAGCTTTAAATTAGGGAGAGAAGAGGAGAGAGAAAGAGAGAGGAGGAGGAGAGAGAGGAAGGAGGAGGATGAAGAAGGAGTGGGGTTTTTTTTTTATGCTACGGGATTATAAATCTAATTATGTTATTTATTGTTATATTTAAAATTTTATATTATAATTTACAATTACTCTCTTTTATAATATTATTTTGCTCTTCCTCTCTGCATTTTATGTGTATAGATTACTTCTTCTTCTTTTATAAACGTGTATATTTAATTATTAAAAAAATGTGTGTATTTTATCCTCTAAATTTTTTTTTTTGGCTCTCTCTCTATCTCCGACTGTAGAGTTCTCAAAATATATTTGCTAATTTTTGAAAAATATTGTAATGCTTTTCACTTTTCATGTTATTTAAAAAAAAAAAAAAAATCATTAACATACGCACTTTCTGAAGTGGATGGCGCTCCACCGCTTCTAATGGTGATATTTGAAGCAGACCTGAGATGGCTATAATTGCAGATAAGGCTTAGGTCCATAGATATTGAAAATGAGACCCCAAAAAAAAAAAACTAATATTTTCAATGTAAAACTATAGATATATATATATATATATAGATCCATGGACCCCATCACTAGCTATTACCCTTTGGTGTCGCTATCTATCATTATTACATCCATCTAATCAGGGAAGTGAGGAACTATAGGAACATGTTTACCTTCAGAAATTAACCAATAATGGATTGAGAAACTATAATTGAGAGAGATTATCATTCTTACCACACTTCCAAGTCACTTTTCTTAAAAAAAAAAAAAAAAAAAAAAAATTATATCACTAACTAGTGCTCTATAGTCTAAGTTTCCAATGCCCATTTTGTTTGACCGATTTTCAGTTCCTTGGATACCCTTGAATAACATGGAACGATCTTAGTCTAGAGAAAACAAGATCTTTGGTAGTTGAAATGTAGTTTCAAATTGACACAAAACAATGAACTTTTGCATATTCTTATATATATATATATATATATATATATATATTTCCAAATTACGATTTGCTCACTAATTAGTGGAAGAAAAGGTGGTCAATCAGTGCCTTTGAAGAACAACAGGAATGGATGACTTGTGTCTTATCAAGGTCCCCTCTCTTTGCAGCGATGAGCTGGCTTTAAGACTCTTTTGATTCTCTTGGAATTGTTAATCATAATTTTGTTGATATTATACTTTTATATTTGAGTTTTCATTCCTCTGATAATATTGTGTTGGATCAGGTCGGTTTGACAAATTCAACAGAATCGTTTTTGCATGTATTATATTTAAATGGCACTAGACGTTCCCCCACCCAACTCCCTACTTACCATCTCACCTCAAAAACTCAAAAAACACTACACATAAATTGAATGCTTTTTGTATTTGTTGTTCACTTGTTCAATTAAACACAAACATTTCACAGTTTTTTTAATTCTATTTTACTCTCTTTTTTTTTTTTTTTACTTACTTATAGAAAGAAAGGAATATGATATTAAATTCACTTAAACTACAAAATAAAAATATAATAGATAAAGAGTCCACTGATATATAATCTATCTCAAAAGATAAATGCTTAGATATAACATTATTTGAATATTTGACGAATAGAAATGAAAACTTAAAATAAGACGTTCTCATCATCATACCATTATCACCGATGGAATTTCATAATTATGTTATTTTGTCATCTTCTGTGCTCCTGCATTGTTGGATTTTAAATAATTGTGCTCACTCCTTTTTTATTTATTTAATTTTTTGGGAAGAAATATCGTGATCCTCGTTGATAAAGATAGATAACAATCTTTTCGATCCTAGTGGCTTGGCTTATTATGATTTGTGAAACTGAAATCTTCTTCCTCGTCATAAAGTGTCTAAAGACTTTTTTCTTCACTTAGCAACTTCTTGTAATACTTTTTCTCTCTTTTATGAAGCCCTCAATTCAGGGTAAGTTGACCAGAAGCCCATTTGCCCAAAATTCTGCGCCGACAACATGACACGACACAACACGAATCGGCCACGTAGACGTGTCTCTATAGCTTTCTAAAACTTGGTCAAGACTCCGAGAGAGAAAACTATTAATGGGGGCAATTTGTTTATGTAATCAAGGCAATATTAGTTAGAAGCCAACGTCGACTTATTATGTCCATTTTCAAATTGTTTTTTTAAAGAGCCAAGTCAAATTCCTTATACCAGCGGTGCTAGTGGCACGTTGGTAAAGAAGGTTCTATTTGAAGTGTTTCATTTTTTTATAGGTAAGAGATTTGAGTCATACATAATTTAATAGTACATTGTATCATAAGTGGTAGTGATACGTTGGTAAAGGAAGTTTTATTTGGAGTCTTTGTTTTTTATAGGTCAGGGATTCGAGTCATGCATCACATAGGTTCGTCGATTTGACGATTATTTGTTGATGGACTCTGTGAGCCTCTGGCCGGTTAGCTGATGAAAGTCCAAGGGCAGGATCTTTTACCATCTTATTGATAATCTCAGCTGCTGCTTGCTTTTTACGCGTTGGGTTGGGGATATGAAAACACTACTGTTTACTTTTTTATTCATTAAAAAAAAAAGTCAAATTCCTTGTGCTATATAACATATATATTATTTTTGGATAAGAAAGAGATAAATTCCTTGTGCTATGATTAGCTGAAGTTGAGCTTATAAAGAGGTCCAAGTTATTGCATCACACTTGTCTCATATAAGACAACACAGTTTTGGGCTTCACCACCTTGGGCCCTGTAAGAGTTTCTGATGCAATAAAGCCCACTAAACATTACCCCAAAACACTACCCAAATGGGCTTACACAGGAACAAGGCTTGAGAAAAGCCTAGCCCATTCTTTCCACGCCAAGACAGAAGAGTGTTCGAACCTTGGTTTCACTCTCACGGTTTCACCCCGAAGAGAGAGAGAGAAAGAGAGAGATATCGAGAGGAAGAAAGAGAAAATGGTGAGGCAAGGAGTGAAGGGAAGAGTAATCAAAGATTGGAAGCAAAACGACATCTGAGCGAGAGTCGTCTAAAAGCTGTTTGGGAAGTAAGGAAGGACAACTACAGATCGACGAGATTCCGTTTTTCCAACGGGTAAACTCCCTTTCATGTCGTTTCATTTTATTTTTTCTAAACCATTTATTTAATTGATAAGTGTGTTAAACATTTTTTTTAATCTATAACACACTTTGCTTTCTTCTTCACATTCTGCTACGTAAATGTAGTTGCTGTTTTCTGGTAATTGTCCTTTCCATGATCTTGTCATAGCCTTGATGTCGTTTTTAGTCCGTCTCATTTTTGCAAGATATTATCAATTTTGTTCATATTGTTTTTATCTTATTTTATGTTTTGGTTTCTTGTCGTCTTCTCAGGCCATTGTCGTTTCTAAGGTTTCTGTCGTTTTTAGGAATTCTTGTTAGCTATTGTCGTGTTGTTATCAGTGTCGACCATTTTAGAAAAGCGAATATATTTTTCAAGCAAGAAAGAAAATCGGAGTTGTTTAAGTAGCATATTCTATTTGCTTGGTTTATGTTCCACTGTCGTTGCTAAGGGAAGGTCCGATAACTAATGATGAAAAACAAGGTTGCTTGGTTTATGGGCCTATTGAAGTTTTAGAAAATTCTTCTACTTCGTTTTCAGGTGCCAGAAATGTCGTTAGTTTGTCTTTTCAACTAGATGTCGTTTTCATGTCAACATCTTCTGGTCAGTGTCGTTTTTCTAGTCTTTTGAATTTTGTTGTCGTTTTTTCTGTGGTTCTTTTGGTTGATATCCATAGTTCATTCTCAAATTTAATGTTGACGAAATTTTTTCCAGCCACTGTGGCTATTGTTAGTTCTGATGTTGTTATAGTTTTCATTTCAGGTCACTGTCCTTTCATGTATTATGCTCATTTTTGGCCTTGTTATCGTTTATTTGCTATAATTGTTCTTGTGGTTTTTTTTTCTTGTCGTTTAGTAAATTGTTGTTTTTAGTTTGTGTCGTGTTTGGTTTTGGTCGTTTATTTTTCCGGGATATTGTTTTAAATGGTATTTTCGTTTCTTCAAGTCATTTTCAGCTTTTGTGTTGATGTCCTCTTACTTCCATGCCGTGGTTTTCATGGCATTAAGATTGTTGTCGTTTATATTTTTTCTGTCGTTAAAGATCATTGTCGTTTATAGCGTTAAGGGCCGTTTTTGTTTTTCTTGCCTCCTTTAAGTAGATTTTTGGACCGTGGTTTGCAGGTTCCATGCAGAATTACGGAAGGAGTAGTCATCCCAACCCCAGCTGTGTCAGACACGATGCCATGAGAGCTGCCAACATAAAGACATCTCCCATCTCACTTGCGCTCAGCCATACGGCATTTGGGTCCTTCTGGACGACCTGTCGTTTGGAAAACGATGAAGTGATTATTAGAGTCACTGAGGGCATGCACCCTTCTGACTACGAAATTGAGGATGTAGTTCGAGCTTCATGCTTTCTGTCGACGGAACCGAGCCAAAACCCCTTAGAAGAATCCGAAACGACACGTAGTTTTCCAACTATTTCCAGCAGATGTCGTTTTTGTGACCTTTTTCTCAGGTTGTTGTCGTTTCGTTAGTGATAGTGATGTCGCTTTTATGTTGATGTCAACTTTGAAACTGTTGCTTCCAGATTCTCGTAGATTCTGGATTCTGTTGTTTTTTGCCTTGTGACAAATAATGTTTGATTCAATTTTTTGGGCCTCAGTATTAGATTCACGTTTTGTTTTTGTCGTTTTTGGATTATCGTGATCTGTATTTGTTTCAAACGTTGTCCCTTTCAGTTTACTGTCGTTTACATATTTTTGGTCGTTTAAATGTACTTGTCGTTTAGGAGGTAACTATCATTTCAAAAACATTGTCGTTTGTGTAGTCATTCATATTTACATTGCCGTTTCATTTCATTATTGGTTTAAGATTCGGTCGTTTTATGTCGATGCTCAAAAGCTAACTGTCGTTTTCATAATATTTTCGTCTTTGGTGTCTTCATTGAGTTGTTTCGTTTTTGATGTTATCGTTTTATTATGACGTCGTTTTAATATAAATGCCTTTTTGTGTTTCTTTTTCGGTGATGCCTTGCCGTCTTTAGATTGGTCTTTCTCATCTTCTCATGCCCTAATCACTGTTTAATTAGGTTATTATCTTATTTCTTATTTGTTATCTTTTTTATTTTTTAGGTAATTATTCATTATCTTTTTTAAGGCCGTTGTGTCACGTTGTTGTCATCTTACATTACTTTTTGTTAAATATTATTGTCGCTCTTGTAGTTGCAAGTATAGCTAATTTCGTCCAACTTTACAAAATGATATAAAATTTAAATCCCTCCAAATTAAAAAAAAAAAAAGATTATGTCAATAACATAAAGCTTCAATAATTTGTTCCTTTCCAAATATTAAGGTCATCAAGATTCCATGCTTCGTTCATTTGCTACGCATGTTGCTTTATTCAATGCCATTGTGACAGATTCCCTTTAAATCTTCCTTTTACTTTTAATATCACATTGCATTATTTTTCATCTAAAAAGTCACATTTCATTCCAAATGGCCGCTAATAATTCCTTATGTTTTCTTAGACAAAAGAGAACTTGTGAAAAAATATTCTAAACCACTGTCACAAGTATGAAAAAAAAAATAATGAAAATATGTTTTTTTTATTATTATTATGCTATAACACCGTGAAAAATTCCCTTCAAATCTTCCTTTTACTTTTGATATCACATTGCATTATTTTGGTGCTGAAAATTCATATTTCATTCCAAATGGCCGCTAATAATTTCATATGCTTTATTAAAAAATAAATAAATAATTTCATATGTTTTTTAGAGGGAAAAAAAAAAAAGATGATTGTACTTCACTGATTTGATTGAAAGACAACTAGCCCAATGAAAGTAATCGAATGTGATATCCAAAGTATTACGTACTGAATTTTCAACTAATTTTTTTCAATTATCGAACTGAATATATATTTCTTCTTCTCCGCCTCTTTTTGTTTTTTTTTTTTTTGTTTTGGCTGACAAATTAAACGAAACTGTACTTTTTTAGGATTATAATTTTGGCATAATTAAAGAGTCACACTATTTCATACACAAAATGAATGCGATCTTTTTATTAAAAAAATCATGTGAAACATTATTTTAAATCGAAAGGCCTTTTATTAAATATTTTTTTAACTTAATTTTGATCAATTTAACCTTTGAGAAACACACAAGTTGGATAAATAAACAAAACAAAATAAGGGGGGGGAAAAAAAGGTGATTTTTTTTTTTTTTTGAGGTAAAAGTGGATAGTATTTTTACAATAACTAAGCAAATTAAAAATAACTAATCAAACTAAATTTAATTAATATCCTATACATATTTTACCATTTGCAACCAAAACATTCACTTTCTGTCGGTAGCATTTGGGCTTGTTCGGCCCAAACAAAATGGTTGTGCCTGTTTCTTGCTCCAAATCCAAGCTTTGATGGGTCTTTGGTAAGTCAGTCGAGCTCTCTCTCTCTCTCTCTCTCTCCCTTCCTCTCCTGGATGTGTTCGTTGAAGTTCATGTTTCACTGTCAAACCCTCGTATAAAATTCTCTCGTGATCCCATTTTCTAGTACAAGTTAATCTTAATCTTAATACAATGAAAAACTAAGGTTGTGAAGCCATAACTATCTTTCAGCTCATGCACGACAAAGAAAGCGAAACACTCTCTTCTTTAAGGTAAGTTTTTTCAATCCTTCTTTATTTATATATTTACGTATATTTGTAAATATTATTTCTGGGTTTTAACTAGAATAAATTTATAATCACACTTATATAGTTTTTCGTTTGAATTTCTTGTTCCAATTCCATGAAAGTAGGACCCTTTTGTAGATAGTGTAGAGAAGCAAGTTTTTTTCCTATCTCAAGAATGGAGAAGAAATTAGCTCTTTTGCTTGGGATTTTAGTGTTATTACCTGTGGCTCATTTCTCTGGCGCTGCTTTTCAGGTAAAAAAAGAAAAAGGAAAAATAAAATAGAAAAGAAACATGTTTGACTTTGATGAGTTTGGATTATAAATCTGATCTGGGTTGTGCTTAGCTGAACATTTAGATTTTGAATGTAGGTGAAAGCGAGTGCAACAAGTGATTCGGATCTCGAAATTTCATCGGGCTCGGGAAATACAGAAACTTCACATGGTAGAAACAGTGGATTGGATTCTGTTGTGAATCACAAAGAAGATGATGGAGTGAATTTGGAAAATAAAACCAAGTCAGGTGGGAAAACGAAGTCGAAAAAAGGTCACAATTCGCGGAAGGTTAAGGAAGGATCAGCGGATCGGGAAAATAGGAAATTAGATGACAGTGTTGTGATAAAGGACGTGCTTGAGAAGGAAGAAAATAAACATCAAGTGGGTAGATCGAAGAGTGATTTAGAGAATAATGAGGTTGATAGCAATTCTAGGCAAAACGGTTCAGAAAAGGATTCAAATAGCGGTTCTAAGCAAGATGATGGTGTCAGACCGAGGAGAGAGCGTGAGAAGGAAGGTAACGAAGATCAAGTGGAAGGTTCAAATGGTGATGACGAGAGCAGTAACGATACGAGCGATTCAAATAGGCAAACCGAGGCAGAAAATAACGACCACGTTGGAAAGGGGGGCTCAATGGATGACAAGAAGGGGAAGGAAAATGCAGGGGTTGGAACGGAGAAAGTGTCGGAGGAGAAAAATAACGGAGATGGGGTCACCTCAGATCCAAAGAAGGAAGGTTCTAGTGGTGATGAGTGTTATTCTTCTATTATGTGCACTGACAAGGAGAAAAAATTGATTGCTTGTTTGCGAGTCCCAGGAGATGGTATGTGTCTCATTTTGTGGCTAACGTTTATCTCTTTCTGTGAATTTGAATTTCGCTTACAGTGTAAACAACTTTTCCTTATTCAATGGGTGATCCTTTGGATGAAATTTGGCATCCGAGTTGGCTTCATTTAGTTCCATTTAGAATATAATTGATAAAGCACGATAGTGATTCCCAAATTTAGATAATTGTTTGTAAATGATATTATAACTTAATTGCTGAAATAGCTGTTAATTCTGTTTTAACTTATATAAATATAGTCACAGTCTCCTGTTTGTGTTTCAGAATCTCCCCATCTTTCACTTCTAATTCAGAACAAGGATAATGACTCTCTCACTGTCGACATTTCAGCTCCGGATTTTGTTCAGCTAGACACAACTATAGTTCAAATTGGCAAGAAACAAAACAAGAAGGTACACTTGAAAACCTAGCCCGGTAGAGATTTGAGAAGTATACAAAATATAGTTATTTTTATATAGAAATGTAGAAAAAATGACAGTGATGCTAACATAGGAGAGTTTAGTAGGAACCGTTATTCATGCTGTGCAATTATCTACTGATATTTAGTCCGGTTTAGCCTAGTTTCTGGTGGCTATAACTTATTTTGGGTTACCAATATTCACATCAGAGCTTGAAGTGCAGGTTATTTGGCAACTATTAAAACATATATATATATATATATAGCACCAGCTTAATGATGTCAAAGAAACCTGTTTCATTGACTTGATGTTTGGAAATGTAGGTTGAGGTTTCTATAGGAAATGGAGGAACTGATAGCTTGATCATCTTAACATCGAGGAATCGTGTTTGCAACCTCGATTTCAAGGATCTTATCATGCCGGGTTACTCTCCCAACTTGAAGTACCTGAACCTCCCGGCACGCAGGCCTACGATTGCGTTTCTGTCCTTCTCTGCACTGCTGATATTGGTGTCCGCTTGGATGTTTGTCAACATCAGAAGGAAGAAGCTTTTGAGTAAGGGCTGCACGTATCAGAAGGTAGACACGGGGATACCAGTTTCCAGCAGTGGCGGGAAACAAAGGTTAAAAGACAATGATGGATGGGATGAGAGTTGGGGTGATGACTGGAACGACGAGGAGGCACCCCGGACACCCTCAAAGCCTTCTCCGAGCCTCTCTTCTAAACGCCTTGCCTCGCGCCGGTTGAGCAAGGAAACTTGGAAAGACTAGCTTACGAACAGATTGAAGATTGGCCGTTATCGATTTAAAAAAAAATGATAGCAAGAGATGATGAAGTATTTTCTTTGTTTTCTTGTTCTTTTTTTTTTTTTTTTTTTTTGTTGCTAAAATTCACTTTTTTTTTTTTTTTTTTTTTGGTTTCTTGCAAGCAGAAAAGGGAATCAGAAGAAGGTTAAATAGACAATTGTTTTTCTTCCTTTTCTATTTTTTATTTATTATTTTATTATTTTATTATTTTTTGGGTTATTCATGAAGTGGCTTTGAGGAGTTTTCATCTAGAGCTTCGTTTGCACTGCCATTGTTCACTCGGTAGCACATCATCGATGACTATTTTGCCTTTCGCCTGAGCTGCAAACTTGAACAATAATACAATGTTATTCCTAAAAGACCCCTCTTTTTTTTTGTTTTTTTTTTGGTGCCCTTCTTGGGATGGAAGACTTTCCAATTGAGGTGTACACTTATATTGTGGTAATTTTTTATTTTATTTTTTTAAAGAAAATTTAATGGGAAAAAAAGAATATGGATAGTAATAAGTGGTCTTGGTGTTCTACTTATGTCTTATAAAATTGCTACTTAAACAGGAAACGTTAACTAAGATAAGTTCAAAGAATCATGCTTTGGATTAAACTCAATCCCAGAGTCTAATGTGGTGCATATAATTTGTAAAGCTTGTTAATTCCTAGGCTTCTTGGGCTATTATTATACGATTATCTGGTTTGTTTGGTTGAGCTTTCAAACCATACATTTATGTTAGAGATATATTAGCCCTGGAATCGTTTTGAAAACGTTTTTCACATTTTCTGATAAAAATGTTTCCGTAAATAATTCTAAACTTATCAAAATTTATAAATCAGAGGGAGAACTAATGGGAAATCAGATCTGAACTCATCAAGCCCCGCTATCAGAGCATCATTGACCTATCATCCCCCTCCCCCCTAGATGTGTCCAAATAGCAACAATCATGGATGGTTTTCTACCGGAAGAAAACCATCGGTCGCCAACCAGCTGGTTTCCTTCCTTTGATGGTTTGGTGACCAAGAATTGAAAAACCGATCATGTTGATCGGGGACTGAATCGATGAAAATCAACGGTGATTGATCTACGAAGAGCCATACTAGCAAGTGGCACAATGCGATATCTTTAACTAGTCAGAATATTCAATTGGCAACACAGAGCAATGCTACACATATTACGATTAATGATCATCAAAAGTACACTGCTAATATTCAGTGTTTTTCTGTCTGTTAGCATCTTGAAGGCTTGAAAAAAAGGGAAAAACAGAAAAAAAAAAAAAAAAAAAAAAAAAAAGTATATACATATATTTTGATTGACATAGAGAGAGACCAGTAGTTTCAGTTCATTGATAATCTTGTCTTGTGGGTGAAGGTGGCATGTCGCGCTCAACTGCCTTGATAGAAATTAGCAGACAAATTATCCGTACATTTAATTTATTTAACATAGAAAGGAAATAGTAAAATCAAGTTCAATATTGACGTCTCTAAAAGTGACAAGTGTGTAACTGCTTTGACAAAGAGATCTAAGGTTTAATTATTGAAAGTGATTTAAGGTTTTACATCATTTCACTATGGTAATTGATGTGTATACTCCAACATATCAGTTAATTAAATATTGCACTGCATCGTAATTGTAAGAGTCTCTATCTTCTTAATCATTATATATTAATTTTTTTAACAGAATGATTTATGGATTTATGAGTATCCATGTTAAATGTTTACAACACGTAATACATAATTGCTTCAATCAGAAATCAAACCGTTAAATTAATGATTTTTATCGTTTATAAATAATGAAAACTCTTGTAGTAGAAACTCTTTCTGTCTTTCCTTCTTTCTTTTTTTCAAAAAAAAAAAAAAAAAAAAATCTGTTCGATCAATTGGAACAATAGTACCAAAAACAAAATGAGCCAGTGAGGGTACTGTTTTTACATGTGCGTGGGCTAGTATTTGATTTTTTGTCGTGCAGAAGAAACACTATTCTGGATAAATAATCAGTAGAAAATTTCTTTTGCAGTTCATGTACCTCGAGAGAAAATCTCAGCTATTTTCTCTACTTCTCGAACCTTTTTTTTTTTTTTTTTTTAACCAGCAAGATAGGAATCTGGTGGTATTGAACTTGCTCCCAAGAGATTTGATAAATGAGGTGGGAGGTTTGGGGTTCGAAATTCATTTGAAATGTTAGCCTTATATATGCTATCTTTGATCAAGAAACCAGCAGCTATTGGGTCTTCCTATATCTCCTAAACTTCTCCCGATTTTCGGCCGCAGCACTAAAGTTATGATTTAATATGAACATTACAATACATACACTTCCAAAAGAAAGAGCTATAAAGTACAACGGATTGCCCTCCTCATACTTTTTCACAATATTTTATATCTAATTAACAGTGACATAGTCATTTGAGGTCGAGTGAGCGGCTACTCATTGATGTTTTTACTCTTTAAAAAAGCTTTTAAAAATATATATAATTTTTTGTTTTGTCCGTAATTAAAATGAAGTTTTATATTTACGTTCCCACTGAAATTTTATTTTATATTTGTATTTCTTTAATTTCAAAAATAATTAATATGCATTCCTTTTGAAAAGAAAATTGACCCCCACCGTTAATCAATATTACAAATAGCAAAGCGGGATAAATGATGGTCTAATCATTTGTTTGAGTTTTATGTCTACAACTCGTCAAACAAACTTACAAAGTAGTTTTACACAATCTTTCGTTAATAAAACAAGAAATATATAGATATGATTCCGGCACAACCAAAAGAGGAAGAAATATATATTGGCGCTTTCCTTTTTCTCCTTAGAAAACAAAATTATCCTGACCAAAATTATGTTAAATTGATTTTTTTTTAATTTATTTCTCCACTAATAAACTATTTTCGAGGGGGGGGGGGGGGGGGGGGGGGAGTAACATGCACAGCTAAAAACAACAAAAAGCACATGCACCGTATGAAAAATAAATAAATTTAAAAAGCATGTGTGTACAAAGGATTAGACAAAATCTAATTACTAGCCGACTTTATTTTCTTTATCGTTACATATAAATGTGCCATCTACCTAAGTCAGCAAAAATCTAGATTGCATTTGAGAGAATAAATATTTAACAAATGAACTAAATATGAAACCATCTCAAGTGTTCAAACGACACATATACAAAACAATGCATTTTAAATCTCCTAATTAAACTAATGAAAACAAAGATTCCTAATCCTAACCATACTCAAGTGATAATAAAAACAATATTTGCATAATCTTAAACGTGCTCTCTTCCAACTCTTCTATTCCTTCATGTTGTTCTTTCTCTCAACACCTACCTCCCCTCTCATAAATTACCAATACAAAAGTTTATGAGAAACGGAAAGAAGAGATAGCATAATTTAGTAATAATTCTGCATTTTATTTTATTATAAGATATGGAGTTCGAACTCTTCATCTCTAAATTTAGGAAGAAAAAAAAAAGAAAATAAGAGAAGAGAATTAATTAGATCATATCAAAACTGTTAAATTGCATTAAATTCATATTTCAACTTAATTAAATTAATTAGAGATACTGATCGGTTAAAACTGTGCATTGTTAGGATGATTTATTTAATACCATAAAACTGTGCATTATTATTTATTCGGATGATTTTTTTTAATATTAACTGTAGAATTTTTCAACAAAGTGAAAAATAATAATAATTTACCATAAAACTTTGCATTATTAGGATGATTTTTTTAATATTAGCTGTAGAATTTTTCAACATAGTGAAAAATAATAATAATTTACCATCTTCTGTTATCCACTAGTCACTCCGGGCCAAACACAGCGGTAGTTAGAGGGCATGTGAGGGTTAGCGTCAGCCCGGGCGACGTGTCGTGTAGCGATAGGACCACGACGGCGGAGCATGTGCAGCGACGTCGCTCGACCCTTTTCTTTTTGGGTCCCACCAACGTGCCAAAAAGAGAAAGAGGGGAACATCACGTGGGGGGTCCCACCGGGGCTTGTCAGAGCGCACGAGCCCTCACATGACAAAGATTTAATGCCCACTTCCCAGACACTGACACGTGTCCGTTTTTGTCCCTGGAATTTTTGGCATTGTGATCGGCGTTGACAGTGACTGTTGCCCCATGGGGCCCATCCAACGGATGTGACTCTCGGAAGGCTTTTTGACGGCTGAGATCGCTCCAAACAGAATGCGACGCTCTTCATTTACTTTGTATCTCTTGTATTTACTCCATGTCCACGAGTAGTTTACCTTAGTCAATTTTTTTTTTTAATTTCTTATTTATTTTTTTACGGCTCTGCCTCAAATCTGCCGACCACGTGGAATGTAAGTATAAAGCGACGAGGTTTTGCACCACCACAACTTGGCCTTGGAAAAAATGAGAATTTGTGGAGATGCCCAACATTTTACAGAATTAATATTTTGCTTCAAAGGTTACAAATTGTGAACAAATAGCTTCTTCTTCTTTCTTTTTTTAAACCCTTTTTTAACATTTGGAATTTGATTTTTTTTTTTTTTGTTTTTGGTTTCGATGAATTAGATTTACCGAAGATGATGATGCTTATGTTTTTTTTTTTTTTTTTTAAATGATGCTTATGTAAATTTTACAAAGATATATAAATTTGGAAAACGATGGTTTTAATATTCCTCCAAAGGACGCATGTTCATTAAGGACTATTAATTGGTCTTTACGAACCATCCAATTTATAAATTATAGAACATTCTGTTGGCCTTCCAAAAAAAAGAAAAAATCATAATAACCGTAATGGTTCCCATTCGTTGAATGCAACAAAAGTTTCAATTATTTTATATATTTTTCATTTATCATATATATATATATATATATATATTTGTTGGCTATGAACTACAAAATGAGAAGTGCGAGGTCATCTCTTAGGCAATTGAGAGGTCATCTCCAATATCTTATAAGCTTATAAATCTCAATAAAAGGAATGATTTGATTTGTTATGTCTTGTAATTAACATTATTGAACAAGTTTCAAAATAAGGGAAATGCTTAACACCCAATACAAAAAGCACCAAATTCTATATATTATGATCAAATGCTACTAGGTATGTGCCCCATGTTAAATTAAAGGTTAATTGACAAGATTGTAATTTGTAGCGACATGATCAATTCTTTTAATTTTATATTTTTCCTCTTGCATGATATTTTGGCAATTGGCATAGAGTGGAAGAAATATCAGCTCACACACACACACACAGAGATTTATATTTATATATATATGTATGTATGTATGTATGTATATATATATGTATATACACACAAACACAATCACCTGCCAAGTTGAACATAAATCATAAAAATTCATGGGGCCCTGTAATCCATTGCAAAGTATTGGAGGGATTAGGAGGCTGAGATTTTGGTGTCGGCCTTTTAGTTTCACTTAAATCTGCAATTTTTGGATTATTTACGCACAAAAAGCAATTTTAACTCCTTATAATAGCAGGTCTCATTTCTATAATTTTCCAAAAAGCGTTAGTATAAAATAGTAATATACTTCCGTATTGAAGAAGATAAATAATATTGGGCCAACGTCTTCTTGTGGGTCTCTATTTTGACTCTAGAATCTCTTCCAAATTTTCATTTTGGCAGTACTCATAGCATTAAAATATTGGCATGAAGGTTTTTTTTTTCCGTGTTAATTAAGATTATTTAAGTTTTGTGCTTGTTTTTTTCTAGTAAATATTTAAGTTTTTGCTTTTACCCATTGCCATTTCACACAAGGTACAGCTAGTATCATTTTACGATAGCATTATAATCATTAATAGATCAGTCTAATTTCTCAAAAAAAAAAAAAAATCAGCTTAATAAGAGATATAAGGCCTTTAGTAACCGTCTCTTGAATTTTCAAAACTTCTGTTGCTCTATCCTGCAGCGGTATCAACCCTATCATTATCTTGACTATGCTATCGGAGGTTCAAGAAAATATCCAAAAGACCTCACAAATAATAATGTGACACTTCACACTTATATTGGAATTTAATTAAGATTTGACTTTGATTATTAAGATTGTATGTCTTGAGCTCCAAGCCGGTTAATTGGACATTATATTAACTAATGTTAATCTTGGAATACCTGGAAAAATATTTTGTTTTGGTTTTTTTAATTAGGTAAGGGAAAATGATATATGAGTTGGAAAAAAATATGAAAGAAAAAGGAAGCTAGAAGCACTTGTCAACTTTGTCGGTTACATTCAAATAATGTCCCTCCAGTCTCCACGTGTGCACGCAGAATTTTTGGAATCTTAGTTTGGACATGAAACTGGTGCATGTGCAGAATTTAATCCTGTGTCTGGAAATATATATATATATATATATATATAACTACATATATTAATTCTTAGGTGATTTTGAGGGTGAAAAATTAACAATAATCCCACAGCTAGTGGTAGTGTTAATCGACATGTGTGTTCCGGATTAGCTTCCTTTCAGTTTAGCTTAATTATGGCTAAAACTTTTGTATTACTGATCAATATATAGATGTACTAATTGCTAGCTATTGTTCTTAATTTCTTGAAAATTGTAGTATTTGCATCACATATGCTCTGAGAAAAAAGAAGTGGAGAGTTCACTATATAATGCAAGGGACCTCAATTTTTTTATAGATAAGTTTTGATTTATATGTATTGTAATGGCATAACATCTTTTTATATAGGTATAATTTTTAGATATCAATTCAAGTGTCAGTTTTTTTTAAATATAAAAAGTTGAGATAAAGACATCTGTAAGTGCACTATTCATATTCATATATATATATATATATACACACCCATGCAGTGACAGCCATGATCGTAATTTTTCATGAGAATGGTAGCATTCAGATTTTGCATAAGCTTTCTGCAGCTGATCATTAATGGAAGTATAATTATTACATTATATATGCATTGACAACAAGAATGATTATTTAATAATATCATTAGCCACCTTTCCAAAACCTTATTAGAATGAAAAATTAAGTTTTGTTTTTTGTTTAATGTTTTTTTTTTTTTTTTGACATTTTCTAGAGAAGTAGTTAAATTTGCTTGATTATGACTTCTGGTTGTCAATTGTCATCAACTATAGCTTGTGACTTTTGTTCGTCTTATTTGTTTCATGAGAGAATAATCACATGGGTTATTGGTGTAAACATTAATGACTTTTGGGACATGAAAAAGACAGATGTTACGTACATACACATGGAAGAAACAACAACAGTCTTCACCATCGACGATGATCGGAATCAAACTCATATATAATTTGTTTTTGCTGCCACCGAAGAATGGCGATGATATATATACATTAAAGGATATTCTCTTATTCAGTATTTGTACTTTTCTGATAAACAATTTATAATAATTAATTAGTTGATTTATTTATAATTTTTTATAAAACAATGTACATAATAATGTGATATTATTTAATAATTGTAACATAAAATATAAGTATCACTGAAAAATATCATAATTAAATCAATTGATTATTGTAATATAATGAAAAAAAAATTACAAATCCGATAGTCAAATAACAGAGCATACATATATGTAAATGATTTGTTTGATATACTGTTCTAGTGTCGTGGATTTGGACTTTTAATGTTGCGTATTCTAATCAACTGATGGTTAACAGCAAAACTAATATTAGATCTGAATTTCAACTCCGCAAATATAGGTGAGGGTTTTGAGGTAGGGAATATTTTGTATATAATATTGGTTGCGCTTTCTTGAAAAAAGCGAAAATACAATTATATCGATGGTGGATAAGATAGGGATATAGTTAATTTTAAATTAAAAGTTTGATACTACAAAGTTTTATTTAAAGGTTCTTATTCAGTAAATAGATTGTATAACGTTGATTTGTACTAAGTTTATGTTTGATATATAGGATTGAAATGAAATTCTTTCATTGAAGTCAGTTGACTTTTCAAAAATTAATTATAATTTTTGTTGTCTCTTCAAAACAAGACAAAAACCGAGATAAAAATTTAGCTTACATTTGCTGTACGAGTTCGTTTTGAATTCAACTATATTTTATGGCTTATTTTTTTTATCTTTTTCTGAAAAAATATACAAACTTCAATATAAAAATTCCATTACATTTCAAATTCAACTCGAAAAGCAAATATACCATTAGGTTAGTACTTGAGAGCCAAACCAACCTTAAGTGGGAATGAGATAAAACCAAATTCATCCTCCATCTAAAATTAGATCAGATACTTTCATTTTATTAGTACGATTTCTGAATTTCTATACAAATGAAAGATGGACATTAAAAGTCCTTTTTTTACCCCCCCTAATGAGGAAAACACTGGCCAAAAAGATCCAAGTCAAGTCCTAACATGCAGTATTGCTTTTCGTCAATAGGAATATGAAAAGCTCATCAAATTAATATATTTTAGAAAGGGATCCTACGATATTTCAGTCCTAATATAACTTTCAAAAACTATATTAATATATTTGTTAACAAAATTGACGGGATTAATTAGTGTGGACAGGTGACAACGTGACAAAGATTCACCAGTAAATTCCACGCCACTAGTCTAAAGTAATATATAGTGCCCAGATCAAATTTTAGCTAGAAATATCTTCACAACTAGTTTCTCCACTTATGTGTTCAATTGTCCACAACCACCATATATCCAGGAACGGATTTACATTACAGTCGGGGCACGTGCCCCTTCAATTTTTTAAAATTTAAATTATTCTTTTATTTAAAAAAAATTTATAATTTATCCTTGTTCAAAAGTTTTTTTTTTTTTTTTTTTTTTTTCAAATGTGTCCTAAAACACTTTATTTATTCTTATATTTAACTTTTTATCTTATAAAGTTATAAATTTTAAAAAAATTTCTACTTTATATGTGTTAACACTAAGAGAAATTTATGGATCTAATACTGAATATATACATACACATATAATATGTATATTATATCAAGTCTTGATCGCTTTTTAAAGTGCATTATAATTGTACCGCCCAAATGATAAAGCACGTTGCATTATGAGTAATAATACGGATTATCAAGTTAATAGGATCAGATTCATATCCATGTACAAAAAATTGTCGTAGTAGTGGAGCTAGCATTAGAAATATAAAGACCAAATTACATAATAAACAATCACACATATATATTTATTTATTTGTGAGTGTATATATTCACACACACACATATATATATATATATATGGGTAAGATTTGAACCAAAAAAGCAAAAGAGAGTAATACATTGAAGAAGAATTAATGGAAAGGAAAGGAGAATTATATTAGGCCGTTCCGTGATTAGCTCTTGACTTGTTATAGTCCCTGCTCGTACTTCATGTCCCCTTACTTTTATTATGGATTAGAAATTAAACTGCCTTGATTTGCGCTTGGTGCATGTAGTGTATATGTCCACCATATATTCGCAGTCCACATATATATATATATATATATTTATATATACTCAAAAGGGAATTAAAAAAAAAAAAGAACAAAGAAAAAAGAAAAAGAACATGACTTTTGGGCATTTTCTATGCCTTACAATCTGCAGCTAATTTGCACTTTTGGGCACACTATTCACATTTGCTGTTGCAGCGTTTACAAATGTGACACGTCTTCTATGTATGGACAATGGACTTGGCTTCTTAGACGTTGAAGGGACATAAAAATTTTGAGTTTTTCTTTCACATGCATGGTCTACATGTGTGGGTGAGTTTTCTTAAGTTCCAATCATACTACCTACTAGTTAAATGACCACAAAAAAAAAAAATTGTAAAGAAAAAGAACCACACAAATCCTAATGTGATTTTCTAAAGATTAAAAAAAAAGTACATAATTTTTTTTTTTTTTCACACATTTTAAATATTTTAAATGTAAGTGCATAAGTTTCTAGATATTTGTTTATTTATTCGTGTATAGTCAGATTCAGAGTCATCCCTTAATATGGACTAAACTAAACCATCAATACATTAATCATATTCATTTCTTTTAACTTATATACACTCCAATCTCTTGACTTTTTCCTATTTGTTAACTAATCTACTTAGAGAGTCAACCATTATTTGTTAGTCAAATCCTGGTTAGGATGTCTTTTCTTTTCTATAGGTTTAAGAATTTATCCTCTAAATCCCTACTTGGAGATCATCAATTAGCTCTATGGCATTGATGTTGGACTTATAACGATAGAAGTGAAATTGAGCTCATTGATTAAGTAAAATTGTGTCAAACTCCTTGTGTTCTACTAATAGATCTTCAGATTTTTTATTACAAATGAAAGAGATGAGAGACAGAAGACATCATTTTTTTTTTTAAATAAGAAAAGTATAAACTACTTAACACTCAATGGTCAACCTTCAAACTTTAATTACTTTTCCAAGAAAAAAACAAGGGGGGAAAAAAAAACTTGTTTGTCTCTAAGCTCTTCTTGATTACAAAGCCAGGAGTTCAAAAAACAGTAATTAAACATTCCCAAGCGTGCGAAGAGGTAATCAACTTAAAAAATCTTATCTCTAGATTAAATTACTTTTTCATACAATCTCTCTAACTCAGCCCCACAACGGGAACAATACACATACATCATATTCATAAATCACAAAACATGATTATCTTTCAGTCCTTTTAGATGGGGTCCCGTATCTCACACAAAATCCCAAATAATAATACAAGCTCAGCTTTTTTTTTTTTTTGCTAAAGAAAAATGGTTTATAGGTTGGAATGTCCAAATTATCCCGGAGAGGTGGATGTCCTCTTGTATGATATATGGATTCCTCACAAAATAAATTGTTCACATATTCTAACTAACACGGTGGTAACGATTTGAACTCAAACATTCAGCGAGAAAAATGAGTATCCTACTAACCCACTTAAGGAACGCTGACTAATACAAGCTAAGCTATATATACAATTACAGTATTATGAAATATAAAATTATTTTTCCCTTTACATTGAAGCTAGCTATAGCTATATATATTTTTTCGCTGAAGTAGCTATAGCTATATATAACTAGCCTTTGTAATTCTCATTTAAAAAAAAAAATATTTTTAAGCACGCGTTCGAAATAAAAGCAAAGGTTCTGCTGAGTCCCTTTTGCATGCGCGCGGGGTAAAAATGAAAAATCAGATGCCATATGCTAGGGAACCTAGTTGATTACGAAGTCCACAATAATGGCCAAAGGATCGTTTTACTATAAATTCTCTTTTCTTTTCTTTTCTTTTTTTCAATTTTTTCTTTGCGACTAAATGAGACTTTGCTTCAAAAGAAGCAAAATTGGTCTCTCGAAAACTGAATCTCTTATCCTTGTGCAATTTGCTTTTCGAATTTGGTCCTGATAAAATGATGCTTTGCCGGCCTGATCTTGTTTCAAAAGCATAAGATGCAAAATATCTTTGGATTTCGATGCATGTCACTTTTATGGACAAACTGGGTCCCTCTCACCTATGTCATCTTATATTAATTATCACTATATTATAACCATGAATTCTCTAAATTTTTCTTGATAAGGTTTTATCACGTGCCGTAATAGCTTGATTGACATGATAATTAGTAACTTTATTAGCTTTCGTTTGGTGTTATGATTTCAATTCAAAATTTTCATCTTAATTTTTATCTTTTTTTTTAATTAATAAAAATTATAACTAGTTTATTTAAAAAGATAAACTCTATATTAAAAAAATGAAATTTCTATGATAATACCATCAATCAATCTTAACATAATCAGTAGAAATTGTTATTTTAATCATAAGATTAAATGTTTAATTGTATCATTTATGACTAGAGCAATTTTTAGTCGTGCACTATAAAATTTTAAGGTAGTTATTCCTAAATTAAACCATTTAAAAGTTAATATCTAACAATTAAAATGCTATTTTTACCCATTAACCAATGATTAAAATGCCAGGAATATTTTTTAGGGAGCTTACAATTTTAACCTATTTGGTCTTTTTAGGTAATGATTTTAAATTTCAAGGGTCCATAATATATTTTAATTTTTTGAGGGGGCTTCAAGCAATTTTTAAGGGCGGGGGGGGGGGGGGGGGGGCGCTTAATGTAATTTTACTCATACTTGTTTAAAGAGAAAAAAAAAAAAAAAAAAAAGTTGAGGGGGCTCTACGTCCTTGTTCTTACCGATAGCTCATAATAAGATATATAGTGAAATGACCCGAAAATACACTACTAATAAGATCTGACTTTAACCGTGAAATTGTTCTCAAATTATACTACTTTTGTTCATCTAATTTAATCTAATGTACGCTTCAAAACTGTATTGTATAGATGGAACATTTTTTTTTCATATCCTATCGTAGATTTTTTCCCCCCCTCAAAATAAATGCTACTTAAGCAATACGAGTGAGTTTTATTGGTTTTAGAACTTATGCAATAGGATAAATCTAAGGAAAGGCATGAAAATTCTATCAATAGAAATTTGTTTTTACCCGTTATATCAATATATATTAGGTTTAATTATTTATGTATATATTTTTTTTATTTTAATATGATTTTGATCAAATTTACATTACTAAATAAGAATATCTAATCGTAAAATTTTCCTAACTATTTTTGTTATTTTATCTTAATTGTTTGAAAGAAGTAATAAAGGAAAAGGAGTAAGGTAGGAAAAAACTAGGAGAAGTATTTATTATCACCTGTACCTAATCAAAGTAATGTGTTATCTATATACTGTATGGACGTGGATAGATGCCCTATCATTTAAATTTCGAACAAGCACACCCACAAACACGAACACGAATAAAAACATATATGTATATATATATATATATATATATATATATATAGGCATCTGATTTTTAAAGTGTCATACGCAGAATCATCCAGTACTATATCTTGACACAATCTAAACTAACACTGCCTATTGACGTAGCGAGTGTGAAGAGCCTTGTCACTTCATGATTTTTTTTTTTTTAAATAAAAGAAAGAGAGTTATAATTATCCCATATCCCAAACAACTGAACATAAGATCTTCTTTTTTCCGTAACCAACCACCATGCTGGTTATCGAAGTATCTAAGTTAAAGCCTTAACTACCTGGCATCAATGGGGTGGTGTAGGAGTTAGTATTTTTCTTTTTCTTTTTCTTTTTTTTCTTTTCTTTTTTTTTTTGTTAAAAGAAAAGTTTGGTATTCCAAATGTTCATGTAAATGTTCGTTGACGATCCTACGGGCAGGCCCTATCACTAGGTGAGGAGCAAGTTACCTTAGTCCCATCAAATGTGTAACGATACATAAAGATGTAGTTCTAAACACTCTTCATCTAGTACTTGATTAGTAAAAAACAAACATTCACATTTAAATAATATTTAAATATATCATTACTAACCAATCACGGTTAATCCATATTACCGATAGGAAACCGGTTAAGAGTTAGTATGTGTATATTTTGGTCTTCTTCTCTTTCCACATTCGATACTAATTAATAATGTGAGATTTTATTTCGTTTTTATGAATTAGTTTCGAGATTTCTTTTATAGACAAGAGATGGAATGACATTTTTTTCTTTCACTCTCGGGAAAAAAAAAGTAAAAAGCTTAGCTTTGGTAGGGACCATATGTAGTTTCAATTTATTCTGACATAACTTCGTATAGAATCCACCGGCAAAATCTCAACGGCCATAATCTCAAGTCTTTCAATGTCTTGCAAAGTGGTACGGAACTTGGAAGAAATAAATCATCACAGTAGATTTCAGACACAAAATTTCAAAAGCCAGTTCTGAAATGTAGATATATAAATAACTTACTACCAATTTTGGTCTAGTACAATGTTTGGATACTAATATAGTACTAAGGTAAATAATACTCTCCGATATTTTCGAAGATATTAAAATCAACTTTGTTGGCCCTCCTAAGGGTACAAGAGTATGTGAGTGAAATAGACCCTGGCTCAACGATATGAAACATAAATATCTTTGGAGTACACAGGTATGCTGATTTGTGCTCCATTAATGGGGTATAGTGTTGCATGCCTGTACTTTGCCTTTAAAGTCATATATGTATGTGTGTGTATATATATAGTATGGAATTGAGATTTAACTGTAAATTCCAACCCAAAAAATTAAAAAAAAAATTAAGGGGATATTTGGGGTATTATTTTCCAATGTCATTTTACCATTTGGATTTTAAATTTTCAATTTTACATCAAATTCTCTCTCTCTCTCTCTCTCTCTTATATTTTCAAAAACTCAAACTTTAAAAGTCCATAACTTTCTCATTTCAAATCGAAATGAGATTTTTTTTAATATCAAAATGCTCGTGATGACAAGACAAATAAGATAAGATTTATTTTGTATTTTTTTTCCAAAATATTTCAAATTTTTACAGTATTTTCTATATCACAAATCTTATTTAAAAGTTTTCCACTCAAACATATATTTTCAACTCAATTTTCAAAATACCATCTCTAGAAGTTATCCCAAACGGGCTATAAGTTTTAACTGTCAATCACCTTTATTTTTGTCAGAATTCTACGATAAGATATGAAAAAAGTGTAATGTAAATATAAATTTATTTTAAACAGTCATATTCATATCAAAGTCTATCTACTTTGTTTACTTTCTGTATTTAATAAAAAATGTAGATTTTTTTTAATCTAATTTTATTAAATCAAACTTAAGAATCATGCATATCAGTAGAGATACTGTATCGTAAAAAAACTTGTTTATACACCTAGTCAAACAAATCGGCATAGCCAAGGAGGGTGGAGCTACTAAAGATTAACTAGTTGGAGAGAGAATTGGTTAGTTTGGTTTACAAGAGCTTAAATGATATTGTAACGGATTAGATATCCACACACACACACACACACACACACACACATATATACAAGAGTCCCGTGAGAAAATCCCACCAACATGCCTAACAATTTTATGAAATAAATGATCAACCTACAAGTTGACACTTTCAACATTCAACGATTCTCTAAAGAGGAACCTTAATATCTCCCAACATCATATTCCTATTTACATCAATATTTGACAATATATATACGTAAAGTCTTATATCAAATACCGTATGATGTTCATAACGTAAATTTTAATTACCATAGATGTAAACTTCAGTTATTGAAAATATGAATTCATATAGGAAAAAAATATAATTAAAGTAAATATGAATTCTCCTTATTTTATATTTCATTCTGTATGAGTTTATATTTTAAATAACTGAAGTTTATAGTCACAGTAACTAAAGTTTACATTATCAAATATTATCCGATATCAGATAAGAGACTAACTATATATATATATGTATATATATATATATATATATATATTCACTTTGTGTTACCAAATTGTGTCATACAAAATAAAGAAGACGTTCTTGACCATATACCAAACAAAATTGTGTATATCTCAATTATGATTAGTGCTAATTAAAGCAAGGTCAAGATATTGTCATTATCATTGATACTAAATTTGATAAACAAACTTGACGGTTGTAATATCACTATTTCCTAACCTCGTATTTTCCAATTTATATCAAATATTTGGCAATACGTACCCAATTTGGCCAACCAACTAAGCTGGTTAATTAGTGGTTTTGCTCTAAAAATAGTTTGGTTTCACAGCAATGTTGGCTTTTTTTTTTTTTTTTGGGGGGTGAAATTTGAACAACTTGATAACATATTTGGCTCCGATCCCATTCAAATTTTAATATCTAAAGAGTCAGCTTCCACGGAAAGCAATGTGAATTGCCTAGAAACTAAACCTGTATTTGTCAACTAGTGTGAATCCTCAAACTTTCAAAAGAAATCCCCAAACCCACTATAAAAGAAAGAGCAATAGTCTTGTTTTGGGGGACAATGTTGTGAAATGAACCAACCAAAATATGGAAATTTCCCCACTAGGAAAGCAAGGAAGCTTCCTTCTTTCTTTAGGACACCTTTAGAATCCCCATATATATGTATATGTTTATATATCACTACCTCTCCAACCTCTCCAAGTACTATTATAATAAAAAACTTAAAAAATGTACGCCAATTTTATGAACCATTTAAAATCTATACAAGCAAATTAGAAAAAAAATTATAATAATTATTCAACAACAAAAAGTAATGAAAAAAAAAATACTTAAAAGCATCATCCATAGATGGCGTTTAATATTACAATTTTAATCCCAAAATTTTAAATACTAATCCATATGTTATATTTTTATTAACATAACCAATCATTTAATGTGATAACACTTTAATCATTTCTTAATAAAAAAATAATAATTCATATATATATAAATTAATATTTAAAAAGGAAAGGTTACGGTAGAGACCTCTGAGGTCTCTACGTACATACTTTTTTGGACCGTTAAGATTTAATCGAACGTTCAATGTTGATTGTGTACGATATTTATCATGCACCTAACCTCACACAATCATTCTCACCTAAACTCTTTCCGTCGCCGCGATCTTTCTGCGCCGGCGACGGACGCCGGCGACTCATCCCGACGCCGGCGACCCAACTCAGGCCACCTCCGGCCCCAGCCCCGGCCACCGGCGGTCGCCGCCGGCGACCCTATTTTCTCTCTCTTCCCCTTTCTCCTCTTCTCTCTCTCTCTTCCCCTCTCTCTCTTCCCCTCCCTCCCGCCGGCCCCCACCCCGGCCGGCCCCCACCCCCGGCCTCCCCCCACCCCCGGCCGCCTCCCTCCCCCGGCCGCCACCCTCCCCGGCACCCCCCCGACGACCCCCCTCTCTCTTTCCCTTTCTCTCTCTCTCTTCCCCTCTCTCTCTCTTCCCCTCCCTCCCGCCGGCCCCCACCCCCGGCCCCCAGCCAGCCCCCCGGCCACGCCCCCCTCCCCGGCCTCCCCCACCCCCGACGACCCCCCTCCCCCGGCCGCCACCCTCCCCGGCCCCCCCCCTGTCGCGATTTCGCAAAATCGCGAAATCGCGAAATCGCGAAATCGCGATTTTGCGAAATCGCGCGAGGGGGGGGGGCCGGGGAGGGTGGCGGCCGGGGGGAGGGGGGTCGTCGGGGGTGGGGGAGGCCGGGGGAGGGGGCGTGGCCGGGGGTCTGGCTGGGGGGCCGGGGTGGGGCCGGCGGGAGGGAGGGGAAGAGAGAGAGAGGGGAAGAGAAGAGAGAGAAAGGGAAAGAGAGAGGGGGCGTCGTCGGGGGGGTGCCGGGGGAGGGTGGCGGCCGGGGGAGGGAGGCGGCCGGGGGTGGGGGGAGGCCGGGGGTGGGGGCCGGCCTGGGTGGGGGCCGGCGGGAGGGAGGGGAAGAGAGAGAGGGGAAGAGAGAGAGAAGAGGAGAAAGGGGAAGAGAGAGAAAATAGGGTCGCCGGCGGCGACGGCCGGTGGCCGGGGCTGGGGCCGGAGGTGGCCGGAGTTGGGTTGCCGGCGTCGGGGATGAGTCGCCGGCGTCCGTCGCCGGCGGCAGAAAGATCGCCGGTGACGGAAAAGAGTTTAGGTGGGAATGATTGTGTGAGGTTAGGTGCATGATAAATATCGTACACAATCAACATTTGAACCGTTCGATAAATTTAACGGTCCAAAAAGGTATTTACCGGTAGACCTCAGAGGGTCTTACGTAATTTCCATTTAAAATTAGGATATAATTGATGTGCTTAGTATTTTTTTTTTATTTTGAAAATATAATATTTGTTATAACAGGTCCGGTCATCCATTTAGATCCTGCCACGTCACGTGGACCTACAATAAGTAAGGCCCATTTCGAGATGAGTCCTCAAAAGTGTAAGGGTGGTCCCGGGGTTGTTACGGGCTGGGCAGGTTCTTTTAGCGGCGGGTTTTAAGCTTAGGGGCAACATTAAAAAATAAATAAATAAATAGTCACCGTCGTTTGTAACTGCTTGCCGTGGCCGTCACAGAACCGGCGGTAGCCGGTAATTGCGGACGCTTGCCTCTTTGACCCATTTTATGAGCCTTTGACGTGTCAGTTTCCACTTACTCTTTTCCGAAAGTTAAAAAAGTGCAAAAAAGAAAGGAAAAAAGAAAAAAGAAAAAAGAAAAAAGAGGTCGACCTCTTTTTCGGCGGAGACCGTTGATTGCGGTTGAGAATAAAGCACTCTGACAAAGGGGACCCACCTTTTGACCACATCTTTCTTTGTCATTTTTCTCTTTTACCCTTTTTTTTTCCTACATATTTTCATTATTTTTAAGGGCAAGTCATTTTTTTGTTTAAAAAAAAAAAAGGATGGGTTTGAGATTGTTTTATTTACCGGGTACTGTCGGTGGAGCTTAAAAAAATGAATTAAGAAGAAAAATTGAAAAATGGGGCGCGAGTGTTATTTGTCGAATTGTCGGGCAATTCAAAAATAAGGTTTACAGTTCAGTTTTGTTAAAAATAAGCCTCACCGCCACCTTGACATCGTTTGTGATTTGCAATTACATTCATGCCCTTGCTCTTTTTTCTTCTTTCCTCCAATGTTTCTTTCTTCTTTTTTTCTTCAAGTAAATATTCTTTTTTTTTTATTTACTATGTTTCCTAATTTGATAGTCAAGAACAAACACTATGTCATGGTTTTTTTTTTTCTGGAGTAAAACAAGAAGTTATTAGTGTCATCTCTTTTTTCATCTTGAAATGAAAAAAAAAAAAAAAAAAACTGAACTAATGCGACTGGAGAAAGATAAATCAAAAGATATTTTTCTAATTAACCCATTGGTATTGAAAAAATTCAACTTTTCCACTTGTCCAACATAATATGCTGAATTTAGGCACCAATGGTTTTGTTCTCGTCTTCCATAAGATCGTAATGTGCTGTTAAGATCATAATGGTTCAAGTAATATAGTGAAAATAAAAGTAAAAATAAGAAAAAGAAAATAAGAACTTGATGTTGGAATTACATGGAAGCAACGGTAATTCACGCTCCATGTAAACTATTTAGCCCAAAAAAAAAAAAAAAAGGCTCTATGTAAACCGGTCAACTCCTTGTAATGAGTTTCGAAACATCGTGATGAATGTATCTAGTTTACTACCTTATTTGTTTTCTTATGTTTATTAATCTTATTTTTGTTTGAGAGGCGTTAACATTTTTCAGATTGATAGCGAATTTATTTGTTTAGAAGATACTTATTTGCCTAGAAGAACTCGATTTCTCAACCAAAAAAAAAACACAATTAGTAAAGTTATTTTCACTCTGCGAGAAAATCTCTCCTGATCAATAGCTAGTTACTTGTGATACCCACCACAGATTCAACATATTTTCTTGTTTCAAAGCAAGATCTTGTTGGTGACGAAATGTGACGGATAAAGGGTAGTCATGTAAATCCACAATAGGCGAATTATTATTTTAATTTTCATTACAATTATTTGAATTTCAATTATGAGCAGAAGAAGATGTGTACGCATATTTATTAAGATTTCGTACACGTGAACTTGCCACACACACCAAAATAAAAAATAAAAAATGGATTTCCCAACTATACAGGGAGCAACAAAAATAATGCCATGGCCAATACAAATAATATTTTCAGACAACGCATATCTAACAGTATAGCACTGTAATAAAGGTTTTCCCTGCAAAGAGTTGGTAGAAATTAATGCTTGCACATCTTCCAAATCAACGGGACATATTTTAAAAAGATAGTATATATAAAGTAATTAAATTATATCTAGAGCATATACATAAACGCTGGTGACACAAATTATTGAGTGTACTAACATAGGCACATTTTTAACATTTCCATCATCTATATTTCTCACATAAAATTTAAGAATAAAAATAAAATACAATAAAGTTTTTTATTAAAAAAAAGTAACTTTCCAAAAGAGATCATCAAACACACAAAAATTACTGTTAGACTATATATAAAATCCATCAAGTGTTTTAAAACCACTTATCATAAAAAATAAATATTAAAAAAAAAACCCCAAGGATTATGAGGATATATATAATATATATATAAATACATATATGTGTATATGTACATATAAATAAAATACAGGATGGAGAGGATGCATCTAAAATCTCTGCTTCACATGGGACAGCAGAGTAGAGACCATTCACAATCTCAGTCGGTCACTTTTTTTCTTTCTCTGCAAGTTCTATGGTATTAAAAAAAAAATGGTTTTTGAATGAAAAAAGTGGGTTTCGTTTTTATTTCAAAACGTACGATTCGAAAGTAACTGGTGAATGTGGTTATTTTGAAGCCAGAATTTGTGCCATTAAAGTTTGTTTTAGTTTGTTGGACATTCTTTAATTCTTCCTTTTTTTCTTTTTCCCCCCTTCTTTTTTAAAGTAGAAGCTGGTGAGATTTTGCAGGATTCTGCCTTTGCCACACTGCCACAAAATCTGAAGTTTAATGCAAAATCAATTCAGGTGTCTCTAGAAGTTTGTAAACCAATTTTTTTTTTTTTTTTTTTTTTTTTTTTTTTTATATAAACAATGGGTACAAATTGAAGTTATTTCCTGATTTTTTGGCATTTGGAAGATTAGACCTTAAATAAGTTAATTGATAACTTCACACATGTTTAATTGACTTCTCCTAAGAAAGAGACAATGGATCAAGATGCATGTCATAAGAAATAACTCTTTTTATTATAGATTAGAGTATAAATTTTACACATTTGAATTTAAGGTTTTGTATTTTATAATGTCTCAAGACATCTATAAATTGTTGATAAGAGCATATACTATTTCTCTTTCTCTTTTACTTATGGTTATAATATGTTCTAAATATGAAGGGTTACAAATATATCCTAACGATAATTTCACACATGATTTTACTAAAAAATATAGAGTTCAAATCCCTTCAAAACATATATATATTCTAAGCATAATACTAATGAGACTGTAAGGACATCACTGATTTTTCTGTATTATTGACAAAAAAAATAGATAAAAATATATTACTCGATTTTCCACGTATAGGGTATTTAATCTTATACTAATGTGAAATCTAAACGGATGTATTTCGCGTACAAGGATAATTCACAAGTTTACAAATTTACTCAAATGTATATAAGTTTGTTGGCCGTAAGCCTACTTTTCTACTTATATATATACATATATATATATATATATATATTTTCATACTTTTCTACTTATTTAGTTTTGAATAACTCTGCCTCAAGATAAGGAAATCATGATTAAATCTTGGTTGAAAGGTGAACAAGTTTGAACTTCACTCACTTGCAGGAAAATATGAAACTTCTAGAGGTGAAGACATTTTCGTCTGTACATAACAATTTAGGCATTCCGCTATCACTAGCATATTACGTAAATTTTTTAAGAAGGAATTATGTAATATAATATGATACAATTTTAAATTTACGGATCATATTAAATTAAAAAAAAATACATGTATGCATAAATTTACATCTTATTAATATGGTATTTTTATCCCCCATCAAAAAATTTCATCTTTTCTGCATCTACCAATACTTATCCATATATTTGTATATATATGTTACAAACATACACAAAACATTAAGAGACCGCAATGGAGAGATAAGAGAAGAAAAAAAAAATTGGAAACTTTGGAAGCTAATTCAAAAGCATCCTCCTTCAATGAATGAAGCTTCCTTTAGTATTATTTTTACGACACAATTTTTACCTTTTCACATCTCCCAC
Organism: Ficus hispida; assembly: GCA_025413025.1. Lineage (NCBI taxonomy): Eukaryota > Viridiplantae > Streptophyta > Magnoliopsida > Rosales > Moraceae > Ficus > Ficus hispida. The sequence goes on along the minus strand of CM046372.1, from coordinate 32,504,454 downwards.
GAAGACACAAATCCAAGAACAAGAAGATATAGGCAAACACCATTAGTTTTTTTTTTTACAAGTTGTTCATGTTGGACACGTGGAGTTTCCTATTCCCCACAAAAAAAAAAAGGAGAAAGAAAAAAGAAACGATGGGTTCAAATTCATGATAATAATCCAGCAAACTGACCTGAATCCAAAGTTCTTCTCCATCCCCAAAAGTTCAGCACTTTCTCTGGTTTCTTTTCTTTTTTTTTTTTTTTTTTTAAACTAAGTAGTTAACCGACCAAACGAATGTGACGCAAAAAAAAAAAAAAGAAAACAACAAAGTACAATCTGTTTCTTAGGAGAAATTCGAAAAAATAAAATAAAATTCACTGCTTTATAGTTACTGAGAAACAAAGGGGTCAGTTGGTAAGTCAGTCAACCTTCATTTTCCCCATATTAAAAAATTGATAGTTCAGAAGATGTCAACGAGTTTTCCAAACTCACTGCCCATGACCAATCACAACCCGCCAAGTAATTACTGAAATATGTGTCAACCACAAAACGACTGCATATTTCCCAAGCAAACGACACCTGCCACCTAGGAAACAGCCAGGGTCAATATGGGCAATTCATCTTACGGCCCAAGCATTCGACACTTAACAGTAAGCGAAACAGTCAGGGGCAAAATGGGTAATTAGGTTGGGAAGAGATGGGGAACCAAAAGACAGTTTTCCTCTTGAAACTTTTTAGACCCTCCCAAAAAATAGTTTTATAATTTATAAATCTCACTTTCAACTTTCTGGTTTTGGTAATTCACAAACCTCTCAGTGTCCCCATTAAACTCCAGGAAGTTGTCCATCATAATAAACAAACCCTTTTCGGTAAACATTTATTATTACAATTTAATTTCACACACATAAAAAAAATGTTTATTTTATTTTGGCATTTTTTTTTTTTTTTTTTTTTTTTTCCCCCGTGGTGATTTTCTTTACCACCTATTGCATTAAATCCACACACCGACCCCTTCCTGTAAAGAGCCAGGGAACACCCACATGACTCTGCTCTTTTTCTCAACCGTTTCTAGCCCTCCAAAAAAGAAAAAAAATAAATAAATTATTACAATAACAAATAACAATAAAAAACTAATAATAATAATAATAATAATAATAATAATATGCTAAAGTTATTGCTCTCTGCCAAAAACTGGTCACTTTGGGCCTTCCCTTCTGCTCCTCAATATATAGAGCCTTGAGCTCTTGCCCTTCTCTACACTTTCTCTCTCTCACCCATTTCAAACCCTCTCCTCCTCTCTCTCTCTCTCTCTCTCTCTCTCTCTATATCTTTTCGTTCATAATTTCTCTTTTCTTAGGTAGGTTTATCAGAAATTTTTAGCTGATAAACCAAACCACCCACATTGTCAATCCTCACCATTTTTCAAACACATACTAAAACACAAGAAATTCTCTCGTTGAACCGATCTGTAAACAGATCAGAGTTTTTCTTTTTCTATTTTCTTTCAGCATTTGGGTTTGTTTGTAAATGGAGAAGTCAGTGAAACTCGTTTCTCTGTTTTTAGTCGTCTGTTTTCCGTTTGCTTTGGGCGGCCATGACTACGGCCAAGCTCTGAGCAAGAGCTTTCTCTTCTTTGAAGCTCAAAGGTCAGGTTATCTCCCCCATAACCAGAGAGTCACCTGGAGATCCAATTCTGGCCTCAACGACGGAAAAGCCAGTGGGGTATGTTTAAAAAACCAAAAAACAGAGCAAAACAGAGCAAAGTTGTTTGTTCTTAAACTGAACCTTATTATTAATATTATTTTTTGTTTTGTTTTAGGTTGATCTTGTCGGAGGGTACTATGACGCAGGAGACAATGTGAAGTTCGGATTGCCAATGGCGTTCACGGTGACGATGATGTCGTGGAGTATCATAGAGTATGGGAAGCAAATGGCGGAGAATGGTGAGCTTGGTCACGCCATGGACGCCGTTAAGTGGGGCACCGACTACTTCATTAAAGCCCATCCCCAACCTTATGTCCTTTACGGAGAGGTAACTTAATTAACGACAGTCTTAACTAAAACAAGAAAAATTATTATTAAAAAATAAAATACGATTATAATTTTGTTTGTTACCCAATCGATTAAAATCCTATATCTTTTTCAGTTGTTGTCGTTTTAAAGGAGTTGATTGAGTTTTTGTTTTTATTTTTGTTTTTGTGGTTAGGTGGGAGACGGGAACAGTGACCACTACTGCTGGCAGAGACCAGAGGACATGACCACCGACCGACACGCTTACAAGATCGACCCGAGCAACCCTGGGTCGGATCTCGCCGGAGAAACCGCCGCCGCCATGGCCGCCGCCTCCATCGTCTTTCGCCGCTCCAACCCCGCCTACTCCGCCGTCCTCCTCCGACATGCCCACCAGGTCCTTTTTTTTTATATATATTTTCGATATATTCTAGCGTTAATATTACACTTGTTTATTTTTATTTTTTATTTCATTGCAAAAAAATGATGTTGATACACGAGAACGTGAGGGCACAAAATAACCACTAAGGTTATCATGTTTTCTCGTCTTACTCGTATTTGGACATAGTGCTTTTTTACTGTTTTTAAGAATCAAAAAAAGGAATTTCCCCAACTTGTTTTTTCGGTTACAAGAACTGTCCCTTTCCATTGTTTTAATATTTATATTAATTTTTCCATAGACAATGATTATGCACATTAAAAATTGCCTTTTGAGAATTTAATTCAAACTATCGATATATATTAATCTAACAATAATGTCACGTTATATTATACAGTTCAAATCCTCTTTTGCAAGTTAAAAAATTAATATTAATTCTAACCACTAAAATAATAGTATATGCTACTATCCTATTTGGGAGAATATTTTCGGGCGGAGTTTTATCGTCTAATTCAAAATTTTCAGTTTTACATCTCATTTTATTTATCTTTTACTTTTTTTAAAAATTCAAACTTAGTCTAACTATATGTTTGGATGTCATGTTCATTTTCTAAAATTAGAAAATTCTTACAAAAAATGTTTGTCTCACTTTTTTTCATCATTCTTTCATTTTAAAAAATAAAAATTATCTTATTTTCAAACTTATTTTGTACACTGTCATCTTGAAAAAATAAAATAATTTTTTTGAATTTTTCTTACAATGTACTATTTCTAATATTATTTTTTTCATTTAAAACAATTTTTTATTTTCAAAAAGAAACTTTTTTACATATTTAAACATCATCTTTATTTTTAAAGTGAAAATACTTTCTTTGTAAAACAAGAAAATTTTACTTTTTGAATATGGAAATGTGATTCAAACGGAATTCTTGTATTATGGTACTTATACTGACGAGACGAATAAAATAAATTTTATTTTATATTTTTTAATACATTTTAAATTTTTACACTATTTTTATATTATAATTTATTTTCAAAAATTCTCTTAAAATATATATTTTTAATTCAATCTCCAAAATTTCATATCAAAATATCAAAAAATCGCCAATGGGGCCCTTATTGGTACATTGATGTAAAAATTCTCTTTTTATATTAATTTTTATTTTTATTTTTTGAAAAAGCTTCCAAGGAAGGTGATTTTGGGAAAACAAATGAAACAGTGTCTAGAAGAAATCATCTTTTCTTTCCTTGAGATGGGGTGGGTGGACCACTATCCTAGAGAAAAAGGACTCTAGTTTTGCTCTGATGCGCCGTATCCGGCGTAGGTTAGCTAGGTGTGGTATCCTCCGCTGAACTGACTGTCGCGCCTGACTCTTTTCGTTTCGCTTTTTTAAAAAATGCGCGACAGGCGTACGATAGCATATGCGTCGTTGTTAATAAGGCAGTTGTGTGGGCCCCAACCTCTTCTTTTGTCAGTCCGGTCGTCGCTTCTACATACCTACTGCCGTAATTTCGGCCGTAATTATTTTTTTAAGTTTGTAATTTGTTAAAATAAACAAAAATAATAATTAAATAATCGAGGGCTGAGGAAAATTTTGTTTTTTTAATTACACTTGTAAACATTTTTGTTTGATAAAATTTCAGAATAGCCTCAAGTTTTCTTGATACGACAAAAAAGAGACGATGTCGTTTTTTGTGCATTTATTTTTAACGTAAAAAAATTCTGCCCTATATAAATTGGATCGTGGGGACACGCACTTTTGGCCGTCTATCACGGCGAGTGTGTTTTTTGACCGTACTGATCTTTTGTCCGGCCAGATCCTAACCCGTCCACGTGTAAGATCCATAATAAGTGCGATTTCCATGTGCTTCATCACGTGCGAGACCTGTCGGTGGATTCGTAACGGCCACAAACAGACTCGCCCCCACCTTATATTTTCCCCTACTATTTTTTCTCTTTTCCAATAATGCCCCTCTAATCATGCTAGAATTACCTCTGATGTAAATCTAGCGGCTCTGATTTCTCTTTCTTATTTTTTATTTTTTTTTTCAGCTGTTTGATTTCGCCGACAAGTACAGGGGCAAATACGACAGCAGCATCACTGTAGCCCAAAAATACTACCGCTCCATTAGCGGCTACAATGTACGTAGATCTTTAACTTTGGGCTTTTAAATGGGCCGAGTTGGGCTTTACTTAATTGGGCTTTGATTGTAACAGGACGAGCTATTATGGGCCGCCGCGTGGTTGTACTATGCCACTAACAACCAGTACTACTTGAACTACCTGGCCAATAATGCTGAGTCCATGGGTGGAACCGGGTGGAGCATGACCGAGTTTGGTTGGGATGTCAAATATGCTGGTGTTCAGACTCTTGTTTCCAAGGTACGTTTCCATTTACATAATGCTTTGATTTGAAGTTGTTAATGTTAGCAACGTTATTAACATTGACATAATTCTGGTTGTCGATGACGATTTTGAGTATTTAATGTCAGCAATGTTGTTTATTTGAGTCTTGACATTTCAGCGATTATTTTCTTTTAGCCGCCTAAATTGTACTTTGGCATGGTTTGTCCTGGACACAAATTTGTTAGCAGTTTGAAATAGTAGCAATGTCTGAAATTTTAATGTTGACAATGTTGCTAAGTTCTAACTATAAACAAATTTCAGTCATAAGTTAGCGCCTGTTCTGATGACTAGAGCTGTTGCGTGGCAAAAATACAAGCTAATGTTTATGTGGTACTGCAGTTCCTAATGCAAGGAAAGGCGGGTCGCTACGCGTCGGTGTTTGAGAGTTACCAAGCGAAGGCAGAGTCCTTCATGTGTTCTTGCATCGGCAAGGGCACTAAAAACGTGCAAAAGACTCCTGGTGGTCTTGTTTTCAGGCAGAGATGGAACAACATGCAGTTCGTCACAAGCGCTTCTTTCTTGGCCACTGTCTACTCTGACTACCTTGCTTCCTCTGGGAAATACCTCAAGTGCGCCTCTGGTACCGTCCCATCATCGCAGCTTCTCTCCTTCGCAAAATCTCAGGTAATCAGAAAAGTCAACATTTTGACCGCTCAATACTATTAGTATGATCATTGTTGTTGTTCACAAGTTGATTGGAAATATTAACTTCTCAGGTGGACTACATTCTCGGAGACAACCCGAGAGCAACTAGCTACATGGTGGGATATGGAAACAACTACCCTCGCCAAGTTCACCACAGGGCTTCTTCCATTGTTTCTTACAAGGTTAATCCTAAGTTCATCGCCTGCCGAGAAGGTTATGCGAATTGGTACACCAGGAAAGCCAGCGATCCGAACCTCCTCACCGGCGCTATTGTTGGTGGCCCTGATGCTTATGACAACTTCGCCGACGAAAGAGATAACTACGAGCAGACAGAGCCTGCCACTTACAACAACGCTCCTCTTCTCGGCATTTTGGCTAGACTAAGTGGTGGTCATGGAGGTTATAACCAGCTCCTACCAGGTGAGTTTCTTGGTTATTATTATTATTTTTCCATCTTTTCGATAGGCATTTACTTTGTGCTTTGTCTACCCATTTGAATTGTTGTTGACAAATGGATTTCATTTTTCAGAGGTTGTTCCAGCACCTACACATGTTACCCCTCAAAAACCAGCTCCAAATGCCAAAACAAGTCCAGCAACTCCAGGTACTGCATGGCCTTCTTTGTATATATGTGTGCGTATGTACATATGAAAGTGAACTGACTGAGGAGATTGTTCTGCAGCTTCATCTTCTGGTCCAATTTCCATAACACAGAAGGTGACAACTTCATGGGAAGCCAACGGAAAGACTTACTATAGATACTCCTCAATTGTGACCAACAAATCCTCACAGACTCTCAACAACCTGAAGCTTTCAATATCCAAGCTCTACGGCCCAATTTGGGGTCTCACAAAGTCCGGTGATTCCTACACTTTCCCATCATGGCTCAACTCTTTGCCGGCCGGAAAGAGCCTCGAGTTTGTCTACATTCATTCCACTTCTCCGGCCGACGTCTCAGTCTCAAGCTACACATTAGCCTAAAAGGAGAAGAAAAACTCACACACACAAAGGAAAGAAGTTCTCAGTTTCTGGGGTTATAATGTAAGATTTGTGCAGCTATACAAATGCAGTCCAGAAGGTCTTTTTAATTCCTTTTTTTTCTTTTCCTTCTAATCTTTTCTTTTTCTTTTTCTTTTTCTAAGTTTTTATCTTTACTTGTGATTTGGGATCTGAATAGGCTTTTAGGATCAAGATTAGGTTAAATAAGCTTGGAAGGCTGGGGAAGAAAGGAGTGAAGAGACCGTTTAAGAAAAGTGCTCATCCTCTTTCTACTCCAGTACACTATATTATATAGACAGATTTGAGAGAGAGAAAAGAGTGAGAATTGGAGAGTGAAAATGGCTTCTTAACTGATTTTAAGAAGTCCTTCATTTCAATTGTACTTCAGAGCAGCTTCGGATGTCTTTTTTTTTTTTTTTTTTTTCCCGGTGTTTGTGATGTTGTAGTCTTTGCAACAGTGTCATTATCAATTTCAATATCAATATGAATATAGTTTGTGCAACTACATCTTGTTTCTATTTTCTTGATGTAGTTTCTATTTTCTTTCCTATGGCACACCAACTGTTGAACACACTTGTAATTTAATGAAGCAACAAATGAAATATTCAACTGTGAACCAATTGCCAAGAAATTTCTAATTTTAACGACAATTCCACACATGATGACTAAAGAGTTCGAATTACTCGGCCTAAATTTTCAAAAAAACAATAACAAAAACCAGTTATGCAAACAAAGCCAATTTTCTATTGAGCTAGAGAGCTAGAGAAACTATCACGTGCAAAATTCTGATTCTAATATCATGTTAAACAAACTTGGATAAAACTCACCCTTAAAAGCTATCTCTCGAGGCAGGTGTCCAATTCACATAAGCATCATAACAGTCTAGTAACTTAATGAGATAGATTCAATTCCTAACAAAATCACGAAAGAGTTTTTAGATATCCGTCATTCTCTTCCAGACTACACATCTCTATACAACTATTTATCAAGAAAAACATTTGCGTACATCAGGTGATCAACTCTTCTTACGATACAAGAACAAACTCTAAAAGTTTAAAACAGAAACAAGACCTAACATAAGAACCATCAAGGAAAGCTCCTCAGATCCACAACCACTACACTGATATTGTCTTTGCTTCCCCGAGCTATGGCCAGTTCGGCCAGCAAAGCTGCGGCCTCTGCAGCAGTACTACTCCCGCTCAACCCATCCGAAAACCTTCTCCCGATTTGCCCATTGAAGCGCCTTCTTACAATCTCACAGGCGAACTGATTCGACACTACGTCCCATAGTCCGTCGCTCGCTATTACAAGAAACTGATCCGATTTGGTACGCTCCCAGACGATGACCTCAGGTTCAGAGATCACATATGGCTTCAAATAATGATCTCCTGAATCATGAAAATAATGCTTCTAATCAAAATTATTTGAGATAGAAACAGCCTAAAATATTAGACTCTATAAACCGAGCCAAACAGATCCCGCCAATCGAGACATTCAAAAATCGGAATCAGGCTTCACCTTTACGCCATAGGAATTGAAACAAATACAGCAATGGCAATAGTTACTAGCATTCACCATATCTTGATGTTGATGCAAAAATGCACTAAAAACATTTTTCATTGTAGTGTCACTAAATGCGTGTTACTAAAAAAAATACGAAGTTCTTAACGAACCTATTGATCTAGAAGTAGCAAGAACTCCCAGGACGCGGGATCCATTCCAGTTTATGATTCTTCCTCCTGCCGCCTCGACTCTCTCCCTCTCGTCAGGTCGGTCAGGCTGCGCAAGCAAGTTATGAAATAAGAAAAATTGCGCAAGAAAAACCTCATGATGCAAGCAAATTTCACTCTATCAAGCACAAGTTGCATATGCAATCACTCATGAAACCGTGACAAAATTTGCAGTTTCAGACGTGGGGTGGGCTCATTATCTCTGTCATCATATACGTACTCAGCAAAACAGTTGTATAAATTGCATATAGATAAAAACAAATAAATAAATAAAATAAAATCAATACCATGTGATAAAAGTTCTCTTACAAGGCATAGGTGTTGTTAGTTGATCGGAGAAAGCCCAAATCATTAATAAATAAAAATAAAACTTGTTATAGTTATACCTATATATCTTATATATACAGTGACGGAGCGGAGTTAGAATTTTTCTTCAGGAGGACCGATAACTATGTGATGGATAATTAGATGACATTACGGGTAAGTTCGCATTTTTAGGGGCTATTATGAAATTTAATTCAAATTTATAAGATAATTTGTTGAAAAAAGAAAAGTGGATGGAGCCTCCGTGGGTGTATATAAATACTATAGATTTGAAATATGAAAATTACTATCAAAACTCCTCCCCCCACCCACTAAACTATAAACTAAGGTCTGTTTGGTGATTGAATTTGAATTAAAAAAATACAGTTTGAGTTAAAAATTTTTGTTGACTTTTCGGAAAAGACAAAAACTTTTCAGAAAAAGACAAAAACTAAAATAAAAAAGTACAGTTTGAGTTAAAACCCTAAACAAGGCCTAAAATTTCGTTTGATATTTGAGTTGAGTTTGAGATGATATAAAATTTTTAAATTTGAATTAAGTTGACTTTTTAAAAATTAATTATAAATTTTATTGATATTTCAAAAAAGATAAAAAATTTAAATTGAGTTTGAGTTAAATTCATTCAGTAAACATAGTCTAAGAGAAAACAAAAGTATTTACAGGAGTTTCAACCCACCCAAAGAAGATAATTATGATTAAATTTATTAAAATTAAACAAATTACTTCAAATTTGTGAAAAAAAAAAAAATTTGTGCAATGCGAATAATTACTTTGAAAAAAAAAATCAGAAAATAAGAAAAGGCTCGTGCGTCACCTTGTGGTCACGTGACAAGGGCACAGAACCACCGTCGCGACACAATACCGCCCTGGAATCACCGCAATTGGCCACCACCACCACCCCTTTCCCCACAATGACGACCACCGCAGTAGAACCCACCGTGTTCAACGCCACAGCCTTATCACCGCCGCCCTCCTCCATATCCTCCTCCTCCTCGATCGTTCGACAACCACCGACCTCCTCGTCCATCTTCCGAAAGCACGTCTTCAACACCTTCTCCCACTCCACCGTCCCCCCGCCGCCGCACGATCTATGAACCTTCCCCTCCACCTCCTCCTCCAGCAGCCGGTGAAGCCGATCGCGGCAGGCATTCGCCACTCCCGACCCTCCGTGGCCGTCGTACACCGCGAAGAACTGGTACGAATCGAACTCCGCCACAGCCACCGCGTCCTCCATGTTTCTCCGCCGTCCGATCACCGAGATCCACCCGTGCGACACGCACTTCAAGCTCCTAATCCCTCCTTCTCCGTCTTCGTTTTCCTCCAACTCGCTATCGGTTTTCCCGATCAACCTCCGGTCTGAAGATTCCGACAGCGGCGAATCCCGCTGGCTCGAATCCTTCGACGTAATCGCCGAGACCTCACACGAATTGATCTCTCCGATGCCTCTCATTCTCTTGCTCGTGCAAAAATCCTCCAAATGCGATTCCATCTCCTTCGGATTTAAGCTCTCCATGGACTTCAGCAGAGCGCCTAGCCGCTTCCGACGATCATAATCTCTCGCTTTCAGATCTCCAACTTCCTCAATCTCCGCCTTCTCCGATCCCGTCGTGGCGCTCCGCAGCGTTCCTTCTCATCAATTTTCTATCGTTTTCCTCTCTTGATTTTCTCGGGAAATTTTTTTTTTTTTTTTTCTTTTTCCACCTACAGGAGAATTTTTGAAAATCTTATAAGCTGGTGGAGAAGAGATCTGGAGCGTTGAAATGGAGGAGATCCCTTGGATGGAGGCCACCTGGTACTCCCAATGACGGTCTTTTACCGGGAAAAGTCGGAGGTTTGAGAATGACGTGGACGATTTGGATTGGAAAAGGACACGTGGCCAGAAGATTGAGGGAGAGGTTGTGGGATTTTGGCGGGAGTTGTGGTTTGGGAGAGGTCGTTAAGGCTTAGTAGGACGTGCTTGATTTTTGAAATGATTACGTGGCGTCTCTCATTTTTTGGCGGTGCTTTTGTTGTTTGGGGATGTATAGTATAGGATTCACATCATTTGTTCCTATATTCAAATTGTTATAATTAAGATGAAATTTTTTTTAATATAAAATATTTGATTTATCATTTGAATTAGTGTTTCAGATATGTTTATAATCGGAATAGAATTATTTGAGTTAAAAAAAAAAAATGATTTGAACGCAAATTTATAGATGTGTGTTTTGATTGGTATTAGAAACAGTTATTTATATCGAAAATCTAAATTGTCTTAATTAAGATTATAATAAATATGTCTAATCATCAAAATTTTATGGAGAGTGTCGATTTTGAATTGGGTTTAAATTGATCTTCTTTGTACACTTTTCATTATGTATTCTCTTGTTAAACGGTAATTTTAAAGATTTATTTGAATAAGATCATCCAAATATTTTTAGGTGGATGATATAAATACTCTTTTAATATTTTAAATGATGTCTAATCAATATTTATTATTATATAATTAATGCACTCCGAATGTTAAAATATGATGGAATCAGTTAAAAAACATTTTAAAACTTTAAAATAACTTAATATAATGTAATCAACTACACGTAACTTAGAACACTAAAATTAAACAAATGAAGGTACTAAAAAAATCCACATCTACTTTGATCGTCAAAAATTAATTTAACCTCATATGTATGAAAGTAAAATATCTCATAATATTAGCTCATGTATGAGATAATTTTCGAAGTGTACGCATGTTATTGTAAGGTATTTCTTGACAAAACTACCGGCAGCACACAGGAAATCTAATGTTCATCCCAAATAAGGGCATTTTGTTTTTGTTTTTGTTTTTTGTTTTTTGTTTTTTTAATGGCATATCGATAGAGAGAGAGAGAGAGAGAGAGAAGGCGCCGAATGTTGAGATGAAAATGGTCATCAATTCATCATATATCTATCAACACTTCAAAATAAATGTCTGCAGATTATAACAAATTCAGTGGACATGCGAAACTTATCTTATTATATTATGATATATAGGTAATATATCTTATCTGTAATTATATTTCCTATATGTAAATGATATACTTTACTACTTGATTCTTTTTTTTTTTTTTTCATTTTTAGTAACTTACTAGACATAAATTCATAATATAAAGTTATAAACCAGATAGAGTTCTTAAAAAATAATATGATATGTAATAGGGGTGTTCGTTCATCGTCATCAAATCTATCATTGAGAGACTAACAATTGATAAAAAAAAAATTTAAATTTTCCAATATAAATGTTACTCGAATTGAAACCTTATATGTGTGTGCATATGATCCATTTTTTCTTACAATATTTTTATAATTAAATAAGTATATATAGGTTGAAGTTTGAATATTTGAGTTTAATTGATGTTTGTATGAAACAGTGGATTGTTAGGCTTTAATTTAGTGTATTAAAAATACTTAAATTTGATTATGTTGTTATTTTATTAACTATTTTACATTATAGTGTGTTTATTTTAGTTTTTAAAATCTAAGGATTGAATACGTGAATTCAATTTATAAAATCCAATGCCTATAGACTAAGATCGAACTGGATTAACTAATGAATTGAGAAAATAAAGATTGAATTGGACTATAAAATAAGTCCAATTAATCCATATAAATCAATCGATGAACATTTTTAATATATAATATGCAAATTGGAGAGTTTGTGCTTTATCTGCATGCACGGGGTTTCAAGATAAAAGGAATGTAGCACCATATACTTCAGGGAAGAAGAGTACTTTTTTAAACCTGCAGAGTGTTACAAAATTTGCCGACAGCCTTATACACAAAACCAAGCCGTTATAATAACAATGGTTCATAAGAATCTAGACTAGAACCGCTTAAATTGATCTTGGATAATTTAAAAAATAAATTGAAAAACATATTAATATAAACGCAATGACACTTTCATTTATGAATCCTCTCTGATTGGTATGCTTGTTGTTATTCTATATTTATATATATATATTGTATATGTTATATATCTGAAGCTCAGTTGAGATATTTGATTACTGCACAGAACTTGTTCGGCGAAGGAATGAGAAAAAAGCGGCTGGTTAATAATATTTAAAAGTGGAGTTTGGATGTTTGATGTGATCACGGGTTCATGAGATTCGAACATGCGAAGAGAGCGTCATCGAAAGACCTGACAACGAGGCCGCAAAAATATGCAGCAGCTAGCAGGTTTTCGACTTTTCAGTTCGAGTTTTAACCAATTTCTATGAGCGGAAAATCTTAAAAAAAAAAAAAAAAAAAAAAAAAAACAAACAAACACAACTTGACGTCTGAGTGACAATCACCTCGTAATTACACACTACGAGTCTCTTGTTTGTTTCTCTTTGTGTGCGTTGAATCATTATGCCGTTCTCTCTCTCTCTCTCTCTCTCTCTCTTATGCCTTCTCTCTCTCTCTCTCTCTCTCTCTCTCTCTCTCTCTGTTTGGTTTTTTCTCAGATCTTTTCCATTTCTTTGATTTGTTCAAGGTGGGTTCTTTATATCGACTGTGTCCTGTTCCTCGGATATTTTGGGAGAGTTGTGTTTTACATACACACACACATGTAGTTGGCCTAACTCATGCCACAGAAAATTAAACAATCACAATAGAGCGTTCGAATTATATAATGTGGCTATGGCTTATCTGATTGTATGTTTTCTAAACTTATTTAGCAAATTAGTTTTATTAAAATTTCAAAATCCGTTGCAATACATTAAAGTCGTATATGCGACCTTTTGTTGAAAACAGTCGAGGTCTTTTTTTCTTTTTAAAATGGATCTCATATACACAAATGTCCCTCATGTCCATGATAAAATAAAGGATAACAGCTCTATAAGTTGGACAGAAAAAAAAAAAAAAAAAAAAAAGGACATTCTTAATAGTAGGTCATGTACGAGTCACATACAAAACAAACCATAAAATAAATAAATAAATTTAACATCATTTCCAATTGGGGTTAATTGGTTTGAAATTGGACAAGTCCACTGTCAAAAATTTTAGTTCCAAAAACGATTTGTCAAACATAAAATAATTTAGGGGGGCAACATAAAATTAAAAAAAATATTATTATATTTATCTGGCCAAAAATAAATAAAGATTAATTTCGAGAATTCCTTCTAGACTATAACTCTAGTTTACTTTGTCCCATGAATTGTCAAAATCATTCAAAATGACCTCATTCATGTGATTAAAGGTTTATTTTAAAAGCATTCCCAATGCAACGTCAAATTGATGTGTCAATATCATATTTTAGTGCTTGGATGAAAAATCTCTCTCCAAGGTTTTTTTGTACCATATTTAGCAATTGTTATACTTAACAACATGTCAAGTTTAGCGTTTCACTTTTATTGGTTAATTTATTAACCTTTTTATTTACCCAAAAAAGATATTTTATTAACTTTTTCAACCAATCATTGCAACACTCATTTTTAGATTATTTTAAAATTAAAAATTTACTTTTGCTTGTTACAAGTTTAGTGTCCGTTTTGGGAGAAAATCTAGAGATGATGTAGTAAAAGTTATGTTGAAAATATGTATTTGAGTAGAAAACTTTTAAAAAAATTATGTGATATAAAAAATTATATAAAAATTTAAAATGTGTTCAGAAAAAAATATACAAAATAAATATTTTCTTATTCGTCTTATCATTATGAGCATTTTAACTTAAAAATCATCTAACTCCGATTTAAAATAAGAAAATTATAAATTTTTAAAGTTTAAGTTTTTAAAAAATGAAAGAGAGAAAATTTAATGTAAAATTAAAATTTTAAAATTCTGATAATGAAACATCATTTCTAGTTGGCGCCCCAATCAGGCCCTTAATTATATTTAAAATAGTTGATATGCTAATAAGTATATTAGTGATTTATCATTGATTGACATTGTTAAATATTAATTGATATTGGTCAATTGACTTGTCAATTATCGATGATATTTCTAAGAAAATGACTTTTTTATTCAACAAAACTTGAGACATTATTTAAAATAATGCTTAAAAATGGCCAATCATAAATAAATCTTATGTACAGTCTGCGAGAGAATGAAATTTCAAATTAAAGGGGTTCGTAATTTAGGAGACCAAAAAAAAAAGTCTAGCCAAATGAAAATGTTAAGAGACCTTCGAGACGGATAGCAACTAGATGGGTGTCTTTCATGCTTTTGGCTTGTTTGCACTCTTGTACATGTTGTCAATCACATTCTGCGACCAAAAGTTTCCAGTTAGTAATTTAGTCATAACGACTTTTTCCATTTGTATTGATTGAGAATAAATAAATAAATAAGTATTCATAAATGCTTCAACAGATAACGTAATTAATATCCTTTTTAAGTAAGAATAAATGGATTAGTAAAATGAGCATGTAAAGCAACTTGCAGACCGGGAGAAAGTTAACAGCTGGGATTTCTAACATTTAAAACGTGGATGTATCATCCAACACCGAGATCATCTACATTGAATCAGGCGATCGAAAACGAGAATCATTCTGAGAATTCGGGGAAAATGAATGGAATCTACCTGATAGTATTTGAGCAACTGCGGTCTCTTTTTCTTGTATGTTGGAGTTATAAGGTCACGCTCTATGTCAAATGGCACCGGGTCAAGGTGAACGGCTCTTATGCACTCAAAACCTTTTAACTGCCAGGAGCAACGTCTAAGCATTAGACAAAGCTTCCGGTGGTTTTTCAGAACTCAAACATTTCTTCGACCTGATAAAAGGTTTGAAGTTTGGAAAAATACATAAGGAGGAACAGACAATACCTTTTTCTCTTTAGCAACCTTGTTGAGCTCCCCAATAATGTATTCCTTCGCCCTTGCATCTTCACAAAGGGATTGGAAGTCAGAGGATATGTGATTCTCTTCAGCCCAACGTTCAAGCATTGGCTGGTTAGGGTTGACAACAGCGACAAGGAAGGACTCAAAGCTGCTACCGTAAACCCATATCTGAAATTGACAGGACAAAAGACAACGGGTGAAAAAACTAGTAGTTAACTTCCAGCTGATGATATAAAAAGCTAGGACAACAACCTTCTCTGTTTCTTTGCACAGTTTCAAAACTACACCGGTTCATCAAAGGAATACCTAGCATTTATCATACTTTAAAAATGCGTTTTACATCGAGACACCGTAAAGGTGCATCAATCCATCAAAAAAGTCACCTTACTGGATCAATTAGCCATTTACCCAGCACTTCCTTGTTGAAGATAATGAGAAACATGTAAAGTACGAAATAATAAACCTTTCCCCCATTTATGCATGAAGAGTAAGAAATATGTCCTGCCCACAACTAAAGGCGAGCTCAACTGTGACTATCACTATCAAAAATATCTCTTCCAATGACTACATAAACTAACCAAATTCAAACAAAGAACCAATCCGGTTCCAGTCTACGAGTCAAATAAAATCAAGGCTATCCCATTTACTAGATTGTTTTATATCAATAACAGCCACAAAAGACAAACAGGGGCAGGCAGAACGTTAACTCACCGAATCAATGTCAGAAACAAGACCATAAACGTTCTCCAAGTTCTCCACGGCAACATATTCTCCTTGTGAAAGCTTGAAAATATTCTTCTTGCGGTCGATAATTTTCAAGCTTCCATCTGGTTGCCACTCACCAACATCACCTGTTGCAGAGATGTATATGAGATACAGTGATAGAAATATATATCAACTAAAATCAAGAGACACAATCCATGTAAATATAAGCAAAGACAACAAGATGCGGAAACCTGTATGGAACCATCCATCAATCAGGACTTCTCTGGTGAGGTCTTCACGTTTGTAGTACCCAGAAAACAAAGGGCTTCCCTTCACACATACTTCTCCACGCGGGACTTCAGCAAGGGCATCATATCCCATTTCAGGAACAGATTCCAGGCATACATCAACATTTGGTACCGGAGGGCCCACTGAACCAAGCATTGACATTTCATTTGGCAAGGAGACAAATGTTCCCGCACAAGTTTCAGTCAGACCTACAGGAAGATCGACACAGAATACATTAATCATGTACAAGTACTAGCACCATGCTTATAGTTAAAAAGGAATAAAAAAATGCACTAACAACAAATTCCAGCAATGTGCATGTTCAATATGAGCCAAAGAGAGGGGAAAACAAAGAAGACAAGGAGATAAATGTAATTTGGTGAAAACTTCAGAAGATATCATACCATATCCTTGCAAAACATGAGCACATGTCACCACTCGTAAGAAGGCTTCAACATGAGTAGAAAGAGGTGCAGCTCCGGACAAAATAAGGCGTACGTTACCTCCTAATCCTTGTTTAACCTGTAGGCATCAGTAAAACTAATGAGATTGAAGCTTGAAAGTAATAAACAGGATCTTCTAATCATTTTTTATTCAAGACAGAGCTGGTAAGAAAGATGATGAATATCTCCACCACCTTACTAAATACAATTTTGTCAAATATTGGAGCTGCTTCTCCATGCTTATGCCCCTTTCGCATGAAATGTTGCTTCCTGTAGGAAGGAGGGGAAAAATTTTATCAGATAAAAGATGAATGACTCATAAATATTTAATCTCTTTTCTTGTTTCAACAAAGCCTAATCCTGAAGCAGGGGTTCACTAAACTTTGCTGAGAGTTCCAAGTAAATAAGAATTTATGCACCACAAAGAAAATATACACCAAATGTTTGGTTGTAAAAACAACAATCATCTAGAAACATATTAAAAATATTGTCGTTGAACAGAAGCAATCATCTTGTACTTGAAATGAAGCCCATGAGAAAGGAAGTAATTAAAAGAAAGAATACGTTAAATGTAAAAGTAGCGCATTGACGAAGTACAATTTACTCATGTATTTGGGAGAGAGAGAGACAGTGCACTTACAAGGAGTATGCAACATTGAACAGTGTCTTTTTCAAGAAGCCACCACCAGAAATCTTCTGTGTCAAGCCTGGAATTTTAACAGCAATTTAAGTGTAGTAGAGGACGATGGAAAACTCTCACCAAATATTATTTCCCAATATAATTGCACAAAACAGGAATGTATGTCTGGTGGCGCAAAATTTACCAGAGTAGACTCTGTCCAGCACACGGGGAACAGCACAGAAAATAGTTGGTTTTAGCTCCCCAATGTCTTCGAGTAATAATTTGACATCCTGCATATTTACCAATGATCAATTGCTGAATTTAACTTTCATTTGGTTGTCTAGTTATCTGGTAACTGATAAGAACTTACCCCACGCCAGAATCCTATTGAGGCACCATGCATAATAAATAACTCCTCAATCGCCCGGTCAAAGATATGCGCAAGAGGAAGATATGAAAGAAATACATCTTTGTCATGCAACTATAGAGGAAAAAAGTACAGTGCACAAATAGTCAGCTCACCAAAAAGAATACATGCAGCTAGATCATGCATATATTACGTGAAGTCTGTAGCATTGGCTTATTCAAAAACATCTTGAAATAGAAATGTGAAGGTTGAAATTAGAAAGACTTACGTCTTCATTTACACTGCTTAGTAGTAGCTTCACTCCACCCAGAAAAGAAATGATGCTCTCATTGGATAATAATACGCCCTTGGGGTCCCCAGTAGTTCCACTGGTATACATTATAGTACATATATCACTTTTCCTTTTCACTGGAAGGTCAAAATTTTTGTCGTTACCCTGTTAGAAACAGAAAACGAAGCTGAATCAATATTGTGAAATCCTAAACTATCCAAAAGAAACATAAGCCAAGACAATTTTGAAACATATATCAAGGCCTTTTTTTTTGTTTTTTTTTTTGGGGGGGGGGGGCGCGCATAAATACAGTCTGGATATCAGGGAATTGCAATTTTTCTTTTTCATTTCTCACAAAATATGGTAGAAGTCAGAGGAACTGAATATCTGAAAGGATCGGTGGAGTCAAATAAAATATCCTACCAATTGCAAAAATTCTTCCCAGGAATGGATAGTCAACCCAAACTTTTCAACGGCTTCCCTTTGTTCAGGTGTAACGTTGCCAAAGCTCACAAGCGCTGTAGTATACATATATAGTTATTGCTTACTGACAGATGTATAGACAAAATAATCCATAAAATGCACACAACTTACTTCTCAGATACTTTGTCGTGTTAGGTATAACTTTCAACAGCTGAAAAAGGGCGGAAAAAAAGTAGATATAAGTCCAAGACTATAGCAACCATTAACTCTCAAATTGCCAGCAAATTAGAAGCACTACAGCATTAATTTCCAGAATTAGCGTTTTTGATAAATTATGGGATAAAAGTTGCGTAACTCTGAAATGTACCATGGATTTAATATGGTCGGGAGATTTACAAATTCAACATGTGTACCTCGGGGATCTTTTTTTCTTCTGCAAAAGCTATTGAAACCTCAGAATGCTTTATGATGAATTCCACAGCACCAGCACCTACAACATGAGCAGAAGTAAGGCCAAACATATAACAACATCATATTTTGCATATTAAAAAAAAAAAAAAACCATCTTTTATGTTAGCTACATGATGAAGAAGGGGCATGAATACCTAAGGTGTCATATAAAGGAACACAATAGAGTGCATGAGCATTGCAAGCCTGCATCATAAGTTTTGCAATATTAATTAAAATCTTCAAGCAAAAAATAAACTTTCTAGAAACAACAAAACACAAGCAAATCCCAAGTTAAATGGATAGATATTGTCAGATACAAGCAGTGAAGCCAAAAATTTGCACAAAAAATAAGCCTAATGAGGACGACATATGACATGGATAACGCCCTAGACGGCTACACCGAGAAGAAGAAACAGAAAGTAACTACAGATTACAAGATACACTTGGAGAAACCACCATGCATTTGAATACGAAGGAGTGAGAATAGAGAATTAACCAATTTATTATCAGTTAAAAAGACACGTACCTGCATGCTTATCATCCACTCTGGGCAATTAGCACCATAAATACCGCATTTGTTGCCCTGCAAGTAGAAAGAATTAAATTAAGTGCGCTTTATTAGCTCAAATGAATTCTATTTTTGTTTGTAGATGATAAAAATAATAAATCCAACAAGATCATACAGAGACTTACTTTGCTAAAACCGCAACTACGCATCGCGTTTCCAATTTTAATCACCAAGTCATAAACTTCTCCATAAGTTAGCCAAACATATTTCCCAGCCTGCAGCCGAAGAACCACATTTCAAAGTTTTAGCTTAATACTGAACAGGTTCATAAAAGCACATTAATTTTCTGCAAAAAATACCTTCCCATTCACAATTTCCCGACGACCAAGCATTCGATTTTCGGGACACCTCTCCACGGACATCCTACGCAACAAACACCATCAATTAACTCCAATTGACAGGTGAAGAACTTAAGAAAGTAATGCCGTTTTCTGCTATGAAGTTATATCTCCACAAATTTTTCTTTTTTTCCAATCTGATAATTTGGGCGTCCTAGCTTCGATCTGATAAAATAGCAGTGTCAAAAATTTTGTCTCTAGCCTATGGATTCTACCACAAGGCCATAACTTTGGTCAGACTAAACTTTCCACGTTTCAATTCGAACCAAATCATTTGTTGGAACTTGGAATCATCATAACAAAAAACCACCAAAAATCAAATCAAATTTCAAGTAGAAATTCTCCGAAACAGTCATTTCCTTGCAAAAGCGATTTCAGGATCGAATCTTTTCTGTGCGCCGGTAGGATTTTCTAGGAAACCAAACAGAGCAGAAGAATTTCAAAAAGCAGAAAAGAAAGCGAGAAAATTGTACCGGAAAACATCCCAGCAAGACTCCAATCCGTCAATCGGCGGCGGAAATCCGTCCTTGGCGAAGATGCTGCGATAAACAGGTCCTACTGACGGCCTTCCATCTCTGGCTTCCCTCGCTTTCTCCACCTCAATTATGTACTTCTTCTGCGCCATCTCTCTGTCTCTCTCTCTCTCTCCCCTCAGTCCAAGATCCAAATCCGATCTCACTCTAAAATAAAATATGCGATATGTGAACGAAAATTGTTTGGATTTATACGAGAAAAGGAAAGAGCCGTGAACAGTTAGGTGCCTTTTGGTGGCCAGAAATGCAGAAACTGGGAATCAAATAATCATATATAAATGTATGAATATCTATATACGTGCAGTGAGGAAGGTCAGAGAGTTTGTTCGTCGTGTATTTTGTTTTGTTCACTGGCGCAGCTGGTTCGCATTGACTCGTAAACGAAACGAAAACTTTTTTAGAGAGAGAGAGAGAGAGAGGAGAGAGAAAGGGGTGGGGGACCATATTGTGAGCCATACTGTGAGCCACAGTGTTTTTTTTTTTTTTTTTTTTTGTCATTTTTTGCCTAAACAATAAGTGAACAGAGTCATTATTAGATTTTCAAAAAAGAAAAAACGAAGTTATTAGCAAATAAGGTAGTTGCAGATATTATAATTCCTTTGATAAATTATCTTAAATTTAAATTTTTTATCTTAATTTTTATTTTTTTTTTAAATTTAATAGTAATTATAATTAATTTTTAAGAAATTAATCAATTTAAATTTAAAAATTTTAACTTAATACCAAATGGAGTCTATATACTATCCTTTATATATATTTATATATATTTTTTAATATGGGATTTTATAATATTTCGGAAGCTAATTTCGGGTTAAATTAAGCCTGTTTTCAGGAGAGGAAAAAGTTAATTAAAGCCTGAAAGACTGGTCAATCTCAAAATAGCCGTTCGATTTTCAACTTTTCAATATTTTAGGTTTGCCAAATATGTAGGCTTCTTCGTAAACCATCCGATAAGTCTTGACCTTTGTTTACTTCAATCGTTATACAGTTTAGGATAATTACCTGTTCGGTTCGTAATCTTTTATGAGATTGTGATTTAGTCCTCTTTTTTCTTTTTCTTTTTTGTGATAAAATTTTTTAAACTCTTTAAAAATATATAAAATGATCATTTTTGTTAGTGGATGTTAAAAATTTAACAAAAAAATACCGCGTTAATCACACATGTTTGCAATTTGTGTAATTAAATAAATAATTTATATGATTCAATTTAGATGTACCAAACATGTGTTCCATTTCACCCAATTTTTAACTTTTGTTAGTAACAATGATTATTCTGCCCCTTTTTAAAGAGTTCGGGAAGCTTTTAGCCCAAAAAAAAAATAAAGGAATTGAGATCAAATAGCAAATTCATAGAAAAATTAGAAACCAAACGTGTAATTTACTTTAAATTTAATCTCATTATGCTTTTTGGGATTTTTTTTTTTTTCCTCCTCTTTTTTTTCGCTTTAAGGAAAATGACAAGAGGAAAAGTTTAGACAGAACAATATTTCAATTTTTTCCTATTTTAAAGAATTTTGACACAAATATTCGTTAAATTTATGTTTAAATGATTTATAATACATATCATTTTTTGTTTTTGCTTATTTCTTTGGGTTAAAATTCAATATAATTATTCATTTCTAATACAATATCAGTTAAGAGTGAAAAAAATAAAATCATAAGGCACAATAAAAAATTAAAAAAAAACATAAACGAATTGTTTTATTATTAGTTTCTACAAGAAGAACTCTTATTTTGTATTAATAATGGTAAAACTGCCATTTCAATCAAATTAGTTTTTCAATTGTTTGATGTAATATAACTAGAGTATTTGACATTAACATTCATAGATTAGATAGTTAACATTCATAGATTATTTCAATCAAATTACACTTTTTCCCCCTAAATTGTAGGACTTGTCACAAAATAGTCTCCGAACTTTAATTTATAATATTATTTCCCCCTAAATTTTGGAAACGTTTGCACAACTCATACTTCAAACGAGTATAATGTATATTTTTTTGGTAAAAAATTAATTGAGGTAGAAAATTTACAAACTTTTCTAAAGTTCTGAGAAAAAGAATGTTACAAATTAAAATTCGAAGAGTATTTTGTCACAAGACCTGAAGTTCAGAGTGAAAAAATGTAATCTATCCAAAAATTAATCCATCCATGGAAAATTAGTTTAGTCAATAGTACAATAATGTTTTTTAAAAAAAGTGTATAGTTATATTTTTTTTCATGGTTATATTTTTAATCATCGAGTAAGAGATCATTTAGTCCTCTAATTGAATGAGAGCACAGCTCAAAATTAAAAAAAAAAAAATTAGGGATAGGATAGTTAAAATTTCAAAAATTCAATTCAACAAAAAAAAATGATATTAATTTGATCCAACGCTATCATAGCATTTTTTTTTTATTCATGAATCATAAAATTATAATCATAGCTAAGTGTCAACGATAATCTTAAACAATTTTTAGCACGTATCCCAAACCAAAACTATCTATTGATTACTCAAATATAAAATTAGATACGTATATGCCTCTTAAAAAAAAAAAAAAAAGATCCGTATGTATATTTTCCGGCTCTAAAACGGACACCAATACGTATATTTCCAGCAACACAAATGTGAGATACGTGGCAGCCTGGCAACAATAAAATACTGGATACGTATTGATTGCGTGTTCTATGTTTCACCAATTCAATTCCACATTTATTTTAGAGTTTGATTTAGATGAAATAAAGGAACAAAAAAAAAAAAAAAAAAGAAACACTAGAAGTGGAAATTATTTTTAGGATTCTTTTCTTTCCCTAAAAAAATGTAGAACACAAAGGAAAAAAAGGAGGGGGAACAAGTAGATTTTGTTCCTAAAATGGAATTGACAAGCCAATAATTTAACATAAGACTTAAATCCTCTCTTTAGATAATGGGCCAGACTAGTTCCCCAACTCTTCCCCTTTTTTACCACCTTTTTTTTTTTTCCTTCTTCTAATTTTAAGTTAAATATAAGAATATCATAAATTTAACACCCTCTTATATTTATGTCCTATACATTAAAGTTGATATTTTATTATTTTATAATATTAAATTTATTAATTTTAATGTTAAAGTAAACAAAATTATAAAAAAATACTGAAATATAACTCTCTACCTAATTTTCTCTTTAATTTTTTCATACTTACAAGGTACCAATTCTCTCTTTTTTTTTATTCAACTTTTTGAGAAATTTGAAACTATATAATTTTAAAATAACATCAAAATAATATCATAGTCAAACAAATATAAAAATTTAACGAAACTTATGAATATTAAACATCCTAAACTAAAAAATAAAAAAAAAATTAAGAAAAAAGCCCTATCACACAATTCTCGTCAGAATGAAACTATATTTCCACGATGGAGTACGAGAATATGTTAATCCTTAAACTAGGCACAAGAGATAACAACAACTTTCCCAATGATTAAAGATATTTGGAGCCTTAAACTAGGGATTAAATAAGTTAAAGGCAATTATAAAACCTTTTTAATTATGAGTTATTAAGAAGATTAAAAATATATGCTCAAGCGATTGAATACGTGAGCGTGTAATTCATGATTGAAATCCTGAACTTTTCATTTTTTTAATAATCATAAAATTAAAAAAAAAGATTAAAAATGTATAATGTTCAAAACAAATAAATATACGAAACAAACGAAAATTTTGAAACCAACGATGGAAAGCTATAGCCTACAAAGGGTTAAAAAGTCGAATAATAAAAAGTAAAGTAAAGAAAGAGTGCAAAAGAAAATGGATAAAATTTTTCAACGGTCAAAATTTCCACCCCCTACTGTAAGTAATTTTTAACTAGCCTGCCATAGTGGAAGCGTTGAACGCATATTATTAAGACATTTCTTCGAACAAAGTTAACAAGAATTTATTCTTGGATTGATTTGGAGAACTTTCTTTGGAATTTCTCTAGAAACTTTTGAAATTTCTCTTCTCTGGAAACTTTATGTACTCTTTTTTTGTGTCCAAATTTTTATTTTATTTTTTTTTTTTTTTAGGGAAAGCAAAAAAACAAATAAAGTGGGTTGAATAAAAATATGTCTATTGTGATCTTACTTGTGAATAGGTGAAAGCTTACGCGAAAATGACACTCATGACGTTTTTGTGACGTTGTAAGACAATTCTATCATTTTTTTTTTTTTGTCAATTTTATCATTTTTTTGTCTTGTTTTTCTACAAATAAAACAGCTTCGCACCCAATTTTCTTTAACGTAAACATCACTCCAAAAGAAGTGGAAAGAAAGGGGAAAAGAAAAATTGTTTTCAGTTAGTTCTTGTTGTTCATATAATCGTCCCGAAAAAAGTCAAAGGCTCAAAGCTAATCCAAAAGGATAAATATAATACTGATGAGAAATCAAGACGATATATTAGTTTAGAAAAATCTGTACGAAAAGCATCAGGTCAAGAAGAGGAATTCTATAGGAGAATGACATATATATATATATATATATATATATATGCTTTTCCCTCCACTTGTTTGCACATATATACGTAAGTGCCGTACATAAACTTACAATTATCAGAATAATTCAACAAATCTGATCATAAACAAAAATCAATACAAACAATTAATTAGGGCTTCCAGAAACAATTATGTGAGATTTTTATCAATCCGAATAATACTTAAAAAAAAAAAAGAAAAAAAGTTCTCTATGATCATCTTTAGATGTATATTTTATTACATAAAGTCAATGCATATATAGCTAAAAATATCTAGAAAGGATTTGTCATGATCTTCAGAATCGCTTGACTCTTTCAAAGGTTAATGTTATAAGCTTCCACATAAAATGTTCATTGGCTTGTCCAGACTATGAATTGGGACAAACTGGAAGCCAGCCAATAAATATTGGATTGTTGTAAATACTTAGTGGGTGTCTATTAATCCTATAATTTCAATGTTTTGAATTCCATAACCCCCAAAATTACTTCAATTTTGTAAACTCAAAGATTTTGTAAATCGTGAGATTTAATTCTTCATACCAAACTCTTTATCTCATTGATTATCTTTGTAATAATGACATATTATATCATCTAAATTTATTAATTTATTATATAAAAAATATTAAATATTAAATATTAAAAATATATAAATAAATGATGAGTTGTAAAAACTTAAAAGAATTCTAAAGTACAATTATTGAGATCCTAGAAAAGAAAAAAATGATACAACAAATCCGAATCCCAATGAAATGAAATCATTCTCTTATTTTATTGTGTTTTTATCTCCTTTCCTTGTTATTTTCTATTGTTTTATTTGCTTTGTTTTATGACAGACGAGTTTAAGTTATCACATTTTTATTTAATACTAGTGCTTATCCTTCAAATTATATCGAGATATGTGCAGATCTCATTAGTTGTCATAAATATTTTGGTCAATTATTCAATTTGTTACCATCTAATGATCTATACATATAAAATAACGATAATAAAAGAATCAATAATAATATATTTTTTGCAGAAAATCAATTATGGTAATTAATGTTTCTCATTCGTTGTCCGTATTGCTTGATTTCATTGTGGGTTTTTTTTTTTTTTTTCTTGGTTGGAAATTGTGGTAAATCGTTGAAGTGCAAGTAGTTTGGATAAAAAGGAATATTTCAAAGAGTTGCATTATACATTTATGGTAAGTAGTTGGAAAGTGATGGGAAGTAATCAATAATGTTGCGGAAATTCTATTAATTTATTATTTTTTTCACCATTAGTTCAAGACTAAGCATACCTTTGATGCTTAGGTTGGATTATAAAATTTATGTTTAAATTAATTATACATTTATTAAGATGTTTAAATTATTAGAATTAAAAAGTGTAAAAACTTGAAATATGTTTGTGAAAAAAATATCAATATGGAGCTTGTTTCATTCGTCTTAAAATTCTATACAATTAAAAAAATTATCTTATTTGGATTTAATTATGTAAAATTATGAACTTTTAACGTTTAAATTATAAAACTATACGAATAGTAAAATTAAGAGAAAAAGATAAAAATTATATTGTAATTTAAGATTTGAACTATAATACCAAAAATATACTAAGTCAAAAGTCAACTTGTATTTAGTACGTTTCAAGATTATGTAAAAATAAATCAGATTTAAATATGCATATGAAATTAGAACCTGACCAAAATATGACACTTCATAATAAAATAATACCAATAGAAATTTTTTTTAAATTTTATATTTGGGTGGGTTGGGGGGTGGGAAATAATTGCTGTGTTTGTCAATTCAATGCTGACCATCACGATTCAAGGGAAAAAATTAAATATTTTCTTTTGTCTGTCGCTGTCGCTTGATATTGATAAACCATTTTAAACTCAAAATTTTCATTTTAATTTTTATTTTTTTTTTAAAAATCAACAAAAATTATAACTAATTTTTAAAAAATCAACCAATGTAAACTTAAAAATTTTAACTCAAACTGTCACATCAAACGAAACCTTAATCTTTTTAAAAAATACACCATGCTCCATGAATAGTCAACATGAGCGCAAATTCGAAACATACACGGGATGGGAAATGAGGAATTGACTCTATATGAAGCCAGCTCTATGCTATATATTTTTGCTTGTTTTTTTTTTTTTTTTTTTGTGGGGTATAATTTGCCCTTTTATAGTTCGACCTCAATAAATTTGGTGACTTTTGGTTGCCTAACCATTCAACCATCCTCCTTAGTGCCTCATGTTCTAGAAATACTTTTTTTCCCCCCCTTATTTTCAATCCATATTAGTCTCTATTAAACACTTGATTGCTCTCACTTTTATTTTCTTTCCATTAACTGCTGTGATGAGTCGGCCATTCGCCACCCATTTATGATTGTTGATTTTTCAGAACTATTCCCTAAATATAAAATGAAAAATTTAAGATAAAAACTATATTTTAATTATCAGATTGAATTTTAATGGTTAAATGATAGCATTTTTGTACAATTCCTACCGACATAAGTATGTTCTCGTTGATCAATTTAAATCTTAGGACCCATTTGGGGTGATTTTTGGAAAAGTATTTTTCCAAAATTTTTTTTTTTCATTTCCTTCCAATTTTACTATTTATTTTTATAAATATTTTCATAAAACACAAACTTAAAAAGTGGAAAAACTCAAAACTCTCAAGCAATGAAAGTAAAAAAAAAAAAAAAAAAAAGGAAAAAAGAAGCTTAAATCATTCAAGATTTTCAGTTCATCTCCCTCTTTAAGAAATTTCACATAACCAAAAGGGATACGTGATTTCTTATGGACATAAGCATCCTGGGTATTTAGTCCAATGTTTCTTTATTATCCGCTATTATTATTTTATCTCTTGTTAAAATAAAGTAAAACAGAACATTCTAATACAGAGAGGACAAAATTGGATGTAGATCCTCTTTAGTGTTTGCTCTTCCCTAAATTTCATGTAGTCTTTATTGGGTGCGTACACTTGTTAGGATTAGGAATATTCAACAATGCATGTCGTCAAGGGAATTATACGAAGCCTCTCCAAGAAAGGTCAATGGAAGTACAAATACGCCATATGTTAGGTTTTTTTTATTTATTTTTTTATTTATTTTTTCCAGAATAATGATGTCTTTTGAATTTTTATAAATGTTGTCAGACATTGGAAGAGTCCTTTAAAATAAAATTTAAAAAATAATAAATAAAGAAAACACATTTATGTGGAGGAATTAACGGGAACATGGATCTGTCTGTGATTTGATTTAGATGCCAAACTTGAACAAGCCAATGTTTGCTTTAAATGCCATCAGAATTTCAGACCCTTTTCTTTTGTTTCGGCCTTCTCTGTGCGCAAGAGACCATAAATGTACATTTATGGCTGCTCACATGTATATATATATATATATATATGCTCGAATAGATTTCAACCATCGAACTAGAAATATCAAGTTGTAAATATCCAAGTTGAGGACGGTAATTCAAAAAAAAAAAAAAGCTTTTATATAGGTGTTTACAAAATTCCATAAGTTTTATCAGAATTGTAAATATTTATCCAAGTTGATGACGGTAACAAACTTGGGATTTTTTTTGAGAGAATAAAATTTTAATTGGTTATTACAGTATAATGTAACGGCGGCAAAACCTCGAGAATTAATAGTTAATTGGTTATTACAGTTAACGTGCCATAAACGTAACAATATTATGCAAGTTTTTTGCTTCCATTTTTCTTTTTCATTAATATGAATATCTCAAGATAATGCAAGTTTCTCAGCATACCAAATGTCCTTTAAGAGCATATTCAATAGAGAATTAAACGAATATGTCAATTCTAATTTTCGACATTTGGATAAAAAAAAAACTGTATTTCAATGGATTGCTATTTTTATAGTAAAATTTGATGACGAATTTAACACTAAATAACAAATGTTAAATTTCACGTTTGATTACTATTATTGGCGTCTTATCTTATTTATTTATTTATTTAATCATTACAATATATTCATTCTTGAATATTTTAAATACTGAAAATTTTCTTTTTATAAATTCTAAAGCTCAAGATAAAAGGTAGATATAACTATAGATTTAAGTACAAATTTACAAATATGTTATTTAAAAAAATATATATATAATATTGACAATCGCATATAAATTAGAGATGGTCTAAGATAAGATTTTAATTTCAGAGACTTTAAAAAAATCAATTAATCAATTTATTAGCATGTGAGAGTGAGCAATTTCTATATGATAATAATTAGTTCAAAACGGTAGAAATGTTAGATCTTGTAAGATAGTATTTGTCAAATGTATAGCTAATGGGAGAGAGTTTACTTAGCCTCATTTACTTCCAATAAATACATTATTTATCTCGTAAATTTATTATTTTAAAAATATTTAAAAATATTGTTATTTACTATTTTTAAGTTTTTTTTTTGTTTTTTAAAAAATGCTATTTACTACGATTTGCAATCTAAATTGGGCCTGACTGGCATGTTGTAAGCCCATGGTAAGACTTGGAGCTATACTGGCCCAGTGTACCCTTTGGTCAGGATGGATTGGGTCGAACCCAAATATAGTTGTGGATTGGGCTGGGCCAGGGCAACCTTCCCTGATGCGGCCTGTTTTAACGGACCACTATGATTTTCCCGGGCCCTTTCGGGAAATTGTAAAAAATAATATTTCATGAAAATAATTGAAGTTAATGTTTTAAAATATTAAAAATAAATAACAAATTTATCAGGTAAATGACATATTTACGAGGCGTAAATAAATCATATATTTCGTAAATCTAATGTAAATAAATCATTTAACTATTAAGTCTATCGTTTATTCTAAATAATTTTAAAACATATTATTTACTTCAATTATTATCTGAAAACTGTTATTAACTTCTTTTCCGTCATTTTTTTTTTCAATAAAGTCTTAATTTATTTAAAATCTTTAGATTCCTGGAATAAAATTGTAGCATAAATAATAGTAGCATGACTGCATGTGCCATGAAATACATTTTTTTTAAAAAAAGTAAGAATCTAAAGAATAAATTTACTGATTACAAAAGTTTATACTAGAGGAACTCTACAGCTGGAACACCACACTTTAGAGACCATCGATCATAATCTTAAGCTTTTTAACTTAGATGAATGTCATAAAATTAATAATTAAGTAGAATGATACAGCTCATATAGTTATTTTATAACATCTAATATAACATGAATCATCTGATTTAATTATTACGACTATAGCCAAAAACAAATGTACCCCACCATAAAATCTCCCCATACTTTATTATTAGGGAACAGAGAATCCTCTTAATTTATGTTTTGCTGATTAAGAACACTCCTAACTTACCAATAACATTGAGATCACATTAAAAAATAAATAATATTCATGAGACAACAGCACCCATTGTCGTTTAATATTTTCTTAATCTATTTAAAGTCCAAACTGTTCCACCTCGTTACGAGTCATTCACCGAATGAGAGATACGAAATTTAGACAGGAATTTATGGATCTAAATATAGATATTGTTTTTGTTTTTTTAGTTAGTGAAAGTAATCAAACCTATATTGTAAAAACTGTTTTCAAATTTTCTAATAGGAGGGATATATTTATTGAGTTCAAATTTATTGTCACATTATTCTGTTTCAAAGATTATTTTCTCATTAAATTATTGACAGCTCACTAATTTATTTAATAATTTTTAATATTTAACACTTTTTATATGATCGAATTTTTAAATCAAGATGATATGATACATTCAGGAACAACTAATAAGGTAAAAAAGTCGAGATAGCAGCGCTCAATTAATATAAATTGTGTAATAAAAAAAATAAAAAAAAAATGATAGGAGGGGTATAAATGATAAAATAATATATATATATATATATATATATAGGTACATATAAAAGCTGGAGGATATTTTATCATTATTCATTTTCAGCTCCTCTCCATCTCTCTCTGCACAGCAGACAAAACCAGCGAGCGAGGGTTTTAGCCTAAACCCCAGCGGCACACAAACATGGCTCTAAGATCGGCGGCGGCGGCGGCTCCGCGCGTCTTGCTTGGACGGCTCTTCTCAACGACTTCCGCCTCTCCTTTCATTCCGCCGCTGACGCCCGCGGCGGCTCAGACTCGAGAGCAGCCTGAGCCGAGCACAAACCTCTTCGTTTCCGGTACTTCCTGTCTCTTCCTTTCATGTTTCGCTAATTCTTACTTTGATTCTACAAGATTAGCCTTTTCTGCAATTTCTTATTCTTAGGTTTGAGTTTTCTCAGAGGAAAGAGAAAATCTTTGAGTTCATATCCTCATAATCTCATTTGGGTTAGTTTTAGTTAGTTGGATTATTGGACGGAATTTGGTTCTCTTGCTGCAAAAACAAACACCCATTCAGCACTTTGAATGATTGTCAAGAATACAGCATCAAAGCTCCGTTATATATATATACACACACACATACATATATATATATATATATATATATGTAAAGACAATTCTATGCGGCTCTGCATAGAGTTGGCTCTGCAAAGAGATACAAGTTTGTTCCCAACTTTGTCGGGGCATCTCTTGTGGAGTCCCACGGCTTTTTTTGTTTTTTCTCTGTTCGGATCCGCACGGATTTAGCTTGCGCGAGTAGCTAAAGTATGTATTCTTTTAGGTCTTAAGAATGTAGTGAGTATAAAAGTTGAGAGTGTGTTTGGTAAGAGAGAAAAATGGAAGGAAGGAGAGGGGTGGATGGATTGGTGGAAGGAATTTTACATTTATGATTGTCTAGTAGGGGAGAAAAGAGGAAGGAAGGGATCAGGGGAAGGATTCCAAATTCTTCAAAACGCCCAAATTTCAATCTCTCTTAAATTGGGGAGATTGTTGGAGGGATTGCATTCCAAATATCATAAGAGAAATGACCTCTCCTTTCTTTCTCATTTCCCTTACCTAGATGATCTACCACTCCCTCCTCCATGTGAAATTTCTCTCCTTGTTTTTTTTGTGGAAATTCATTGGAGAAAGTTCGTTAAATGTAGCTCGTAGTTTTTCATGGTGTTTGGATGACTCCAGTTCTGCTTTTAATTGCTGTTTACAGTTGGAGATGTATGTGAAATTAGAAAATAACTCTATTTTTCTTCAAACTTTCTGGCATGTATTATTTATTGCAAAATCATTAGCATTTCATATTTTTTGTCTAGATGATTTAATTTCATCATAAAGATGAAAAGCGGCTGTATTTCAGATTGTGAGTCGGTATATTAGCATTTCAGTATAGGATATTCATATTTTTGTTTCCTCCAGGACTTAGTAAACGTACAACAACCGAGAAATTACACGAAGCCTTTTCTCAGTTTGGTGAAGTAGTCCATGGTACGTTGTTTCTCTTTCTCTTTCTGTTTCTCTTTCTCTTTCTGTTTCTCTCCTTTCCTCTCCCTCCCTCTACTGGAAATTTATGTTTGCTAATCAGTAATAATGAACGCAATGTCATTTACAGCTAGAGTGGTGGCTGATCGTGTATCAGGATTCTCGAAGGGATTTGGTTTTGTAAGATATGCAACTCTAGAAGATGCCGCAAAAGGTATAGAGGGCATGGATGGCAAGGTGAGTTGATAACATTTTTTTACACTTTTCATTCACTTAAGTAGATGAAAGGTACTTGTCTAAGTCTAACAGTAAATGCGAAGCTACTCTCACCAGCTATGATATATTGAAGAGTGTCTATTAAGGAATTTATCTTCCTCTGTTTTATGAACCAATAGGCGGCCCTCAGAAGGTCTACTTTTTCTTGCTTTTGTGTTGAATTTTGAAACGTATAGGAGTAGACAGATGTTAGACAACCAGGGGAAGATAATTGTATTGTGGGTTTCTCCATTTGTTGAGTACCTCCTTAGTATCATAAGAGGCCATTGTTTTGCATTCTTCCTCAGCCGTTTCTATCCTAACATGACCCCTCTCTCTCTGTGAAGAAAAAACAGGAAACACTAAATCACATGTGCTCCACATGCACATAACGTATTGCCCTTTCATTTGTTAAGAAAAAATGAAGGAAAAATAGAAGAAAAAAATGGTGAAGTTGTGGAATTGAGATAAGTAACTTGAGATATTTCCGTTGTGGGAATGTTCAGTGTTACATTGATGACATGTTGCGGTTTTCAGTTTTTTGTTTAGAATGTGCATTTTCAATGAACCATATTACATTATCATTCTCATTTTCTCTTAAATTCGGTAGCATTTGGGCCCTTTTCTCCCATTGCTGAAGGATTTGGATTTCACTTAGATTAACCTATCCACACAACACCTGACCTTTTGTTAGCGTAACCACTTAGGTTTGGAAATTGATTATTTTCTGTCTTTTGTGATCTAGTTTCTTGATGGCTGGGTTATATTCGCGGAGTATGCAAGGCCTAGACCCCCACCGGGTCAGCCAGGAAACAACATGGCTCCTCCATATGGTCGTCAGTGACTCCTGTACCCAAAGAGAACAGGCTGCTTCGTTTAATTTACCTTCATTTATCAATCACTGTCAACAAATATCCATTGAAAGGTTGGTTGATCTTCATTGCTTTGGATTCTTAAATTGAGGACATCAACCCGCGAAATGTTAGAATCGAGATTGAATAGGTCATATATTGTCATCAATTTTCCATTTGTCATTGAAACTTGTATGCCTTCTGCTTTTTAATGAACATTTTGAAGGATTTGTCATAAATTGGAAGTGGAGACTAAAAATTACGAAGACCCGATAGATTTATTCCGGTGGTCCTTTTTGCTGTTTCGTATTTATAGTTGAAGTTTAATTTCCGCCTTTGGGTCTGTTTGGCAAAGTTTTTTAGAAGATGCTTTTGGCTTTTAGAAGTGTTTTGATACTCTATTGGTATAGCTTCCTATCAAAGCCAAATATTATGGCTTCTGAATAGACTTTAAAACTTGAATAAGAATTTAAGATAGTGTTGCAAACTATAGTTTAACATCTTTTATAACTTATTAGAATACTTTTAAATCATTTTGATTTTAAAAGCTCTTTTAAAAATGTGATTTGGAAGCACTTACTGAAAAGTTTCAGTTTTTCCTTCTCTTCTTTTACTAATTTAAAGCAAACGCAAAAGTTTTGTCAAACAACTCTTTATATCTTCAATATGCTTTCGAGCTTTGGTATACGGCTGACCATGGTGCACAAGTCAAATGGTAATGTTGCCTGCTATGAATTAAGTTTTTAATTCCATAGCAATCTCAAGTCTAAGTTGTGTTTGTGGATAATCCACGTTCATGATTGGTGACTTTTAATCCATGGTAGATGTGGGTTTTTATTGCTCATTGAATGACGAGACTTAAAAAATAAAAAATAAAAAAAAAAATGGTCGGGGGTGGATCCAAAAAACTATTTCAATGGGGCGTTCACCAAAAATTTTTTTTTTTAAGATGAAATATATTTTAAAGAGGATTGTGATAATTTTAAATTTCAGAGAGTTTATGTGAGAATTTTTAATTTTAGTAGAAAGTAAAAGTATGAATTTTTTTTTTATAAAATTAAGTTTACTGGGGATTATGTGAAATTTTTTTTAATGTGGACAAAATAAAGATTATATGATAATTTTTTAATTTCAATAAGGATAAATTATAAAAATAATAAAACTTTTGGAGTAAAAATAAAATAACACAAAATTTTAGTGGGACTGTAGCACCCCATGTATCTGCCACCGTATATGGTCCATAAATAATTACTCCAACAATGAACCAAATTTTGGGGGGGGGGGGGGGGGGGTGGGGGGTGGTGGGTGGTGGGGGGTTGGAGTGAAGAATCTCGGATCAATTTAAAAAAAAAAAAAAACAATGTTAGGACTTTCGACCATGTAAGATGGGAATTATATAATTTCTCATTAAAATCTAGACTTTTATGTCTCATAATTTCATTTAACCGTGCAACATGGGCATCATTTTGTTACATGACGACCAGTACTCTTTTTTTTCTTTTTCTTTTTCTTTTTTTGACAAGTGGATATTTCTAGGGCTATGGGTAAAAAATAACCCATTGTTTATTATGAACGTAAGCAACCATAAATTTCTTCTATCAAAACTAAACAACCAAAAACTTCAGTTCATCTTCAAGAGTCTGGTTCAATGTTCATGCATCCGAAGGTTTAAAGACTTTCTTTGATTCACAATATAGTCAATTAGCAAAATGACTCAGACATCTTCTTTTTTTCTATTGAATAGTCTTAAATAGAAAAATAACTTCGAAACAACCGGTGACGAGTATAAAAGAGGAGAGTAAGAATTATTTGTCAAAATGACAACCAACTAGTAACGAACAATTTTTTAGATGGTTGTTCCCATGTCTAAAGAAGATTATTTTGCTAATTTTAATTTTTGAGATTGTCATTTTGACAATTAATTCAACAACATGTGAATGGGCAAGTCTTGTGCTTACCAAATCCTATGCTAAAATTTCCCATGAATTTTTTTGGCGTTTATTCACATGTGAAGGTACACTAAAAGCAAACTTACACACATTCTATTGTTTTGCATGCATTCTCAAGATTTTAGGGCTAGTTTATGATTGCTGTGTTTTTAAAAGAATTTAAACTTTTACTTCCAACAAAAAGAGGAGTTTTCAAAAAAAAAAAAAGCCATGGTTACGAATCCCAACTTTTCTAAATGCCTACAAGAGTGTGTTGGTGTCCATGCAAAGAACATCCGAACATTTTTGTCAAACACAATTGGAACAAAACAATCGTTGTAGTTTAGTGAAACCGAACATATATAGGGAATCTAAAAGACGATAAAATAGAATGTAGTGTTGTTTCTTGGAACTTTCTTTTTTCACAGTGCTAGAGACACTTTGGTCCTGCCAGGTTTTTATTGGGTTATGAGGTTCTTGACCTATGGCTTTCTTCTAAGAATGAATGAATTAACGCAGACATAAGTTTCTAGCATAGCTGGCAGAAATAAATTTCCCTTTAATTTTCCATTATCAAGTCAATTAAGCATCGAGAACTTGAGATGATGGTTTTGTACAAATCTTAGCTTAGAAATCGGGTAAAAAAAAACAAAGAAAAGGAAATTGTGGTAAGTTTCTTCTTATGAAAAAAGATACTAATTAATTACCTAACAACTTCATATAGGACGCATAAATAGTCATGTAATATTAAAATCATATCTAATTTTAAGAAATCATGTAATGTAATTAGATATAAAGATAGTACATATGACTGTTTCAAACTGTATATTCTAATGCAGCATTTTTTTCTTACTCTACCATATAATTCTCTAATATTTTTCTCTTGACTTTAATTGTCAAACTTGATAAATCAATGTATATATCTATATTGGCTGGTGAGATTTTATATCTTTTTACTCAAAAGGGTTAAGGATCGAGTCCTACCTCGCAACTTCAGTTACGATGCATTTCTAATTCCTTTAGAGGGCATGAAAAAATAAAAATAAAAAAAAAATATGTCGATTTCATGTTTCCACACATCATCTAATGAAATTATATATATAATATAGGGGCACACTTAATGAAACTTAAATACTATTTAGGTACGTGTCCCCTACATCTTGTGGCCATTGATCATCCTTCTCCCAAATTCCAAAAAAAAAAAAAAAAAAAAGAAGCACTTTAAATTTGAGTATTACCATTAATCATTCGGACTTAGATAGGAGGATTAAGTAAAGATTAGACATGAAGCGAGCCCCACATATCTTATATGTGTGATAATTAATTAAATTTCTAAGAATTTATTGGCATTAGCGTGGTTGCGAGAGATGGAAATGGTATTGTTTTAGGAAGCTCTTCTATTCAGGTGGCTGGCTCATTCTCTATTCATACCGCCGAGTGTTTGGCAGTTTTGTGAAGGGACGCGGCTGGCACGTAGTTGTGGGATTTGAAATTGGGTTGTTGAGTCGGATACAATAAATGTTGTACATGCTATCAACTCACCGTCTGCAAGGGCCCTTGGAGCTTCGGTTTTTGAAGATATCAGAGAATTTGTTTTAATAGTAGTAGCAAAGTTTGTTACGGATCTCGTTATGGAAATTTAGTAGTCCATTATTTAATTAGTTTTGCTTTTTTAAATAATTGTGATGTTTTGTGGATTGATTCGGTTCCCCAATTTTTTAGACCGCTAATCAGAGCTAATTTATGTAAATGAAATGAATCAAGTTTTCCTTTCAAAAAAATTAAATTAAATTGTTCAGTTAGGATCATTCGTAAATATAAATTATATTTAGTTTGTTTAATGGAAAAGACTACCATAATTTCCACGACTTAATTAGTATTAGGAGCCTATAACCATGAGGAACAGATTTGTCATTTCCATTTTTCAATAGGAACTTGAGAGAGTTAAAGTTATGGAGTGAGTAGATAGACCGTGAAGAAAGTCTACTGTATTTTTAACAAATATTAAAATAAAAGTCCATAGTGTAATAAATTGCTAACCTCTTATTATTTACCAAACTAATCTTCCGAGTGAAAAATAAAGAAAATGGAATACTAAAACAAAGAAAACTTCTGCCAATCAACCTCATCAATTAGATTACTTGTCGACCTAGCTAGCGTAAAATTTTCTATGGCTATGTTCATATATTTAATTGAAAAGCTACCAATAATGGGGGGAAAGAAAAATCACAAAATCGTGGTTGGCCAATGAACACATAAAACTTTTTCGTGTGACAAAGAAATATTAAGAAGAAAAATCACAACCAAAAGTACGATAAAAGAGTGCGCGAAAAGATATGTTCTTCTTCTTCTTCTTCTTCTTCTTCTTCTTTTTATGTTTAAATTGTCCAAAGCTAATTGTTTTTATTTTTTTATAGAATGCTTATCTCAACATCAAATCATCAATGGTGTTGTGATTAATTAATTAATTAATTAAATTTTATGTAGCTTTTTTCATACAGCATTTTTTTTTTGGTCATAAAGGTTTTGGAGCAAGAATAATAATGGCATATATCACGTCACCAAAAGATGATACATTCTTTATCCGAACATTGATACCCAAAATATTTTTTTTTATTTGACTCACTCGGGCTTTGCGTGTGTGGTCTCCACTGAAATTTACATCACAAACCAATTATTTAAAGTAATTTTATTTTTATTAAAGGAAAAATTAATTCTAATTTTGAAACCAGCAGAATTAAAAATATATATATATATTATATGGGAGAGTGATACTGGATTAATAATGTCATAAGGAATATATTATGATTCGATTAGTAAGCTTGTATCCTTTCTATAAATCTTATTTTTTGAAACTTCATTACCTAACTCTCCAGAATATATAACTTTCTCAACAAAATATATATATATACGTGTGTGTGTGTGTGTGTGTGTGTGTGTGTGTGTGTCTACGCATGACTAATGTGCCCATTATATTTATACATCATGCAGACAGTGACCGAACCAAATGGGCCCTTATTCTTCTTGATTATGAACATAAATTATCTGTCGATTAATTATTCATGAATCATCTGATAATCAAATAAGACTAGTGCATAAAATAGCATTCTTACGTGGCTAGTAATGTTTTTGGATGATTATGACATTACTCAAAGCAAAGATATGATAAGGATTCTAATCCAAGTTTCAAATTTTTTTTTTTTTTTTTTCACGAAAAAGGAATCATATGTTACAAACAATTCCTTTCTCTAGAACGCTACAATCAATATTTCCTCAACATGCGGATTAGGACTAAGAAAGCGGGAATTGTTTCCAAAATTTAACCAAAAAAACAAAACAAAAAAAATTTGTTGGAGCCAAGTTAAATTACCTTTTTGATTGCTTAAACTCTTTTAAAACTTCTATTTATTAAAGGAATTTCATCTGAAAGAGCTTTATATATGCTAAATCAATGTACTGAGATACTTTCTCATTATCGAATTTTTGACTTATTTTTTTCCCCATAAGTGTCATCATCATCTCTAAATGGAACCGATGTAAACAAGGGCTATGTCTCATGAATTTTAAGGTCATTTACTCTAATTGTTGTCTTTATTTATCTCTTTTAAGTTGTATGAAATTTATCTAAAACAATTTTTCTATTACTTATTTCGCTTGATGGAATCTCCTATGCTTATAAAAACAATTATTGTATTAAACGCTTATCGATTATACTAGTTGTATAAACAAAGCAAAGCAAAAAAATGTATATTTTTATGTAATAACAACGCGATCATCATATAATGATTATGTGATAATTATGTGACTGATACGGTGATAGGAAAGGGAATGAGAATGGAACTCTTTAAAGAGTATACAATAACTTAAAAAGAAAAAATCGCAGGGCAATTCGGTAAATACGCCACAAAACCACGGGCCATGTTATTTCAATCCAGAAAAGCCGAAAAAATACCCTCTCAAAACGTCGGCATATATAAACCTTCAATTACGTAAAAAATAAAAACCAGAGAAGATGAACAAGAGCTGAGCAAGCCATACCAACAAGAAGAAGAATATTGATTCGGAAACCAGAAATCAACATGGCACGAACACAAATTCACCTTCTTCTTCTTCTTTGACAACATTTTTTCC
Organism: Ficus hispida; assembly: GCA_025413025.1. Taxonomy (NCBI): domain Eukaryota; kingdom Viridiplantae; phylum Streptophyta; class Magnoliopsida; order Rosales; family Moraceae; genus Ficus; species Ficus hispida. The sequence continues at coordinate 32,465,242 of CM046372.1, read as the reverse complement.
TCTTCAGCTTCTCTCGGATTTCACTTCTCTTCGAAGACGCGCACAAACAATCTATGAAGTTCTTCGACTTCGTCGCGTGCTGCGGTGCCTCCGTCAGGCCGGCGGTCCGTCCTGAGTCGTCGCCGCCGCCTTCCCCGCCGGTGGAGGAGACGCTGTCACTCGTCCGCTCGCAGTGGTACCGGCAACGGAGGAAGCGCGGGAGGCTCGGCTGGTCCGGATCGGCGCCGGTGCGGCCGCAGGCGGACTGGAAGCCGTCGCTCTGCTCGATCTCCGAGGAAGCCGTTTTGGTGGTGGTGAGATCCAACGGTCTGGATCATCGGGATCAGGATCGGACTTCTGGATCTGAGCGGATCGTGAAGAGAAAGAGCGGCTCCAGAAGCTCGAGATGGAATGTCGTCGCTTGCTTCGGCGATGACTACGGGTATGTTTAGGGTTCCAGTCTGTTCCTTTTTTATGTTTATTTTGTAAAAATATGGAATAAATGAAGCTGATTTATGTTATATTAATCCTCAGACGATCTTCGTTCCCGACTGTGATTCCGGCGTTCTCTCCGACTCCGTTCATGTTTTGAAGGTCTCTTTGGTTTTCCAGCTTTTTATCGTTTTCTCAGTTCGTCTTCTGGTTGAAGTTTGATTAAAATTTGTCTTAACGTGAACTGGGCTTGGCAGTGTATATACACTTGTTTTTGGATAAGATGCATCTTTTTTATTTAGTTATTTATTTATTATTTATAACATTATGAATATGTAAAGCCTTTTGTAAATAATGATATCAATCTTTGTTATTATCTAATGGTCAAAAAGTTATTCCACAAAAAAAAAAAACCAAAAACCAAAAAGCTAAGGTATCTTTTTTTTTTTTTTTTTTATATAAAGTTATAAGAATTTCAAAGGAGTTCCTATGATAGCACAGATTTCGGACTGTCGCAACGGTTTAATCCATACTGAAATCGAAAATAACAAATCTTTTAACTTGACCATTGATAAAACAGTTAAAAAATAAAAATTAAAAAAATAATAATAATAAATCATACCATAAAAAATCCCGAATTTCAAAAGATTTGATCCCGTCTTGTAGCATTTTCGTTTCTATATTTTCAAGAAAAGCCGAACCGGTACCAATGTCCGCTTTATATCAGAATCGCACAAAAAAATAAAAATAAGAATAAAAATAAAAACTCTTTTAAGATTTATCAAAATAACATAGAATTCTACAAAATTCCATGTCTATAAGAATAACGAGTGATCTCACATTGATCTAACTTATTAGGACATCTTTCTCTTTTTCCTTTGAAGGCCTTCTATTGAAAGAATACTACAGTAAAATGTAAGAACGGCAAAAAACCTCAAGAGTTAATCTTGATTTTTTTTCTTTTTTATAATCTGAAAATGGTCCGACTTCTCCTACCTATTTCTTTTTGTTTTTCTTTCTTCCCTTTACTTGCTTCTCTAAACTTTTAAGCCTCTGACTAATAACTGATGATGATGATATTCTTCGGTCTGTAAACTTTGATGATTGAGCAGGTGATGAGGTATTCTCCTGTGTCACTGCCGTAGATTGTTTCAACCCCGAAAACAAAGATTGAAAGCTAGGCTGTTGAGCCGTACTCGGCTGCGAGACTGGAATTTCAGGAATTCCAAGAAACTTCTTTACCCCGGGTTTTTTTAGCGCTGCGAAAAATTACACAAACAGAAACGTGTGAGGGGAAAAGGAAATAATACATCTGGCAAGATCAAGTGAAGATAATTACAAAAGTTTGATATTTGAAATTAGTTCCTTCGCCGCGAGGAAGGCATGAAATAATAAAAACTTTCCCCCCCAACTATGAAAAACAAAACGATGAAGATGATAGACTCGTTGCTTAAAAATTTGGATATGAGAGGACTTACCAAGTCCATAAACGAGTGAAAACAGGTTGGATGTTACCCAGTAACAAAATATAGCCTGCATTTTTCGTATCAGAAGTAAAATTTAAGTTCATTAAGAAGACAAATGAAATGATAATGAGCACTCTAATCAGGTCACTGAAATTAAGTTCATTGAGAAGAAAAATGGAGTGAGAGAGAGAGAGAGAGAGAGATGACGTAAACAAAAATGTAGGAGATTATTGTGAGAACCTTCGAGAAAAACATAAGAGAAACAAGTTTTACAGACATATAGTATCTTTGTATTGTAAATTTCTCCAGAGATTGAAAATCATATGCCTTTTGGGCTTGTACAAAACTTGCCTATCAATCAATTTCATGCATTATTTTTATCCAAAAGAAAAGTGCAGAAGAAATATGAAGGACACTTAAGATCCATTAAATAATAATAATAATAAAATAAGGATATCGATACAATTGTTATAAACTATAACAAAGCTAATACTTTCATACAAGATGCACAAAACCAATTTATGGGAAATAACAATCAATAAACCAAGTCATAATTTTCGACTGAAAGAAAAAAGCAGCAAAATTACCTTTGGAAAACTCATAGTGAATGGAACTGTGAGAACTGCAAGGCCCCTTGAAACATTTTTCATAGTTCCAGCAACAGGATTTCCTTCCAAACCTTCTTGCATGTTGCACTGAGAAAACATGATATTGTTAATGCCAAATTGGTCCAATAACAAATTAGCCCAACACATCCCAGACCAATCCAAACGAGGGGAAATGAAGAAAAGATCTTTTTTCTTTAACGTATTAAAAAATGTTCCTAAAAGCGTCGACACTAACCTCCACTGTTATTAAAAATGTCAATGCTGTCAAAACTGGAAGAATGTACAAACTATCAGGAGTTGAGAGATCAACAAACCAGTAGGCTCCACCAGATTTAAAGGATGGCACTTTTTCTGCCATATTTGATACCTGTAAAAGCAAGATCAGAACCAAATCCAAAGATCAACCTAAAATCCTTTCATCATGGGAATGATATTAAAGGAGCAAGACATATCTTACTGCGAGGAAGAAACTGATGAAGATAGGACCTTGGATGAAGAGTCCCTTGAGTGGTGTGAAGGGAGTAACGCCATACCTGCATTGCTCAAATCCTTAAGTAGTCAGTGATGACAAACAAAGCCTAAAATTTCTCTTACGGTACTACATTGAAACGACTTCCAAGGTTAAATTCCATTTCAGAATTTAAAATGACACGAAAGTTGAGGTTCCAAGCCCAGGGCTAATGGACCTAGACAGAAGCCCTTTAGATATTCACAAGAAAGTCATTTTTTTCCTTGGCTCTGCTTGAAAAAAAACGTCACTTACTCCTTAAAAATATTCGACATTTGCTTTTGACCTTCAATGTGATTTACAGCCTGAAAAAGGAAAAAGAATGAACCTTAATGGCCAAAAAAGAATTTCTGAAAAAAACTCAGATGTTGGCTTCGACGATTGCATTTCAATGAGAAACTGAATGGAAAAGGTACACAATTTAAATGAGGAAACCAAAAGAATGGTGAAATGCACACAAATAACGAGCCATCTCTATATCAGCACACAGAGAACATTGTTGCAATATGTTCTGGTTGTTTAAAGCATGTAATACTAGAGTTATTGGTAGGTGAGTGATTTGAGTCAAAGAAGTTGCCCTTTACAGCCGAGCTAGATAAACAATGATATTGACTAAGAGTTACTCTAGATATAGAAAAGCGTATACTCATGCGCAATGCGGCACATTATCCTTCTACCATTTGTAACCAAGCGATAGCAAAGAAAAATTTATAAGCAAGCACCATACCCCTTCGTCAATTTGTTTCTTAATCTCCTCTAAGCGAGGCCTCATGAGCTGCATCACCCACACACAAACCAATAAATCAGATGACCATATAACAAAAATGAGAACAAAAGAAAAGGCATTATATTGAAGGTAGCTATGCAGTTAGGCATACAAGAAATAGAAACAAAAATGCCGCATGAATGAAAACTTTAGTTTGTCAGAATCCAACATCAAGCATGACAAAATTAATCAAGAAGCATTAATCGTTGTCACTAGAAACAAGTAACCAACTCTATGATCTAAGGATTATTTACCAGAGAAACCAAATCAATTTGAATTGGAATTAGATACTAAATAGGATCATCTTGGTGAGACCATAACTTGGACATACAAGCACATGCACTAAAATCAATCTGCAACGCATACTTTGAGAGAAATAGGAGAATAGCCAACAAGGTGACGAAAATCCCAAGAAAAGAAACAATATAGCACCATACAGCTCAGACTTCACCTTAATAACCATGAAGTAATAAGCTAAAAAGTAAAAACAAGCAAATAAGACAGTGTAAGTGAACATAATTGACAGAAGGCAGCAAGAAAAACTTACAGAGAGCTTTGATGTCGATTTGAGTTGGTTTATCAAAAGAGGGACCGTCGACGTTCGAATCAAAAGAGTTGTCAAAGCTATCGCAAGCCACCTGAAAAATAAACAAAATCTGGTAACATTTTCATCGCCAATGCCAAAGGTTGTCCCGTCACTAGCATTAAAGTTTTGATGCCAACAAAATTTACTATTTGAACCAGGGAATTTACATCTATGGAATCAATCACCCAGCACTTTTAAAGGCAAAAAAATTGAACTCCAGAATTCTGCTTTTCCTTTTCCAGGTCTCTGACAAGAGAATTTCATGCATTCACGTTTTCAACTGCATGAAAGGCACAGGTGAAAAGGCTCTATTCGGAAGACACACTTTTATTTTTTTAATTATTTTTATTTATTTTCTTTATTTATTTTATGCACGGTATAGGGTCTATGGCTCCCACTTACGAAAGAGAAATGAAAACACTCCTAGGTTTCGAACTAACAGCTCTCCCCTCCCACCCGCTGCATCTAATCGGAAGACACCACTGCTTCGGAATGCTCTACATATAGAATGTGGGATAAAACTAATACTTCTGCATAATGGGCAGTAACCAATTGCATTTACGAAGAACCCCATAATCGATGACTTATTAAATTTCAGTACTTCTACATTATCCAACAAAGACAAACTCTATCAAATGCACAAACTCCGCCCATGCTACACTGTCAGAAACAGCTAATCCACACTTCAAACATGTAATCAAGAATCTTAATATCCTTTTTTCCTAAAAAAACGCTATCACAACCAAATAAGCAACATATAACAGGAATAAATACGAACTAACAGTTTTCCTTCTTTTCTGGATTAGCATTAAAATTCAAAGAAGAAAGGGAAAACAGTGTCTTACCAATCAACGCCCACAAAAGTATGAACTCCATCGATAAAATACTGAAGCAACTGAACAGGCAAGAAAGAATCCGCAGCAGCAATGGCCACTTCGTTCACCGCAGGGACCTGCGAAGCTACCGCTTGCACTGTCGAATCACTTATAACCTCAGCGACATCGCTCACTATCCTAAAATTCTCCGACCCTTCTCCGATCGTCGTCGACATGTAACGGCAGAAAGCGAAACCCGAATTCCTCGGCGAAACCAAATTGCTAGAAAATCTCCTATCTTGAGAAAGTCCAAACCCTAATCTACCAACTCCATCACCGAAAAACCTCTTATGGAGGAGATTGTTCCAATTCTGCGAAGAAACGTTATCGGAAACCGGATTTTGCTTCCGATCGTCGTCGTGGAGGAGGTGACTGACCGACGGGTGGCAGGATCGCCGGGCTACGATGGTCGCTCTCGTCGAGAGGCTCCGCCGGTACGCCATTTCTGGGAGAGAAAGTTGAAGACTTTGTCAAATTTAAAAATATTTGATTTAAAAAAAAAAAAAACCTTAAACCCTAGCAATTCCGATTCGAAATCCCGTCCGCCATAGTTGTAGGAGATTGAGAAGGTAATGTTAGTGGGGTTTACCTTCGTGGTGAGGCTGAGAGAAATGCCTGGTATGAGAAATCCCTCAGGGATTCGTGGAGGGAGACCAGAAGCGAATCAGCTCGATTTCAAGTCTTCAACTCCTGTAAACTGCTAACTGTTGTTGGACAGAAGGCGGATTTGGGCTAGGGCTGATCTTCATCTGTCTCATTGGTCACGTGGGCTAGAAAGGGCAGGTTGGGTCCATTTTGTGCTGTGCCATCTATGGCCCAAATGAATCTCATGTGAAAAGTGGAGGAAAACACAAATTTAAATTTCATTACACGACGTAAAATAATAATAAAAATAAAATTAACTAATATTTATATCATGTTAGTTAAAAATTCAAAATTTATGTCATGTTGATCAATAGATAAATAAAAAAGTGATCATATAGGTGATCAAAAAAAAAAGTGAGATACAATTGAGTGAAAGCCCCTACCCCGAAAGAGAAAATTATCCAAATAACTATATTTTTTACATCTATTGATCAACCTAATATAAGTTCTCTCCATCTTGATCAATATGACACAGACTTTAGTTTATTTTAGTTTAATTTTATGCTGTATTTATAATGAATATTATATTTATAAGTATATTTCTACTGAGAATAAATAAATTATGTACTTAGTAAATAATTCAAATCAGTGTACTTACGTAAATAGGTTATTTACTAACCAGTCAAGGAAAAAAATTTTGGTTACTAGTGAATAGGTTATTTACTTCAACAATTCAAAGAATGTATTATTTATTAAATTTAGCGTACTTTCTTTCTTTCTTTCTTTCTTTCTTTCTTTTTTTTGGAAAATATTAAATTTATTGAATTTAGCTTTCGTAAATAGGCTCTTTTGGTTAATAGTTCACAAACTATCTAATTTATATTCGGGATAAAAATTATTTGATTTTAAAGGAATACCATTCTGGTTTTTTTTTTTTTTTAACTAGAAATGATTAGATAAATCTTTTAAATACCAAGAACTGCATTTTTAGAGTCACTTTTCATCATTGATACGTGCATGTCACTTTCTCTAACATACAAGAGGCCCTTTTGAAAGGTAGCCGTTTTGCAATAAATGAGGGGAAAAGGCACCATCAAGTTCTTAAACGTTTTTTTTTTAACCCTTTTAAAGCATGCATATCAATACCAACAGTTAAAACGTTTTAATGTTGCTATATGAATTCCTATAAAGTATAAACGTACAGAGCGTATGACCAACCCAATTACCCAAACGGGATAATGACATAAATTTTTAAATATTTATCTTAGGGTTAATCCTATTTTTACTCCTCAAATTATTGATAAAATTCTATTTTTAACCCTCACTTTTAAAATAACTCGTAATGAATTATTAATTTATTAAGTTATTTCAAATTAAACATTCTATCTATTCAACTATTAAAATCTATGAAAAGTTCATTAAACTAAAACTATAAACATAGGGACTAAGTTATAAATACGAAAACAGAGTAGGTATATTTTAATCAAGAAATTATTCAGTAGACCGGATTTGCCACGTAAATATGATGATGTAGTATACCCGTTGAATATAAATTTTACATTTGGACAGTTTTTATGTCAACTTTTGTTTCTCTTTCCTAATGTGTATTACATTAACTCTTGAGTCAAATTTTCTATGAATACTCTCATATTTCATGACTTAAAAAAAAAAAAAAAAAAACCTCTTTTATGAAATTAACTTTAATACCAATAGCATAATATAGGCATTTTTTGTAAATTATGGATAAAAAAAATACCATGGATATGTATAATGATTACAATGAGAAATTATTCAATAGATCAGGAGTACCACGTCATTATGTTTATGTGATATACATACCCAATTAAAATCTGACATTTGGTTTTTTTTTTATATATATTGGCTTTCTATAATTACATTTCTCTTTTCTAGTGTGTATCACTTTAATTACTAATATGAAATCTCCATAAATATCTTAGTTAAATCCCTTGTATTACATTAAATTATTATTTTTAATTTTGAAAATATTTTTTTATATATGAACACTTTTTTTATCGTTAATTTCTTAAATAACATTAACTCTATTAATTTTTTAATTCAAAAAAATTTGCACTATATTTATTTTGGAAGGAAATTAGCTCCTTCTCTTTCTTCTTATTTTTTAATGAACGAAATTTTTTTTCCCCTTTCTTGGTGAATAATGAACGAAATGTTATGCTTGGGGAAGTTATACCGTTGGGCAAGGACAATATAGACTTCGAAACCAATCCAATCAGAACCAACATGAAATTTTAATTTTTTATATACAATATAAATAAGTAATTCAATTTACTAATTTTTCCACAATATGTATTTTTGGTCTCTACCCTACGACAACACTTTAGCTTTTCATTTGTATATATGTATATCTACTACATGAAATATTTGGAAGACTATTTAACAAAATAAATAAAGACTTTGAGTCATTTTGTTCTGTTTGCTTCTAATCACAATAACTTTCAACAATACAACACAACTACAAGGGGAAAAAAATCAACTGTGCAGTCATATCAAACTAGCCTATAGTCTAATAATCTCCAAATAGAAAATTGGAAAATAAAAAATCCTCACATGTCTTTTATATATATATATATATATATATATAAGATTATATGAAAATTGAAATCTATGCATACCGTAAATGCACTTACCCTTTTTCTTATGATTAGGGAAAATCACCAAAAATATAGGATGAAATGCATGATGTGTTCCAATGAAAAAACCCAATCTCCCCTCCTTTATATATCCCACCAGGACTAGCTCAACAGTGGAATGAAGGGGTTTAAGGTCTTAAATCTCTGGTTCAAAATATGGGAGGTTTCATTTCAAATTAATACAATAAACGCCCATAATGTTCATTAAAAAAAAAAAAAAAGGCCAATACCAAAAAATAAAAAATAAAATATTAAATATTAAAAAAAAGATTAAGAATCAAAATGTAACACACCTGGTATCAAACAATGGATTTTGATAATGAAATGAAGAATTAACTTTGTGGTATTCAATCTTACCTACATAATCCAACCTAAAAAGGAAGGGGAAAAAATGTTCCACTCATCTAAGATCCACATTCATAGTATATCACATTACTATCTTATCCAAAAACTCATCTCCAAGCACACTATGCACATACAATTTTTTTTCAAAAACAGTTTTTCTACGGCGACAGTAATGAAGACGATGATGAGAAAGCCGATATAGAAGGACTAACATGAGAGGAACCATCCGGCGAATTCCGACATAGCGGGCAAGTGGCGTTCATTTTGAGCCATTCATCTACACAACTAGCATGGAAATAGTGGTTGCATTCCGGTATGGTCCTTAGTGTTTCCTTAGGCTGATATTCAGATAGACAAATCGGGCAAGTGTTGTCACTAGGCTTAGGCAATCGCTTACTCTCACCTAGCTCAATTTTTGGGAATGAGTCAATTGTTGCACCATCAAGCCCCATTAGGATGACCACCGGCTCCGGCGTGTTTGACCTTGTGTAGTCCGAGAAAGGGCGGTGGCGCCGCCCACAAGCTCGCACCCTCCCGCAAATGTAGCTTGCTAGACCGATGATGCATATGAATCCCGGTATGCCGACGCCTATGATAATCCCATATTTTGCACTTCTTGGAAGACCTACAAATCCAAACATTTGATTTATTAGTTCCGATACTAAAAGGGATCCAAAGCACAAAAAAAATTAGAGGAAGAAATTTTTATTGTGTTTGAAGAGTTTTCAAGTCACTTCACATGTCAGAGCACTATAGCAAGACAATGCACAAAAACTACCTCTTAAGAAAGGCAACTCAAGTTCTAGACTATACATTTCTTGTATTTCCCCCAACAACCAAGAAACATTCAATAAATATGTTAATTAGAATAGAGTGCAACTTTAATTTTCCCATCCACCCTTCTTTAGACGTTGACACTTCTCCAAATACCAACATGGGAGAATGTTATAATTCGGCCAAAGAATTTTTATAGGCCGGGCAATTAGATTTTTTTGGGCTTTTAAAACCGTTGGTCCCACAACTCATTGACAGAGCTAACTCTATCGGAGAAATGAGTAAATAGCAATTTTTGAAACAACAAATTAAGTGCGTTGTTTCAAATAGAATTTTTTTCAGATCTGAGAGCTAAATGAAAACTAAGTAAATAGTATGTTTTTAAAATATCTAGAGTAACTAATAGATTTATCAAGTGACCGATTTAGTTATGTCAAATTTATCATAAAAATGCTTTGTTTATGTATTATAAATATATCATTTATGTAATAAATTTTTTAATTACGTGATATATTTGTTATTTATTTTAAATAATTTAAAACTTTATTATTTATTTAATTATTTTTTAACAATTTTATTTCCTATAATTGTTTCTATTTATGAACTATATATATATTATTAAATAAGATGTGAAATTATGTTAAATTTTTTCCTTACGCATGACACCGCTTTGGACTATATAGAAAAACAACAACAATGATGTTGACAAAAACAAAAACAAAACAAAATTTTAGTCCCCATTCCATTTAGATATGTCAATGCTATATTTATTATAAAATAATATAAAAATAATATTATCTTAATATATGTTTTAATACGTTATGTTATTTTTATTTTTTATCATTATTATTATGTTTTGGAAATTGTAAAGTATTTTAATAAATGAAAATGTAAAATATTATAATAATTTCATGATATAACAATCAATAAAAATCAAAAGTGAAATTTGATATTGATTATATTTTATAATAAATTTATCATAAAATTTAATATATGAAAATTTAATATAAAAAATAATATTATATTAGAAAGTATTTTTTTATCTAAATATTAAAATTTATCATTGACATATTAATTTAGTATTATATTAAAGATGTATTTTTTAAGACAAAAAAAAATATTTCACTTGGTGGCGTATCATATTAGTAATCTCATGTGGCAACAGCTAGTGGTAACAAGTCGTCGTCACCGATTGACTTGCGAAAGTGATTTCCATTCAAATATTCGCGAACACGTAAGCGGAGACACTGTAAGCGCCCTGGACCCCACTCTCTCAACAGATTAAAATTGACTTTTAAGTTTTTTTTTTTTTTTTTTATGTGACTTTTCAGTTTTTTATCATACTCCGTTTGACTTCGTCAAAGGAAATAAGAAAACGACATCGTTTAGATGAAAACTTACCCGTACTCGACCCGTTTGAAGAAACGAAGCATCCGATTTCCGTCGCCGAGCCGCTCCGATACCCGCACTCTCCTCCACGCCGGACACACGCCCCGCAGTTAGGGTCGCGCCACGTCAGCAGGATGTCGCCGCTGAGATCCGAGATCATGCTCGGCCAGTAGAACGAGCGGGACAAAATCGGAACCGGAACGATTCCGATCACCGAGCACTCGGACGCCGTCGCCGGTGCCGGTGCCGGAGAAGCCGATTCGGACGTCGGAAGAACCGAGCTGCCGTTGATACTCTCCCAGTCGGCCGTCCGTACAGCTACCACCGCGTAGTCCTCTCCTCCGCTGAGACAGCTAATCGGAGCGAAAAACTGCCTCGTTATGTGGGTGGAGCAGTTCAAGAACGTGTAGTTTTGGATATTGACGATCTGGAAAGTCTCGCCGGTTAAATTGGCGAACTCTTGGTTGAGGAAGCGTCTCGGGAGGCAACCGTCGGGATCGTTAATCCAAATAGACTGCCCTTTGTAGTCTATGCCCTCGACGGTGAAGTCTCCGGACCGGAGTCTGATCAACGTTTGGCTCCGGTTGTTGCACGAGAGATCGAACTGGCCGGTTCGGGCCGCGTAGGCGCAGCGAGAAGAGTTCTGGCTGTTTCTGAGCCGGAAAGGGAAGTGAACCGGTGATCCGTCCGGTATGCAGCTCGCTGTCCCGCAGGTGGTGATGTCCGCCGAGGCTCGAAACACGAGGACAAAGAAGAAGGAGAAACATAAGAAGAATGTTTTGAAGGAAGTCATTTTTTTTTTTTTTTTGTGTTTAGTTCTGGGGTTTTTTTTTTTTTTTTTTTTTCCTTTTAATGAGCAGAAGTTGGTGAATGAAATAGAATACTACATAGTAAGCTTTTGTTTTTGTTTTAGGGTCCAAACCAAAGGAGAGATAGTTATTGGGTGAGATTTTTAAAAGCTCTATTCTAACTACAATTGGGAGTATTCGACTGATAAAATTAATCGAATGTTTAGCTTCACTAATTAAGATCAAATTACGCACTTATAACCACAACACTAGATATCGATATTTTGAGAATACGCATCTAATTAAATATTTAGCTTCAAGAAGAGGACTACAAGGTTTTTTTTTTTTTTTTTGGTCTCGTGTCTTGCATGTGGAGGTGGAATTGGAAAGTAGAGTAGATATAAAAAGTACAAATATGTGTTCAAAGGGGTTCGTGTACTTGTCAAAGGATCTGCACCATGGGATTGGAAGTCAGAGTCGATAGCTTTTGGCATTGGGCTATGAATTCCAAATTCTATTCAAGCTCGAGCCTTTTATTACTTGGTTTTGCTTACGACTAGAAGTGTGATAGGAGGAAAGAGGAATTACGGACGAAATTATACCTAGCTAGTTTGTAGACGGGAAAAAGTACATGTAGCTAGGTCGAAAAATGCTCATCGTAAGGAAATTTTTTTTTTTTTTTTTTTTGGTAAGACACGAAAATGAACTTTTTACTTATTTATGTTCAAATGTATGCACATAAGGTTTTTCTACAGCCCCTCTCGTATGAGGTAAGGTATTTCCCACTTCCTATAAGATATTCTTAACATAATATTAAATAAGAAACACGCGATAATAATACATATATTAAAAAATATATTATATATATTATAACACATAATAAATCTGTATTGTCAGTAGATTTCATATTTTATGCATTAATATGTAAATCAGATCTTTCAAATTTATCATGTGTTATCTTACGTTTTTCTGATATTAATATAATATTGCGTTGAAGGTATTTAATATTACATTGGATGACCTTCCAAGACATAGGTATATGATACAAGACATTTTATGAAACCACGTTCAAAATATTGCACCATCTTGTTTATGTTTTTTCCCCCCTCTTCTGCAATTTATATATATTAGAACTTTATGATTGCTAAAAATAAAAACACTATTCTAAACAATATATATTTTTGGTTTTATTATTTGTATCTTTTTTCCCTTTTTTTTTTTTTTTTTAATTTCCTTTCTTTACACACCACAGAAATTTTCAATATTTTCGTTAGCTTTGAAGTTGATTGATTTTATCCCCACCTACAAAAGTTGATAGCACCTACACAATATCACATTTGGCCACATACAAAATCAGGTCCCCGTGCTATGTGTAATATCGTCAAAGTTGGCATTAAAGAAACGTAATATTGTTGAAACTTAACTGTCCCCTTGTTTGATAGTGTGGGACACACACAGAAACTTCCATGTCTCATAAATTCATATCAATGTCATCATAGGCCTTCTTTGCTTGATTCTCATTCTGCTGTTTGTCGTCATCAGCTTGCTCATATACTTGACAAAATCGTTCAGCTTTAATTTGTTTTTTCAAATTGTTTTATATATGTGTTTTTAGATCGATGCTGTACATTAATATTAAGGAAGACTTTTTCCACTGTTGTGAAACAAAAGTGGAGTGGGTAAGTACCTAAACCACTCCGTGGCTTGTGTTTTATCGAAATATTACATTTTTATTTTGTATTCTCATCAGTAATGTCACGATCATTTTTTATGTTTAATAAAATTTAATCAAATTTAAAAATTAAAAAAAAAAACAATTTTAACAGTCTTGTAATACCATTTATATATATATATATATATATATATTATCAACCTGGTTCATTAATCTCTTGATCAAATAATTCTTTCAAACCTTAAAAATTAAGAAGAAATGTTTTTAACATGAAATTAATACATAATATACTGTTGTGACATTTTTTAAATCATAAGATAAAACTTGAATTTTGATAAAATATATTGAAGACTTAGATACTTATTATCCCAACGAAAGTAGTATCATTCTATAATAGTATATGTTTACTTCTCTTATTTTATGTGCCTTCAATTAAATATATTCTATTAGTGCTATTGTAGACGATCAAAACAAAAACCTCGTCCAAAGAATAGTTTTTTTAAGTCCAAAATGGCAATTTCTTTAATTTGAACAATCCACGCTTTCCCCCCCTCGTTTTACTGTGATTTTCTGCTTTTCCCCCTGAGGAAATTTAATGAGGAAATTAATTAGCAGGAGTGGAAAATTATTAGGGAAAATGATAGTAGGGTACTAATCCAAATAAGCTTGCGTGTACGCAAATATATATATATATATATATTTTTTTTTTTGAAAAAACTCTAGACATACATATATGCATGCTCAAATGGTCAAACTTAATTACTTAGGCACTGAAGGGAGCTTCCAAAAAGTTTTATTTATTTTTTGTGGAATAAAAATAGGATCAACGGTGTCTTCACGTATTCGAATCAGTGCTATGATAGAAATCTAGTGATATCACTAATAAAAGGACTCGAGCCATACTTTCTCGTCTAACATTCAGGGAGTCTACAGTTATCAAGATCCTATCTAATTTGACAAGCCATTAAAGATGTATAATTATTAGGGGTGGCAATACGGGTCGCGACACGACGACACGACACGAACACGACACGAATTTGACGGGTTCGGGTTGAGAAAAATTGGGGGCGGGTCGTGTCCGGGTTGGGAAAATTTGACACGAAAAAATTCGTGTCGTGTTCGTGTAGACCCGCAAAAATTCGTGTCAAGTTCGGGTCAATTTCGGGTCAAGTTCGTGTCAAGTTTGTGTCAAATTTCGTGTCAATTTCGGGTCAAGGTCGTGTAGCGGGTCAGTTTCGTGTCGCGGGTCAGTTTCGTGTCAATTTTGGGTCAGTTCGTGTCAAATTTCTTGTCAATTTCGGGTCAATTTCGGGTCAAGGTCGTGTGCGGGTCAGTTTCGTGTCAATTTCGGGTCAATTTCGGTCAGTCGGCGGGTCAGTTTCGTGTCGCGGGTCAGTTCGTGTCGCGGTCATCGTTCGGTTCGTGTCGTGTTCGTGTTCGTCGTGTCGTGTTCGTGTCACGGGTCGTGTCGCGGTTGTGGTAAAAAAAATTCGACACGACTCAAACACATACGAACACGACACGAGACACGAATTGACACCCCTAATAATTATAGCATCATAACGGATACTAAGATTTGATTCTGAGATACTAGATATGAGTGTCTTAGTTAATTATCCTCTTACCACAAATAAAACGACAATATAAAATCAAAAACTCATTATACAATAAACAATATTAAAGTTACTAATACATAAATAAAACCTCAAAAAGAAATTATGTAGTTTTACATGTATATAAATATATACACACATACAAATATATATATATATATATATATATCCAGTGGAGGAAGCGTCATTAAAAAAAAAATCTAAAAACGTTAGTATCTAGGGCGTTTTCACCACACTTTTAGGCCACTAAAATTTCCGTTTTTTTTTTTTTTTTTTAAATGAGAAGCTATGGTGTGAACAAGTGCTTCCGAAGTCATGTATAATTTAATTAGTAATATGTTCAGCACAAAAAAATATTTATTATAATACAGATTTAGTCAGTACCATTTGAAATATTTTGTTGTGTTCTCATTGACAAATAGTGGGCAGCTGAGAGGAGCCTGGAAAAACAACAACTTATTGCAGCATGCGAAAAGGCCATTTGGGACACTGATATTGATATTTATTCATATATAGCCGTCCATATCCCACCCTCTACATCTTTCCCATTGAATTGTCCCTTTCTAATTTAATATTAACTAATTTTCATTGATATCATTTTCTTTATTATTATATTCTGCCAATAAACTGTGTTACTTAATACTACAACATAAGATCGGTAGTGGTACAACCACACCCACATATATATATATAATGTGTGTATATATATATATATATTGCAAAAAAAAGTATATACAAATATATATAGTACTTTTTTTTTTTTTTTTGCTAATAAACCAAGTAAATAAAAAAAATTGATATCAAACCTGCCAGATTGATCAGCTTTAAGGTAATGAATGGATCGGTCCCATGTAATAAAACATGTCCACTGTCAGAGAACCATTCAACCCGATATAGTTGAATAGGATTGCTCGGATGTCGAATTCCATAAACCACAAATTCTAACAACAAGAGGACATTGCATAATTTGAGCACATGACCATCTTTGACCAATTAAACAAACGATGATCGAGAATGGTAGCGAAGGTGCGGCTATAGGTACGAGGAGATCTGCAGCGAGTTTTGGCACAACGGGCAGGTGCGTTCAACCTGAGCCACTCATCAAGGCAATCGGAGTGCAAGTAGTGAAAACAATCAGGTAACGTCCTCAATGTATTTTTGGGTTGGTATTTCGACAGACAAGTATGGCAAACATTGTAATTGTACTTGAGAAGCAGACGAGTATTATTAGCAGTAGCTCCCGCCAATGTCTTTGGGTAAGTTTCAGTTATTGTCGAGTCAAGACCCGTCACGCTAATATAACTGGTCGAGTTTGGGTTAACCTCATGAACAATATTATTAGAGGGCACTAGTACTACTTCTCTGTTGGAAAATTGATTCCTTGAACGACTATGAATTCCTTCAGCAATGTTACTACTACTACCTCGCCGGATCATGTGGCCTTGACAGTTGAAGCACAAAAAAAAAACGATAGGTAAATAAAAAATAATAATTAAAAAAAAAACGAAAATGGGGTTATGAAAAGCTATAGCAATAAATGATAGGTAAGAAAATTCAAGTACAATCGTACCAAAATAATTGGTTGTGAAATCAAAATTTCTATTAGTAATGACTATTGAGGAGTGGCAATTGGGCAATTAAGGACATTACTTAATGACAAATCAACTACTTTTTATTTTCTTTAAAAAAACCAACTATTAATTACTTTTTTTAAAATACTATTGAATTATGGTTTAACAGATCAGATGTGTGCTGTCTTAATAATGATGGAGTTCTAAAAGCACTTTCTAAAGGTTGGGGAGGTGTGGAAAGGATCATATATAGACTAACCACTCAAAAAAAAAAAAAAAAGTAATGTCCATAAGAGTTTTTTTTTTTTAATTTTTAATTTTTAACTTTATTTCTTTTAATCTTATGATAAATAACCATACCATGCCTTGGAAAATTAAAGCAGCCAACTTGCAAACCAGCATCACCGACGAACCCACAATCTGCCCCGCGCATTTCACAATCTCCACACTAGGTTCGTCCCATTTCAACACAACGTAAGATTTGAGATAGAACGCCCAATCATCCACCCACCACCTGTTCGACGAAATGACCGTCCACAAAAGCCGTCGACATTACCTCACAAAACAACGGCGTCGATTAGAAAAGCACCGTCGGAACGGCCGCGACCGTGTAACTGTCGCCACTAAGGCACGACACAGGCATCAAATTGTCTCCGGGAGCGTACGCCGACGAGCAGTTTGAGTAACGTATAGCTTCCGAGGTTTCTTATCCTAAAAGGAGGCGTCCCGAAGACGATGAAGTTCTTCTCAAAATATAGCGCCACGGAAGGCAAATTTCAGCAGCATTTGGGACTCGTAGAAGATGTTTTGGAAGGCAAGGTCTCTCAGCAGAGGCGAAATGATGGCTTCGCCGTTGTTGTCGTTGCACGAGAGAAGCACACAAATTTGAGATTGTTATGGGATTGAGTGGTTGCATCTTAAAAAAAACAACTTGTTAAATGAAATGGTTTAATATTCTTAAATATCTATTATTATTATTGTATTTTTACGACGCGAGACTCGGATTTTTTTAACTTTTAACAGTTAAAGCCTGAATAGCCACAGCGAGGTAGATCTTGATCATGATCATCGTTATCATAAGTAACTTGGAACGGAAATCGGACGGTTAATGATTCAGTTAGAGATCAAGTGTTTGCTTTCAGGCAGGTTTTGGCGGGATTTGTAAACCGAGGACGAATATCATGAATAGCGATGGTCAAAGATCTGAGAAAGGAGCCCTTTTCTTGTTTGTCTAAAGAAAAACGTATAGATTTATCCAAAAAAAAAAAAAAAAGAAGAAGAACGTATAGAGAAGTCTGTAAATTATTAGGTTTTTTTCCCTTATATATTTTTTACTTCCATTGCGTATAGAAAGTTAGAAACTTAGTAATTTATGTCAACTAAATATGTTGAATATTTAATTGCGGCTGCTTAGAAGCTCAATGAAGGTTTCTGCGTAAAATCTCAACAAATAATTGAGATTGATAATATATACTGAAGAATATTTGTCATACTGACTTTGCACCGAGAAAGTTCTCAAAGAAAAAAAAAAATATTTGATCTTAGGTTATATATGTCTACCGTCCCCCGTTTGATTTTCCTCAGTTCTCACCTCGTAATTGCTGTCAATACACACTTTATCTTTATTGATATTTATTGACTGAAAAAAAAAATATTTATTATTAAAGTAATTAAATAATTTTTGAATTAATTTTTAAACTCTTTAAAAATAATGAATTGGTTCTTATTTTTTTAATTTGATTGAAATAATCTAAATTCTCTAAATGTTAATAATCTTAGTTTTTTTGTTTAATTTTGTTAAATTTCTAAAAAAGAGATCTTATGTAGTGTATATAATCTAATTTAAAAATATTTTGATGATATAACAATAATTAATTTAATTAAAATAAAAAAATCATAAAAATCCCCCCACTCTCCTGCCTCTCTCTCTCTCTCTCTTCATTTCTTCCCCTCTGATCAGCAACCTAGATCCGGGTTATTACCAAGGTTTCGGCAACGGAGAGGCGGCCGGGGATGGGGGGCTAACCCAGAGGGAGGGGGGGTGTGGATCGGGTTAGGGGGGACCTGAGTTCGGTGCAACCTGGGTTTCGTTGGTAGGGTGGGGGCCTGAGTTTAGCGGCGGAGACGCCGAAGCTGCATTTGTCGATGGGCTTGGGGGGGTTTGGGTTCAGCGATCGGGGAGGGGGGGATCTAGCTTGCTCTGACTGCTTTATTCAAAAAAAAAAAAATGTGAAACTGATTAGGGGTTGAGGGGTATGCGTTCAGTGGTGAAGGGTGGCTGGCTGCGTTCGGCGACCGGGCTTGAGTTCGTTTGTTGGGGCGATTGGCGATGGAGAAGAAGGTGGGGCTGGGTTTTGAGGCTGCGTGTGTTCAGCGAATCGCGGGGAAGGGGGCGATCTGTGAGGAGAAGAAGGTGGGAGGCTGCGTTCGGCGGTAGGGGGTGGTGGGCTGCGTTCAGCGACCGGCGAGGGGCTTGGGTTTCTCAGCTTTCTTTCTCTGTTGCCTGAGATTGGCGACGAAGAAGGCGCCTCAGATCGCCGGGCGCTCTCCGTCGCCTGAGATCAGCGACTTGGGAGAGCTGGGTCTTTCAACGCTCTCGCTCCTTTAATTTTTAAATGTTATTTTTTTATATAAATTTTTTCAAAATATTATTGGTATGATGTGCTGTTTTAATAAGAGTATTTTGGTCTTTTGATTGTTAATTGGGATTATGTGAGGACCTCTTTCATTAGAAAATTAACAGTTTGAACAAAAATGATTAAAATTATCAATATTTAAAGAATTTAAAATATTTTGATCAAAATTAATAAAACAAATACCAGACTGTTACAATCCAGAAGATTTCAAGGATTATATAGGTCAATTACTCTTTTTATTATCTAAAGATTTATATTGACAATAATTATTGCAGTAATTTTTTTTAATGTAAACAATCATAACAACAACTAAGATATCAGTGTTTGTAAAATTTATGTTTGTTAATAAATAATTAGCCACTATGCTGATAAGAAAATAATAACAATTAGCCACTAAGAAAAATAATAGTGAAAAATTGGGCAAAGTGCAAATCAACTTCAAAGGTGATGAAATTTGAAGACTCCCATTTTGGATTATATTCCTAAATCTAAGATGATACTTTAAAAATCTATCTGCAACACTGTAAAGATAAGTATTTGGACGTTAAACTAATAATATGCTGATGGATTATACATAAACAAAAGTTTAATGCAGTAATAATGTCATTGTTATAATTTCAAATCTTTATCTTATATATCCTGAATTAACAATAGCTTGTTCATCAATTGTCACTACTACTTTGCCCTTTTTATGTTGAAAAGAAAGGAATCTTGTTTGCTAGTTTTCCACATCCATCATCGTATCCACCGGAGATAAAACATCAGCTCAACATGACTTTATTTACATACATAAATAGATATTTAGAATCAATATGATGTCTATGAACATGTTAATGCATTTTATGCGTCGGCTTGGAAACTATATTACGATTTTTGTGTAGGTTGTGACGTTGTGTATGTGTCAACAAACAAGTGGCTTTTAAATATATATATATATATTTATTTATTTAAATATATTTTACCGTTTACTTTACTTTGATTCAATCAGTCAAACTTATATTTTTATTTAAATATATTTTACTGTTTACTTAACTTTGATTCAGTCAGTCAAACTAACTTCTCAGGTGCTTATACTTTATCTGGAAGAAAGCGACTTTTTGAATGCTTATTTTATATATATATATATATATATTAAGTTGGAAAAAAATAATTCAAACTCTATATTTAATATAGAGAAATATATATAAAATTATTATTAGATTATATTTATAATTAAATATATTTATTTTAAAAGTTTTGAGAAATAATTACCTCAATGGTTTATAAAATATTAAGATGTGAAGATTTAATCCTTATTTTTTTAATTTTGGTTGAAACGAAACTCTATAAATAATGACAATCTAGTCATTTCTGTTCAATTCCGTTAAGTTTCTAATGGAAAAAATCACGCGATGAATCACATGAGTTAAAATAAGCATTTAAAAGATAAAATACCCTTATTTTTTGAAAAAATTATACCCAATATATATTAAAAAAAAAAAAAAGGAAAGAGAGAGCTAACTCAAACCCAACCCCCCGTTCTCACCAAAAACGGCAACACCCCCCCCCCCCCATCTGGGCTTGTCAAAGGGAGAAAGTGGGGTGGGAGAAAATTATCTCTTTAAATTTTTGTTAAACTAATTATTTTTATTTACTAAAATATCCTTTCAAATTATATCAAATGCATTGAACATGACTTATTTCGTTAGAAATTTAACGAACTTCGATGGAAAAGACTATAATTGTAATATTTAGAGGGTTTAGGATTATTTCGGTCAAAATAAAAAAAATATGAATCAATCATCACCTCTTCAATAATTTAGAGACTATTTAGGTCAATTACTTATAAAAAAAACGACGACAATGGAAACAACAGTAATATAGAAACGAGAACAGATAAACGAAACAACAATAAACTACATAAATCTCATAAAACGACAATGAAATGTAAATGTGTGTGTGTATTTCTTTCCCTTTCCTTTAATGGCTTTGGATGCATGCAGTTTTCTGAAATATCTTTTTTAATGTTTTTTTTTTTTTTAACGTAAGTCTTTTCTTTCCCTTTATTAGCTTAACCTGCCTCTAGACTGGTATTGGAAGTTCTTTACGTCACTAGTATAGTAGTATTAATCTAAGCTTAAAGTTAGCAATCACAATAATACGTATTTAATGATCCTTGACAAAATTTAAATTAAGAACTAATCACAATCTATTTGGTTTAGTATTTACTAAACCATAAAAAAATATAATGAAAACGGTAATTTGATTGGAAAGTAAAGTAGTAATTTGATTGGAAAGTAAAGTAATGTAATAGGATTGGGGATTATTTATTTTCTTTTTAATATTTACTTACCTATTAGATGGTGTAAAGAGAAACAATTTTCATTTCTTTTTTGTAGTGTTTGGTAATATTTAGTAATATTAATCTTATTAATGTAATTTCTAAAATATTATGTCACGCATTAGGATATTAGGACATGAAAACTTATTAAGGGTGTATAAATAAATTTGATTTGTATTTTCTTTGATAATAAATCAATACTAAATGGGATGTAGGGATTATCATTCTCCTTTTTTATTATTTATATTATGTCGAGTCCATTAAATCTCATTCCCTATTGGGTGGGTCTATTGACATCCCTTATTTTACTTTTCTTATCCGCTTTTCAAAATCACTGAACAAATTAATTTTAGAATATAAAAATTACTTGTTCCACTCTTTAATTTTTCCAAAATGCCCTTATAAATATAAATAAATTATTTGCTTTCTTCTTTCTCTGCCCATTATGCATAAATCCCTATATATTTTAACTTTTTTTTTTTCAAAGAATGCTTTATTCTGTTTTTATATTTTAATTTTTTCCACGGTAATTTGTAAGTGAAGATTCTTTTATTTTGTTTGTTATTATCCATCTTTTTCAATAGTTTTTGTAGCTCTATATTATAACTATTTTCTTTTTCCTAAGACATAACAAGAAAAAGGGAAAGCAAGTAGGTATGATGTGTACCTATAATCAAATAATTTATGTCATTGGTTATTCATTTTCTGTACATAGTCATGCAAACTCTAAATTGTAATCCTTTCATAATTATCTAATAAAATTATTAACCAAATTCATAATACATTTTCAACTATATTTGTAGAACACTCAATTATATCAGTACATTATTCTCAAGTTCTTATCATTTTAAGAAGAAGTATATGAAAGAACAAGTTTATAGATTTTTATCCCTATATGTAAACTGATGTTGAAGAATTTAGGATTTCTCAAAAAAAAAAAAAAAAAAAAAGCAGAAGAAGAAGAAAAGGAAAGAAATATCGTGAGAAAAAATAAAAAAAAATAAAAACATTACAAAACATATTTAAATGAATAAAAAAAACTGCATAGGGGGTTAGATTTAGTATGTGGAGAAAGAAAAAAAGGTAAATAATTTAGTTATAAGGGTTAAGGAGTGGAATAAATAAAATTTTTAATTCTAAAATTAATTTGTTAGTGGTTTTGGAAGGCGGATGAGAAAAGTAAAATATAGGATCTCAATAAATCCACCTTTCCCTATTTTGTAAGTAAATTATTGATTAAATGGAAAAGAAAATGACTACTTATTTTACATTTCTCTTTGGGGCAACGTAAACATGCCCTATTTATAGAAAATAAGGTTTAATTAGTTATGGTTGTCTTGTTTGTTTTCAACAGTTTAGATTTAAGAGTACAATTAAAGGGAGAAAAAGGAGAGGTGAAGAGATGTTGTAAACCTCTAAACCCGCTAAATTGGATCCTTCAAACCCTCCAAAACCCACTTGGAAACAATAGCATAAAAACAACTAAGAATATGAATTCGTAAAAAAGAAAAGAAAACAAAAAAAAAAAAAAAGAAAAAAAAGAGGAAGAAGAAGTAGAAGACATGTACTTACACATTGTCAAGAAGTTGATAACATCCTTAAAAACGACATTCATGTATGATGTATGTTCGAGAATACCGAACAACACGAATCAACGACAAATGTGTCAAACCATAAACAACAACCTAAAACAAATACAACAATTTTGGCAAAACGACTATAAACTGAATGAATTTGGAAAAGCACTAACAAACAACGACACGATCTTCAAGATGACAACAATGTAGAAAACGACTCCACTTTGAAAGAAGGCCTCAAGGAAAAAACAACAATGACATGACTCTGAAAAAGCAAAAAACTACGTTCAGCAAGAAGCCTTAAGTACTAAAACGACATGAAAATTTTGAAAAGACCGCAAAAAATGACGTCGTCTTGAGGAACAAGGGGAACACAGGAAAGGAAAAATGTGAAAATTCAGTGAAAACTGGAAGAATAATGCTAAAGACCGCATTAAGCACTATCTACTAGTAAAACGTGAATCTCATGATATAAGATCTATAGATGAACTCGTGTTTTAGATAGATATGTTAAATATCTATAATACCTCAAAACAATTTTCAAACTTGAAAGGAAATTTGATTTATATTTTAATTAATTTTAATATGCTTGTGTAAACATTCGCGTACATTTCACCTTACTCATTAACACATAATATTTAATAAGGTACACACATGGTCGTAAATATCCATAATATTTATGAAATTTCTATCAAAATTTTTATGTTTGAAAAATAACGAAATATCTTTTAGATGTAATATTTTTTTCTGTCAAAATATCGAGGAAATATAAATAAAAATATCCATTTCAGTGAAATGTAGTGCAATTTTTACAAAATATCGAGGAAATATCATATATTTTGGATGAAAATTGCAGTTTGAAAATTTTCAAAATTTTGGATTTTGGTCATTTATTATCTTTTTTAGCATATTATAATTATCTTTATTTTATTTTTTATAACCTTTACACAATTTCTTATTTATGAAAGTAGATTGGGAAGAGATCAATATATCTAAATATAACATATTTACAACTACATTCAACTCTATTTTAATAAGATGTCATGACACAATTTTGTTTGTATCAGGATGACATTCCAACTATATTTGAACTTCATAAAAATTATTTTGAGTATTAATATATATAAGATATAGTATGTTTTTTTAATAAAAAACTTGTGTATTTATGTATCTTTTTAATATTTATACTATCCTAAAATGTTAAAAATATATTTTAAAACATATTTTAATAACTTTCGTATTTTTTTTTTGAAACTTCCATTGATATTGATAATTTATCTAAAATTTCTGTAAAATTGAACTAATAATATTTATGTCGATATTGATATTTTCATCTTAGGTATACACACTGACACACACAAGAATCATTAAAATGACAAACTTAGGTGAAAAGTTTTTCTAGCAAAAAAGAAAAAAGAAAAAACAAAAAACTAGAAGGAAAAATAACCCAAATCTCCAAAAAAAAAAAAAAAAAAAAAGTCTCACGTACACGATTGGAGGGAAAATAATTTGGTATTTGATTTGTGGAGACAAAACACATTCTAGAGCTCCATCTGGCGGGAAAATGTCCTTAAAGTCCTCAAATAGTCCGTATAAAAGCCCTAACCCCTCATTTTCACCCCCCACTCTCCTTTTACTTCTCTCTCCATCTCTCTCCTCGGAAAATCCCTCTTTTTCCTTCCATCTTCAATTTCTTCATCGATTTCTTCGACCTCTGAGCTTCCTATGATGTCGGCGCTACAGAATTAGGTAAAGTTCTCTACGCGACAAGGTATGGTTTTCGCCATGGATTCTAGGGTTTCCTTTTCAGTTTCCGTCTTCATTTTTCTTTTCGGAATTTGATGGGGATTCGGGGCTAATATGCTAAATTTGCTTAATCGCGTCTTAGATTTTGAGATTTTGAGCATCGAAATCCCATTCAAAGCGATTCTCTGGTTTTTGCACGAATTTTTCGTCGGTGAAAATGGCTAGTGCGTTTGATGATGAAGTTGAGCAGACGGTTTCAATCGACGAGTACCTTAAGGATGTCGAAGAACAAGAGCTGGTATGAAATATACATATAAATATATATATATATATATATATCTACTGTTGCTTTGTGTAATTTTCTTATTTTGATTAGGAATATTGGGAAATTTGATGGGGTTTTGAGGTAGGACCGAGATAGAAGAAATATAATTGAGATAGATGAGTAGACCCAAAGGAGAGGACGGAAACTGGATATCAAAATATAGGTATATCAATCATACTCTGAGTTGAAATTACAATTATAATGTTTATGGGCAAATCAAATAACAAATTAGGAAATTAAACCAACATTAAGGAAGGGAAATTGTCATAAAGTCCTAGTTACATAAAAACTGAGTAGTATTGTGATCTCCATCAGGGTGGCTTTATGTCGATTTGTAGCCGTGATTGCTTGGTGTGAAGATACTTGAGTGTTAAAATAGACATATTGAATTAGGAGTTTGGAACTTGATACTTCTCATTTCTGTTTTAACGCAATGTTAGAAAATCCATTTCAGCTAGGAGGGAGTCTTATTAGGCGTAACATTTTTATTTTAATATAAGCTACTTTTCATTACATTTCTTAAACTGATCATTTGCCTCGACAGTTTAAGTAAATTATTCATTGTTTCGTAACAACAATCTGAGTGTATTTTTAGTAAACATGCCAATTCAGAAGGGTTATTTAGACGGAGGGGGCGCAAATAAGATTCGTCATGGCATCTTAATTTAACAATGACGTTTATCTTTTGTGTGTGCTTGTATGTTTTTGTTTTTGTTTGTAAGTTTATTTGTTGTAGTTTGTTTATCTTACGTTCTCTGTTCTATTTTATTCATTTTATTAATAGGAAGCAGATTTGGTTTTGGGAGGTGACGAAGGCAAGGAGTGCACATATAATAATGGTTACATGAAACGACAAGCAATTTTCTCATGCCTGACTTGCACCCCAGAAGGTAATGCTGGAGTTTGTACTGCCTGCAGCTTGTCTTGCCACGATGGCCATGAGGTATGATTTTAATCAATACCCTTTGCAGAGCAGGTTCATTGATGGGTATCAATCACCCAAGCATGTTATGTTCTCAGTTAATATTTTTTACTGGATTTCTTAATGATTCTATATGATTGTATATGATCACTGCTCCAGTAGATTTGTTATTAAGTTATTAACAAGAATCTAGAAAAGGAAATTACAAGGTCATCGGGTATTTTAAGCTATATAATTTATTATACTTGCTGATGTTATGCTATCTTATCTCGAATCTTCATGTATTGTCCGTCTTTACCATTCTCTTATTCTTTCATCATTTGTAAAGCATAATTTTGCTGCTTTTATCTAATGGTGGTTTTCATTATTGCTATTTGCACCAGATTGTGGAACTATGGACCAAGAGAAACTTTAGGTGTGATTGTGGGAATTCCAAGTTTGGAGAGTTTTTTTGCAAGCTTTCCCCAAATAAAGATGTAGAGAACATAGAGAATTCGTACAATCATAATTTTAAAGGTTTATATTGTACATGTGGTCGCCCTTTTCCTGATCCAGATGCTGAAGAGCAACTAGAGATGATACAATGCTGTGTATGTGAAGACTGGTTCCATGAAGAGCATCTTGGTCTTGGATCGTCTGATGAGGTTGGTAGATGGGGATTTTCCCAGTTGTTTTCAGTTATTTTTATCCTGTAATACTCTTTTTATTTTTTTTGTCAAAACTTTCAACTAATGATGGCGAATTATGTTAAGTCTATTCTTTCACTTAACATAAAGTGATCAAACCTCTAGATGTATGATTAAATTCGAACTGATGTCGTGGTTCAACTCGGAGAGTTGAGCACGTGATGAATCTCGTATTCAACCTTTTGTCAACAAATTTATTCATTTATTCATTTATTTTAATCAATAAAATTTTGTACTCTGTCTGTGTTGTTTGTCTGTGCTAGGCCATTTCAGTTAGTTGAGTCTCACCCTTAACCATACCTAATGGTGGTATGTGATGACTGATGCCATTGCATTTGATTTAACCCATGAGATGTTCCTTTTATGTTGCAACTAAATCTCATCAGACTTGGCAAATGTTATAATAACATAATAGAAAACACTTTTTGAATTGCAAAAGTTTGCATTAACTACCTTTTACCTCTCGAAGTTTATGGGTACTTTCCTAAATGTTGGTGGTAACCATCTTAGTTAGTATATCTTATGAATCCTTTATTGTACAATAGGTTCCAAGGGATGAGGAAGGAGAACCTCTATATGAGGATTTTATATGTGCGGCATGCTCAGCTGTTTGTTCTTTTCTAAGACTATATCCTCAAGCAATATGGGCAGCTGAGAGGCAGCCAGCTGCTACTGGTCCTGCAAGCAAGGATAAGAATGTTGTGGAAGATACGCATTCTGCTTGTGGATCTGGAAAGTTAGAGAACGATGTTTCTCATATCTCTCCTGAGAAGGATCGCACAAAAGATAATGCCGGGTCTGAATCTGTACCTTCTCAGGAGGTTTTGCCTCTTGGAGAGAACCCGGAAAAAGATATGGAATTGAAGCAATGCACTGCAGATGCCATTCCACGTACTACCTGCGTTCTTGGTGTAGATCTTGAGGTTGCTTCTTCTAATTTAGAAAGGAAAGCAATGTTTCTTTCGAAAATCTGGAGGGACGCTCTCTGCAGGTGTGGAAGGTGCAGTGATTATTACAGAGAGAAGGGCATCTCTTTTCTTCTTGACAAGGAGGACACCATTGCGGAATATGAGAAAATGGCTAAGCAGAAGAGGGAGGAAAAAATGGAGCAACAAGTGGGGGCTGAGTTAAGTCTACTCGATAACCTTGGTCATGTAGAGAAAATGGAAATTCTGAATGGTATTGCAGATATGAGAGATGAGATTCATTCTTTCCTGGTATGCCCTGGTTGATCTATTTCTCCCCTTGGTGTGTGCGCTGCATTTTATAGTTCAGGCTGATAAAGGTGCTCATTTGGCACTTCCGTTCTAGTAATTATCTGCTCTACTAAAATATCTAGTGCATTCTTTTGCAGGAATCTTTTGATTCATCAAAACCAATCACTTCTGCTGATGTCCACCAGGTTTTTGAAAACCTAGCAAAGAAGCGCAAACGTGTACAGTGAGTAATTGTAGTATATTTGCTACTGTTGCATGCATGTTTTGATTGCAACCTTTGACGCTTAAATCCGGATTTCAGAAACTTCAAGAACGCTTCTCTATGGTAGAGCTTTTCTAAACTGTGTGGACTTATATATTTAGGACTTAAAAGGAGTTATTCCGGATTTTCTGACTACTGCTGGACATGAAGTATTTCTCTAGTAGCTAATGGATATGAGTAATGTCTTCTGGCCTCTCTGTTCTCTATCTGATGGCTAGGTCTTATTATAACTTTCACATGTCACATGCACTAGAATTAATTTTGCATAGTATTTCCCATACATAATACATGGAGGATGCATGCTTATGCGTATCTTAATGCAAGTTTATGCATCTGCACATGCTTAGTTCGACTCTAATCGTAAATGTTGTTTGCAACTAACCGTGCACATCTCTCTTTTTTTTTTTTTTGGGACACTGTTTAGTTCGAGTCTTTGAGATTAATAGCCCGTTTGGATTACTGTTTTGAGATCGTCTTTGGGCACTATTTGAAAAAGGTTTCAACGGTGTTTTCTTTACAAAAATTTGAAGTTATTGAACCTTCAAACAGGAGCTAAGAGACATAATAGTTCCGGTGCCCGAAATCTTTTAGTGGGTCCTTAGACTTGATTCTTTATGAGATTTTTGCATCAATGTGACTGAAATAGCTTAGAGATTTGCATTAATTTAAGGGCTAGCTAGTTGAGTAAGTTGGATAGATTACCTTTTTCCCTATACTAGTTTGATATGGCATATCTTAGTTTAATCTCATTTTTGCATTTCAAAATCTTTGCACGAAATCAGATGCTGCTTTGCTTGCGTCATGTATTTGTATATTCTATAATCTATATTGTCTTGTTAACTATTTTGGAGTGGGGCTTGCAAAATCCTGTGGCCTGATTTCCTGATTGACTCGGATGAAAGTGCAACGTTTTTTTCAACTCTAATTTAACAAGCTACGACAAGAGTAGGTTTTTGTTAGCTCCATAAAGTAAGAGACTTTCCATGTGCCCAAAATTTAAACCCCACTCTTATTAAATTGCAAACGTAGCCTTCTTCCCACCTAAATTTAGGAGACTGTCGGGTTTTTATATTTCTGTGGCACCGATCTATGAAAGTGAAAGGCCATTACTTTTTTCATTACTACTATTATTATTTTTTTTCAAAAATTGATCTCTTTGCTGCAGACAAAACAGAGTCCATTCCATAATGAGAGCATTGCTTAATCACAAATGTTGGATTAATTAGAATTGGTATGTGGACCTTGTTCTAACCTCATTTGTCGTCATGATTACATCATAGACACCTGCTAACTGTAATCTGAGGAGTAGTATTAGGGTTGTCGATATAAGAATGACAGTTCACAATTGATAAAAAAAAAAAAAAAATTAGGATTAAAGTTGGTGTTTTAGCATTTTTCTAATCTTAATTGCAGAGGATTTTAGGGTCTTGGCGGTTTACTTTCTTTTGCAAGATTGAAATGGTCATAAATACTAGTGGTGTTATAGTGGCCACGTGGCACTGTCCAATAAACTAACAAATTACCTCCAGAGCCAAAAATAATAAATAAAAAAAACCTCTAATTAGTGGAAATGCCCTCCACGCTACATGAATGCCACATCACATGGACAATTACCTGCCTATTGTATAGGGGAAAATTCTATACAACAAGATGTGTGTGTGTGTGTGTGTGTGTGTTTTTTTTTTTTTAAACGAAAACAAAAAGGTGCTCTCTTTTTGGGTATAACTACAATTGCATACAGATCAATTTTAAATTATAAAATTATTAGAAAGAATGATATGAGCCGTTGAAGAAAAGATGTCGATTGTCATTTTGAAAAATGCTGTAAATTTTTCCAAAAATAATCTCTCTTTAAATATGCTCAAGATTTAGGATACTCGTACATCCTTAAAACAATAGAATATAGGATGACCTTACTCTTTTAACTTATGGTACAGTGGAGTAACAGCACGTCGAAGGGAGCAAAAATGGAAAACATGTAAATGAAGCCTACACTTGAATTGAATTTTCAACGTATTAGGTCGGTTCAGCGAATGAAATTGAACCCTTTGCATTCTAGAAAGTACGGTGGCGAGTGACATGAGAAATCAAGTGAGGTCTCCCCCCCCCCCCCCCCCCACCCCAAAAAAAAAAAAAAAGAGAGAGAGAGAGAGAGAGAGAGAGAGAGAGAATAGTAATATTGGTCGAATGTCTTTATTTGTGGAGACAAAGTTCAAGTAACCGATGGTCCAAAATGGATGCTACATCGAACCTTGATTAGTAATATGCTTTTTCATTTTCCATGTTCACACTTGTTAAAAGGACAAATTTGCCTTCTTAAAAAAAAAAAACAAAATACTACTCTTTAAATCTTCAAAGCTTTTATGCAATCGAAAAGAAAAGGCTGCCCAACATGTTTTTTTCTGCCTCCTTTCTTTAGTTAGTGTTAATTTTTGTAACGGTTATAGGTCGTCATTTAGTCCAAGAAAAATATTATATTCAAAAGCTAAAGATAAAGTGAATTGTTGCTTCTCCACAATTTTCTATGTCAAAAAACAGAGTGGAAAAATTGAAGCAAAAATGAAAAAGAGGAGTAGAATAAAAAGCAGGTAAATCTATCGTTTTCTGCATGTGAAAGGAGAAGAGTCAATTTTCATTCAACGAAACACACACTAAAATGCTTTAAGCTTGGTTTTGCTCCATATTTCTGTATGTCGATTCTATGTCAAGTGGGAATATGATACTCAACTGCAAGAAAATTTAAAAAAACAAAAAAGAGAAGAAAACAAAAGAAGAAATGGATGGCACCATATTTCACTAGTGAAATTGATTTTTAACTCGTCGGTGGTCGTTTTTTTCTTCGCCAAGTCTCAATATTTATAGGGCTCAACAGAAATTTTATAATCTTCTCTACAAAGAAGAGATACATACATACATACATATATATATATATATATATATCTCTTAATTTAAGCACTGTCGTCTTTTTTTATTATGGTTGGCAAGTGAAGACTTACATATTATGCTCGTGACATTGTCGGCAAATGGGGTCTCTCGGAATTTAAAAGCTTAAAACTTTTGATTGCTTTGGCTGCAAATTCCACGAAATTCTGCATCATTTTCATGCCCTTTTGTTTTGTAGCTTATTTAAAAAAATATAAAATATATAAAATAAGTCTGTCGTAATTTTGCAAATCTAAAATTGAGGTCCTACCGGGAGTCGAACCCAGGTCGCTGGATTCAAAGTCCAGAGTGCTAACCACTACACCATAGAACC
This sequence comes from Ficus hispida, assembly GCA_025413025.1. Taxonomy (NCBI): domain Eukaryota; kingdom Viridiplantae; phylum Streptophyta; class Magnoliopsida; order Rosales; family Moraceae; genus Ficus; species Ficus hispida. Next base: position 32,433,666 of record CM046372.1, on the reverse strand, counting down.
ATGCTGGTGATTGTTTAGCCCCGAAAAAGAAAAATAAAAACAATACTATGAAGGATTCTACTAGAGCCAGCGCCCCCAAAAAAAAAAAAAAGAAGAAGAAGAAGAAGAAAAAGAAGAAGATTTATAGTGATTCATCCATAAAGTGAAAGTAGTATTTAGTTCATTTTCGATCATTATACTAAAAAAGAATACTTCAAATCTCTTAAAAAAATAATTAGACTTCACACACTTAATATTGACAAACTGTGGTGCCAAACCTAAATAGTTCTGTATTTCATATCTGAATTTTCACTAGAATGAGTCATCAAAGATGTTTTCTTCTACTAGTGAGGCCGTGATTAACTGAGAGATTGGTTAATTTAATAAAAAAGGGTTATTCTAATTCAACTTTGTCGTGTTAGATTTTTCAAAAGGGTCACTAAAGGAGCCAAAAGTTAAAAAAGGAGAGGAGGAAAAGTGAGTTAATTATCTCCATCATCAGCCAAGAAAATTAAAATTGAATTCCAAACTAATCTCGGACTGTTCTGGAAATCTGGCGAGGATTCTTTTGCCTTCCTCAACGTCATATCTAGGAAAAGACAATGGTGTTTTTCATATTAGAAATTAGAAAATAAATAAATAAAAAGTATAGATAAGATTGATGATTGCTAGCTGTTACTTATTTATACATGAAAGATGTGGTTGGGGACATGGCCCAGCAAGCCTTCATTTAAAATATTAGAAATAGACAAAAAGTCACGGGCAATAATGAAAGAGTTTTCAATTTGTCACGAACAAAGAATAATACCTTGATGGTCGAATCTAATATCAAAATTTGAATATTGTTTTCATTTTTTAATTTGATAATTTTTTTATATAATTACAATATCATTAAAATTAAAAAATTAAAAAAATGATAATTCATTTTTACGTAAATTAATACTTAAAAATTGATACTAAATTTAGTATCTTAACATTACACTAAAAAAAAAAAAGTAAAAATGAATAATCAACACTCAAAAATGAAGTAGGTCTACGTAGTAGTCTTTTTATTTGGTTAGTATTATTCAAAAAGAACTAAACATCTATAAATACCCTTCTTTGCTTTCTCCTCCACCTTACACCTACTAGTTAAAAACTTTTACAAAATCCCCTTTTGTTTCAGAACTCCAAACTTAGGAAAGAGAGAGAGAGAGAGAGAGAGACCATGGGAAATTGCATGAAGACTTGCATTAAGAGAAGCCAAGCAAAAGAAATGCAAGCTGAACAACAACAACAAGAAGAAGATCAGAGACGGAGAGAAACAGATCAAATGAAAAGTGGGTTTGTGAAGGAAAGGGGTTTGGGAGAAAAGGGGAACTTAAGGGTAAAGATAGTGATGACAAAAGAAGAGCTTGAGTGGTTGCTGGTTCAACTCAACACCAAAGGAGGGAAGAGCTTAGAAGATGTTTTGGTGGAGATTGAGAGAGGAAGAGGCAAAGTTGAATGTACTAGTACTACTACTTCTTGGAAGCCTTCTTTAGAGAGTATCATGGAATGCCCTGAACTAGTTGAGATGGATAGATGAGTATTATTATGTAACCTCTCTCTCTCTCTCTCTCTCTTCATTAGCTTTTTAGTTATTTTGATATTTTGAAGGTTTTTTTTTTTTTTTTTTTTTTTTGAATTTGGGGATGAGATATTTGAACTCTACATCTCATAGTAGGATCAGATGTAAAATTACTGCGAAACTATCTATAATCATATTATGTTGAGGGTTTTGATGTGGGTAATGTCCATATTTGTAATTAAGTTTTTTCTTTCCTCAAATGGTGGAGAGCCACCGTTCTTCTCACTGAATGCTTGAATTTGAGTTGTCACCATTGTATTGGTCTGAATATATGGGTAATTCACTTCGTGAGAGATTCATATATCACACGAGATCCATCCACTTTTTTGGAATTATCTGTACATTCCAATATTTATCTTTATAATTCAATATTTTCGACAAAAAAAAAAAAAATGGTGGAGAGCCTTTAAGTTAACACTTGAGACATGTGAAAACTTTTCCTTTAGAATCTACTAATTTGGAGTTGCCCATGGTTCAGTTTAGTTACTTTTTTGGGTGCTAAAGGTTGAATTATTGAGATGCTTTGTCATTCTTCTTTTTGTTCTGATTTTTACCTTCAAATGAATTGTGTATGGGTCTATGAATGGATTAATGTCCATATCTACTTGCACATTCTCCTTTAATTAAGCTATTTTGGGTTCCGAGTCATTTAAAGCCTAAACAGCTTTACCAATATTTTGAAATCCCAAAGGCTTGCTTGGATGCATTTTTATAATATTGCTCATAGATGGTTCGAGAATTGTGTGGTAGGGTAAATATATATGTATATATGATTCTAAACATCTAGTTCTACTAACCTATTTTATGTTTTTTCTTTTAAAGAGTGACACAAGCTTTAGTTAATCCGGAAATTTAAAACTGTGTCGATACAAGTGTTTTTTTTTAAACTAGAGAATAATCATTCCTTTCAAAAGAAAATAACAATAGAGAACTTCATAACACATCTTTGAATGCAGAATCTTTCATAATCAGAAAATTTATGAAAATCGGATAAGCAAACTAATACAATTAATATAATATATAATATAAAAATATTAATTTTAATTTTAATTTATAAATATCAATTTATATGACATATGAGTTATTATTTTAAGTTTTTAAATTATCATATCAATTAAGATTAAAAAATTATATATATCGATAAAAAATGACAACTCAACTCACGTAATTGACACACAAAAATTGATCTAGACTAACCTAACAGAATACGACCTTCATAATTGATAATTTGGTATAACGCCCATTGCACACAATAGTTAAAGTTTCTTTGATCAAAATATTTACCAAAAAAAAAAAAAAAAAAAAAATTCTTTGATCAAAATCGACAAATCAAATCAAACTTGTTAATTTGTGGGCCTCAACAATTGAATTAAGCACCAAAATTTGCGCGTTGAAAAGATCTTTCTTGCTAGCATGTGACCCTTGATATGATCAGCCATTATCATACATATATATACATTTTATGTAATACTTTTTCCCGCCGACTCAAAATACGCATATGATTACGGTGAAGTTTAAATGTAAAGTCTTTTTTTTTTTAGAATAAGATGATGTTTGGATGTATAATTTTTTTTTTGAAAATAAAAAGTTATTTTGAATGAGAAAAAATAACATTAAAAATTATGTATTGTGAGAAATTTTAAAAAATTTATTTTTTTTTTTTTTTTAAGTATTGTATAAAATAAGTTTGAAAATAATATATATATATTTTTGGAAACCAGAGAATGATGAAAAAAATGGAGACAAACGCTTTTTTTTTTTTTTGTGGCAAAAATTTTCCAATTTCTAAATTGAACCTTTTATCAAAACAAAGGGTTAGTCTCTCTCTCTATTCCACAGTTGGATTAAAAAGTACAGTCATTTCAACGACCACAGACAACGGAAAAACGACAGAATTTTTGCAGATCATTAGGCTGAGGTTGCAAATCCCATAAGGCCATAGGAAAATGGTTTTTAAAGGACGGAAAAAACGTATTTTCTTCACTACGTATAGACATTTACTTATATCATTTTACAGTTCTGCAAGAAAAAAACTCTAACTTTCTATCAAAAATAGAAAAAACTCTAATTTAAGCTTATATCATTATTAACTTTAGTCTGTAATATCTGAATTTTGCCATAGCTATTTCATTTCTAGTTAATGTTGTATTTTAAACAACGATTTAAAAAAAAATTTACAAATACGATGATTCATTAAAAAATAAAAGTAATAATAAAAGTCCCCTTTTAAATTTTTTTTAAGGCCCAACATTGTTTGGGTCGGCACTTCCTATTCCTTTCTTGTGCTTGTTGTATTAACACCAAAAACTTGCAACCAAAAAAAAAAAAAAAGGGAACTTTTTCTAGTATATGACCCAACGTTTGTAACCTTGTTGTAATTAGGTGTGTCAATTCGTGTCTCGTATCGTATTTGAGCTGTGTCGAATTTTTTCTTCGTCAACCCGAATACGACTCGAAACCGCGACATGAATACGACAAAAACTCGTAACGGGTTGATACGACACGAGATGAGCTTGACCCGCGACACGAACTTGAGCCGTGACACGAAAGTGACCCATGGCACGAGCTTGACCCGCGACACGAACTTGACCCGACATGGACTTGATTCAATTTAAGCAAATTATATCCCAAATTCATAAAAAACCTAGATAAATAGTAATTTACATTCAACAAAAACATACCATTGACAAAACAATAAGTTTTAAGGATTGTTTTCAAATAAAAAATCATAAAATTAAACTTCCAACTCAAGTGCAAAGTTCACAATTATAGTTAGGGAAAGTTCTAGACCCCAAAAGAGCAAATTTCTTGTGACCATGAACACTATTGAAATATGATAGCACAACACTTGTAACTCTTAGTCGCAATACCAAAACAAGACAATCTATAAAAAAACTACATGAATATGCAACATTAATCATATGAAGGCTTATGTTGCAAGGTTTATAAAATCTCGCCAAGATGAACAAACGAATTAATGAAATAACAGACTTGTATAACTAGCAACCATAGAATGCCATAGTTGAAGTCTGAAAAATGAAAAATAAAATAACTAGATTTAAACAATTACTTTCGAGTAAAGACTACTAATTATACTTGCAGGGACTCCTCCGAAAGAAATCGACCCCCAGCCCGAACAGATACATGCTTATCAATCTTCATGACCATTAATCAAAATCCAGTAACAACAAACAACATAAAACAAAAACAAAAATTATCATTCTTCTAAAAGAAAAGATAAGAAAAAGAAAAGGGTGGGAAAAAGCCAACCGTGAATCCAATACCATTGGTGGTTGCAACTTCTTGGAATTCTTGGATATGGAAATCTGTGCGACTATTTAGTTCTTTTAATTATATCATCTCTTGACTTTTTTTTTTCTTCAAAAAAAAAAAGAAAGAAATTTCCTAAAAACAAAAATACAAAAAGACTCTCTCTTTCTATTTGGCAAATAAATGAGAGTGGAGTGGGATTTTAAACAACTGGGTTTCAGATGTTGATTTGGTCCACAGTCTATGTTAGACACAAAGTCCAGACACCGTATAAAGCTCTCAATTTGACTCTTAGGCCCACTCAAAAATTCCACTATTTTGAAAAGTTCAAACTTCAGGAACAGAGCTTTCCACTACAACGTTTGACACATGACGCCCAACTAGTTCCCATAATTTCAAACTCCAAGAATGAATTTCCGCTAAATTAATACACAAGCAAAATTTTCATTCCACATAGTCAAGCTTTTTCTCCAAAGGGCGATGAGCAAAATTGCAAACTACAAATACAAACTTCGTAAACGAACTTTTGGAGCTTAGCTCTCGTTGAAAAGTTAAAGTGTTGAACACTAGCTTCAACAAACTGCTTTCAAAGGCCAGAGGGGAGAGGGGAAAGGACAGAGGCAGCCGGCAGACAGATCTGGCCAGAGGGGAGAGAATAAACTTGGCATACGAGCAGAGGCAGGTAGGCATATATGCTTCGTTAGGTGGTAGACGGCCAGAGGGGAGAGGAGAGAGGGCAGAGGCAGCCGGCAGGCAGATCTGGTCGGAGGGGAGAGGGCGGACTCGGCAAAGGCAGGTAGGCAGGCAGAGGCAGATCTGCTTCTTTAGGTAGTAGACGGCCAGAGGGGAGAGGGTAGAGCCAAGGGCAGAGGCAGGCAAATCTGAGGGGAGGGGGCAGAGGCAGGCAATGAGGCAAGGCAGATCTGCTTCTTTAATCTTTAGGGTTTTTTTTTTTTTTTTAATATTTCAAACTAATGTTTGGGTTAGACCCGGGTCATAATCGGGTTGGACCCGAAATTTACACGAAAGTGACATGAAATATTGACCCGAACTTGATCCAAACTTGACCCGAAATTAATACTGAAAAAAATGGGTCCAACCCGAACACGACCTGTTTTTTTTTTTTTTTTTTTTTTTTTTTTTTTTTTTTTTTTTTTTTTTTTTTTTTTTCAACCCGAACACGACCCGTCCCCTATTTTTCCTAACCCGAACTCGTGAAATTCGTGTCGTTTTCGAGTCATATCATCATGTCGCAACCCGTATTGCCACCCCTAGTTGTAATAATAATGATATTTTGGGCATGATATGATGGATATAGAATTAGATCCTCTGCGCTGTGATTTTCTATCTTGGTCTCTGTCTTTAAAACTTTAGAAATGGTGAGATATTTTTATAATAATGATCACGGATTTAAACTTTACTCTTTAAATCAGATAATGGTTATAAATTAATGAATGTGAAGATGGAGTTCAATAAATTCTCTCACAGGATTCAACTATGTTAAGTATGGACCATATGAATTAAATCTTACAGATACGATGATCATAGGTGAGGGCAATCAAAATTTTAAGAGATTTATAGTTAAATAATATTTTTTAAGAAGTTTTTTAATAAATGATTAAAGTTTTTTGAAATTAGTTAAAAGATATATATATATATATATATTTTTTTTTTCTGAAATGGTTAATCAATTTTCTTAAATGGTTGATTAATTTACGGTCAATCACTGATTAACCATAACGTAAATTACTAAATTTCAAAGTCAATCACTGATTGACCATTAGTCAATTTTCATAATTAATCATTGATCGACCAAATATGAAAAATGATAAACGGTCATTTTTCTAAATAAAAAAATTTGGGTCATCCATTAGATTAGATGATTAGAAAAAGGCTACCTAGTCTAATATTTTGAATTTCCATACGTAATTAAGGAAGGCCAAAAGAATCCAATCTTAGAGCATGTTTGGGTAAAGAGTTTGAACTATAACTTTTTTTTGCTTAAATTCAAAATTTTTATTTCTTTACGAAAGAAATCACTATATTAAAAGAATTTTTGTATCCCTAATGGTTAATGGTTAAATAAATCAAGATTTTACCATGACTGTAATTTTAGAGAGATGCAAAACGAAAATATTTGGAGTCGCTTCTGTAACTCGAATCGACCTTCAAAACAATAAGACTGAAGATTGGTGATGAGGCTACTGAGAAAAATCAATCTCTGAATTAAGGATATTGGTAAACTTCAAAATCTATTCTACTTCCCCCAATTGAAAACAAGGTATTGTTAGTTTTGGGAAGGCGGTGGCTACGGAATCCCCAACGTGGACTGGCTTAGGGTTTAGAATTCCAATGGTAAGAATTGGAAGAATCAAGGTTACCAGCAGTAAGATTTGGACAAATTAGGTCTCCAATTAGAACTGTAAAAAATAATTGTAACATTAACATACCTACTCAAATCCCCAATTTCAAAAATCCATTATTTTTAATTCTTTTAAATAAATTCAATCTTTTTTTTTATTGTATTATTATGTGACGTTACAATTAAAAACCCCGCGACCACACCACACTCACACTCTAAACAAGCATACACTAACTCAAAAGAAATTTTAATAGAGTCAAAAATACAATGCTTAAAAATGTTCTTTGACTGGCTGATTAGAACCAAAAGCTTTGTGCTTCTCATATAAGCTTCCTTTGCAATGTGGGACTAGACTCCCTTTCATTCTCTTAAATCCTAAATTTGGGAGGAAAAACAATGATTTTTATAGCGAATGATATGTCCTCTCTCGAGCCGAGAAACTTACAAAGTGATAATTACATGAGAATACAACTCTATTAATTGAAAATTGATTGTTATTTATAATATTGTGATATCGATGGAGTTTGGGAGGTATTTTGTGGGTTTATGTATTATATGTACATTATCGGATTGTGGAGGAAGTTCATGAAATTTGAGTTGCAACAAGAGCATTGTAATAAGGCAACTAACAGATGTGTTTGAAAGGGCAATAGGATGCTTTGACTAGTTTGAGTTCGTCTAATAGAGGTTGAAGAAGGTAGAGTTTTGCAAAAGTACCATCGCCTTCTTTTCCCATGAAAGGGCCGGTGTATTGTACAAAGCGTTTTTGGAGTTTTGACAGATCTATACATCTATAATAAATGTCAAAACATTTTACTGTTTGTAAGTTTTTCGTTTTCAATACACGTTTTGGTTGAAACGTGCATTGGAGAGAGTAAGAGTATACGTTGGTTTGTCTTTTTCCTTTTTCTTTTTTTTTTTTGTCCTTTTTTTTTTTTTTTTTTGCTTCTGGTGTGTGTCACGAAAAGAAAGCACGAAGAGTGAGGAATGTTGGAAATGCGTTGGGACTTGCTAAAGAAAGCATGGAGAGTGAGGAAATGTGTTACATGTGGATGTGAGTTAGAAAAAAAAATTGTTTGAATGATGCTGCACTATCATTAAATAATATATCTTATCAGATTTGTTTATAAAAAAAAATAAGAAAAAATAGTTATCTATCTTAAGTTTTATAACATATTGTTTAATTATCTCAGTGTATTTATTTTCTAAAATTTTGAATGTAATTTATACATTTTATATTTTTAAGATTTATTCTTAATATAAATGTTTATTTTATATATTTTTTTTAAAAAGATGTATTTCATATTTCAAAAAAATATTTATTTCATATCTTGTAAAATTTTCTATTATATATTTTTTAAAAATATTTTTATGTCTCTTTATCTATTTTTTTCTTATATATATATATATATTTTCTTATTTAGATAAATTTTCTCAACTAAGTCCAATCATATCCATCACACATATATCTAAATTAGTATATTTAAGCTAGTATATATAAATAGGACAACAACTTGAGATAATTAAAATAACAAACTGAGCTCCTATTTATAAGTCTACATAAAACTAAAGGGTTAATCCACAACAGATGTGGGTCTCACACTCACAGTTATTGGCATATACCAATAACAATAGAAACAAGCTCAGGAAGGATAGGAAGAAAGAGATTTCATAATCTAATCAGTAACAGGTTTTGGACATCTAGTTCTTTGAAGAAGCGAAGTTTCAAGAACAAAAGTCATATGAAAAAAAACCCAAAATGGGCTTTACTTTCCTTCTTACATTTTTTTTAAAATGGAAATTATCATTCAAGTTAAAACGGAATACAAATATCAAAAATAAAGATAAAACAATCTTGTGGTACAAGAGATGTAACCCTATACTAAGACCGATTCCATTAGTAAAGCTAACGAAGTTCAGTGAAGAGGATATAAGGCGAGATCAGTTGATGGAAAAATTCGTCGAATTCCTCGGCAATCTTATAATTGAACATGTTCAAAGCTCATTTAAAAAAAAAAAATCTACAATCAATGAAATATTCTGATCGATCAAAAGACAGTTACTTACAGTACAAAAACTGTAACAAACTCCGCCTAGTCATAACACTAGTGGAACCAATAGACATATACTGCGAGAAAAGAACTTAAATGGAACACACACAGGAAAACAAACCAAAAATTAAGAAACTACTTCTTTTATTACAAAATTAAAACTAAAGCATAAGAACAAATCATTAAAAAAAAAAAAAAAAACAACAACAACTGACTGCAAAATCCCTTCTTACATTTGAGAAGGCGCAAATGGGCCATATTTGGCAATAGATAATTCTGCAAAACTACATCATCGTTCTGGAGTTTTTGATGTCATTCTACATAATAGTTTCTAATTTTTAATCTCAAAGGAATTCCATTTTATGCATAGTAATACAAAATATTGACAAACTACACCTGCATACTGTCAATGAAAGAAACGACATAAAAAATTGTTGCCTCAACAATATCAGAACTTTTGTGAAATATATCCCTGCTTAATCTCAAAAACCAACCTCATATATATATATATATATATATATATACACATACAAAAAAGAACAAAAACTTGGTCAAATCAAACGACACAGCTAAAAACAACACAGAGAACTAGCACTTGATCCGGTCGAAATTCGAACATAGTTTCCGTAGCAATTTAGAAGAAAACCAAAGCTAAAACTCTTCCGGAATAGTGTGGAGCAGGGTAGAGGCGGAACAAGTACTAGGAGGATTATTAAAAACAGCGACACGATTCACCGGAATCTGGACGAGCTCACGAGCCACGTCCTTGAACTCGAGGACTCCTCCGTCCTTGCACCGCGACAAGAGGCGATTCGCTTCCTGTTTCGTCATCACAACTTTAACTCTAATGACACCTTTCTCTGCTAATTGATCTGTACTACCTCCTCCACTACTAGTTGAGATTTTAACTCCTGATTCTTTCTTTATCAAGGGCTCTGTTAAACACTCATAGGAATCACTCTTCTTTGGCTTCCTTTTCGTTTGCTTAGTCCTACTCAACTCATCTCTATATATTATGTGTTTGGCCTTGGATTTCTTGTGCTCTACCACATCTCCTTCATTATCTTGTGAAATATTCTTGTTGAATAATAAAGAAACAAAAGAGTTCAACATTTTTTTTTCTTTTTCTTTTTCTTTTTTTTTTTGAAAGAGGGAGTAGAGAAGGAAATGAAGGAGAGTTTTAAGAAGAGGATGAATATTTAGTTGGGAGATGGGGTATGGTGAATTAAATTAAAAGGCCAGGGTGGTTTGTGTATTTATAGATGAAGTTGGTTAGAGAAATATAAAAGGGAGATTATACACTTTTTTGGCAATGAAAAGGTCAAAAGATGATTTTACCTATTAGAAAAGAGTTTATGTTATTTCACATGAAGAAATTTAATTAGATTAAAATCTTGACTAGACTTGGCTACTAAAGACCATGTTTTAGGCTCCTTAAAAGAAAAATGAAGGGGTAAAAAAAAAAAAAAAACACAAAGAATCAACATCAAATTAAGAAAGAAGAATTATTTAATGGAACTAATGAAAATCATACCGCTAAAAAAAACATTATAACGTAGGGATAATTTTTAAACCTATTAAAAAATTCTCTAACAAAAAGAAAGTGTTATTATTACTAAGAAAGAGAAATTTCTAATTGACATTAGTCGTAATTAGCTCCATCATTCCATGGTGATTATATGAACAATCTCAAAAAAAAAAAAAAAACCCTTAAATAGGATATTGAATTATAATCTTATGTGAAATTAATTTTAAATTATCGTTAATTATTGAGTTCATTTCCGAGGATTAGGCATATTCTTTGTAACTAGGTGCCAGATGTTTTAGTGGGGTTTCTTTATTTTCATTAAAGAACAATAAGAAAAAAGAGAGGGAAAAAAAAAAAAGGTATTTCACCCTCTAGGCGTCAACGCACGGTGTGGAAATTAATACATGGTATCGACCTATGTCTACTAGTCAAGCACAAGTGATTGACGGTCCAATCGAACCACAAAACATGAGCAAAAATTGGCAATTTATTTAATAAAGAACATAACATAGAAGTTTATTTATCAAAAAAAAAAAAAAAAAAAATATATATATATATATATATATATATATTAGTGTTGAAACGGTCAAACTCTTTTAGTCTTTCTGTGGTCTGGATCTATTGGCTACAAGTTCCATCGACTGGCCTCCTTTAGGTTGAAAAGTGTGATGCCCGATTAATTGAGGAAAAGCTTCACTTTTTTTCTCCAGCATACTGTCAAAATCACTTGAAACTTTCAAATTTAATCCTTTTCTTCGTATGAGAACTTTAGATAAGGTATAAAATTGTATACGCGACAAAGTACAAAAAGCATTACCTATCACATCTTTTATTCAATTTTGTTAAATCATCATTTTTATCTCAATATAAATAATTATGATATAATCTAATAGTGAAAATTAGTCGTGTTGATGGGTATTTTTGCAAGCAGTAAAAAAATGACTTGAATATTTTAGTTCAGATAGTTGTGTAATATTTTGATTAAGCCATCAAAAAGCCATATTTTGAATAAGATGACTTATTTAGTCAGTTCAAGTGACTTTCTCGAAGAGCAAACAATATTAAACTTTGATTACTTTGGAATAAGAAATATAACATAATTTTTAATGAAGTCTTCCACAAGTTAATTACGGATCAATTTTTATAACGCGGCTTGGGTTCAACACGCGATTTTGAAGATCACTAGATCAGTTGACGTAGTCAATAAGACTATGGATGTGTATGAAGTTCCCAAACTGTCATGATTTGGTGTTTTGGAAAATTACAAAGCTTTATTAACTCTATGACGTGTCAAGAATTATTTCAAAGCTTAACCACATGCCCATTTTAATTATAAAAATTATAAAGGATGACGGAGTCAAAAATTTTTTAATCAGAAATTTTTCAGTGAAATACTATGATAAATATATAAAAAAATGATTTCTTGTAAGACAAGAATCGAGATACTGCGTGGTTGTAAAATTTAAACATATAAGTTAAATTTTCAAGAATTAAATGGGGGTAGAAGTTGAGGTTTTCTCATAATATAAGACACAACTGAAACTTTTTAAAAATTTAGAATAAAACCTTGAAATTCCAAAAATTAAGTGGGGATACGTGTCTATATCAAGTATGCAATTTCGTCACGGATTGCAAATTTAACCCAAAAGTCATGAGAAAATGTTATGGAGAGAGTTTTGTCTCATTAGCCATGCAATTTGCATGCTAGCTACTCAGCTTTGGAAATTTCCTACAATTGTTTTTTAGCACTAAACATACGCTAACTTTAAATCGATTAAGTTGGCAAAGATTAATGTCGTTACGTCAACGCTAATACCATTTTCCATTAGTAATAATACGTTGGTGACAATATATGATAGTGTCATGTCTAACTCTTATATTTATATAGTTGTCACATTTACGCTATCAATGGCACTTTTTTTTTTTTTTTTTTTCCCCTTTAGGGGAGATGATGTGATACATTATTGTCGTGTTGATGTATATATAGAAATTGAGTTTTAGAGAAACTAAATGGGATATGTGAGAAAAAGATTTTTTAAAAAACATTTTTCTATAAATATTCAAATTTTGTTTAATTATGAAAGTGATTGTTATTTTTAAATGATCTATTGTGACTGATTACTTGATATCGAAATTAATATATGTTTAATCAATATTAATGATCAGCGCATCAACTATTAAAATGACCACCGGTTATTTTTTTTAAATGGCCACTTAAAAAAAAAAAGTGTCTAGAAACTGTAGTTTGATCTTATTGATGAGATTTTTTTTTACCCTATCATAAAAATCTTCATTTTGTAATTATAATGACTTAAGATAAACGTAACGTTGAAATTTTTAAAAAAATCAAAGTAGCATTAGTCATACTAATATGATGATGGCTATTGCCATACGTTAATATATTTCAAATAATACCCAATATCTCTTATGTTATTTTTAAAAATAAATAAATAACATATTGGAAAATCCAATTTTATGTCTACGTGCAACATGCATTGCTTTGATAGGTCGATTTATTTCAATTTTGGAGTCTTCCTTGCATAATCCTAATTTGATCAAGTCAAGTCCTACTACTATGAAGCTTGATAATGACACATTGATAATGATATGACAGTGAACACACAAACAAAAATAAGGGAAACTTAATTGGTTCTTCAAAATCGACTATTGGAGAGCCGTCACATTGCATACAAGACTTCTTACACAAATTTAATCGAAACAAACAGACTTGTACGCAAGTCTTTGGAGGCCATTATCATGTTGGTGTCATTTGGTATTATAAGATTAAACTTTCTTCAACGCTTTTTGTTTCATTGTGATCCTTGGTGAAGACATACATAGCCACACATAAAGGAGATGGGGATCCACTTGCAATGGGAAATAAATGAGACACCTTATCCTGCCGGTTCATGTGATTTAAATCATTTAATGTGTATAATTAAAAGACTGCAGATATTAATCGCATGATGTCGTGTCAGCTCTGTCTGGTTAATAATGTGGCATGCATTTTATGTCGTGTTCGGCTTGACCCCCGAACTTCATATCATATTTGTGCTAATTCAAGGTTTTTAATCTCAAAAATTGTAGTAAATTATATCTTTACGAAATTAAATAAGGTAAATAGTAAGATTTTAAAATATTTAAAGTAAATAAGAGTAAATGAAAAATTTATTACATAATAAGGAAGGAACTAGCTTACTAAGCGCTGGTATTACAAGATCGAAACTTTCTTCACGCTTTTTGTTTCATTGTGATCCTTGATGAAGATATACATAGCCACATATAAAGGAGATGGGGATCCACTTGCAATGGGAATAAATGAGACATCTTATCCTGCCGGTTTGTGTGATTTAAATCACATAATGTGTAAATAAAAAGACTGAGATGTTAATTATGTCATGTCGTGTCAGTTCTATCTAGTCAATAAAGGATTAGGATAATGCTTTATGTATGTTGGCTTGACCCCGAACTTCATATTGTTTTGTGCTAATTCAAGTTTTTTAATCTAAAAAATTGTAATAAATTAGCATCTTTACGAAATTAAATAAATAAATAGCAAGATTTTAAAATATTTAAGCAAATAAGAGTAAATGAAAATTTTTACTAATAAGAAGGAACTAGCTTAGTAAGTGCTGGATTTTTATAAATCAATTATTTACTCGTAATTTATTTTTTTATGCTATTTACTCTAAATAGATATTTGATTCACCAATTCAAATTAAAATATTTCAATCATTTTTATCTTTTTCTGAAAAGTCAATGAAAATTTTAACTAGTTTTTGAACAGTCAAATAACTCAACCCAAAAAACTCACCTCCAACCGATACACCAAATGCAAGCAAATATTTTTAAAATATGTAATTTCAATTATTACGTAAAAAATGCTATTTACTTCTGTCTCCCCTCTATTTACTTCTGTCTCCCCTACTAGTTAACTGGACCTAACTGGATGTTGATGGGCCTCGTTTAAGTTTCCTAAGCCTGTTTGAAGCTTCCTTGACCTGTTGGAAATTATTGGGCTCGAACTGTGTCAGGGTGACTGACTCAAGCTGCTAGTTGGTAACCTGGTAGTTTACATAGCTTGCCTCGTCACAAATGGGCCTGGGCCCATTTGGCAGTTTCCAGCTTCCTTCCCTTTCTTAGGGAGAACGACATCACGTTTTCATTCTCTGCGTCTGCGTCGTCAACACGGAGAGAGAGAGAGAGAGAGAGAGAGAGAGAGAAACAAGAAGAGAGAGATTGAGAGAGATGGGTGGAGCTGCTCAAGCGATGAAGAGAATCCCTCGCATCAAATTTCCTCAAAGAAATCCTAAATCTTCTGGTATTCATCCACCTAAAACCTACAAATTCCTCTCTTTTCGCGAAATTGTTTTCCCTCAATCTATATATATATATATATTATATACATAGATACTTTTTTTTTTTTTTTTTTCTGTTTTCTTGAATTTTTTGAATATCTGTACTATCTACATCTTGAGGTTTATTTGTTTTATTTGTTTTTATGGTATCTGTCTACATCTATAGACATATATATATTCACTTTCTTTTATTTGTAAATTGAATTTCCAATATTTTTTATTAGTAAAATTACTTCAAACGACCGTCAGTAACGACCGTGTTAATGAGCAACTAGGAACGACCGTGGTTGTTTGCATATTAAAATGAAAGAAGGTTATTTTACTAATTTCAATTTTTGATGTTGTCATTTTGGCAAATTTCCCCGTACATACGTACGTACGTACGTACATACATACATTCATATATATATATATATATATATATATATTTACATACACACACGCAATAACGCAATTGCCAAAGCTAACATTGCATTTTTATATCAGAACAAAAATTTAGTTCAAACAATGCCATGTCTGATGCAAAGTTATGTTCTTTTTGGGATTTTGTAATTTGGACCAATCTCGATTTGACTTGGATTTCTGAGCTTCCATGTTTGCTTTAGCCGCACTTTCTTAAAACCCTTTTTGTATGAGGAATTTCAAATAGTTGGCCTTTAAAACCTATGTATATATGGTCAGTGTATATAGTATATACTATGAGTCTCATATCCGCACCCCTGTGGAACGATACTTGTAACTTTTTTTTATAGGTTAATGTTAGAACCACTTGATTCTAGTTTAATATGTGTACTTATGATACATGTCATTCATATTAATAGCTCCAAATAATACTTATTACACATAAATTTACAAAAAGTTAATATAAATCAACTATAGTTACGTCTAATAAAAGTTAGATATGCAAGACCCATGCAGCTGTCAGAGGGAGACTCATCGTATATATATTATCCTGTATCTCTTTATTTGAGCGGATTGGTTAGGTTCCACTTTAGCTGACTCAAATTTTTAACAGAGTCTCAAGTAGTCAAAAACTCATATGGATCGGGAACAATGTAAGGACTATTTTAAATTGTCACTTTGGTAGTAGAGCAAAAATGTGGGTCACTCCTTTGCCAAAAGACATAGCTGAAACTAACAGTTATTTTTCATTTTCAGTTAGGAAGCTACTGAAGATCGGTTCTTGCCTCATTTTTTTTTTTTGTTGTTGTTGTTGTTGTTGTTTTTTTTTTTTTTTTTGTAGTTACATCTGTTAACAAGTCTTCAGATACACATTCCTGTGGTCATGCCTTGTATAGGATGATAGCCATAGGGGATGGATATGCAAGACCTTTGTTTGATTTTTTTTTTTAATGTAATTATATTGACATGCGGCTTTTGACCTGTGTTTTGGAATTGTCTTGTGTCCCCTGGATTGTCATTTGTACCTTTTCGGAAATCGTTGGAAATAAATTCTGCTTCTTTGATCCTTCCTTGGAAATCCTTTGATCCCACTAGGGGAACTATGTAAGTTTTTTATATGTATCAGCCATTGAGAAATGTAATTTTCAGGTTCTGAATCGGAGATTCAAGCACCAGCTAAAGATGGCAATGCTACTCAAACTTTCTTCTCGGGTTTAAAGGCTTCAACAACTTTGGGAGGGAAAGCTTCTCTCCAGCCCAAACGAACACTGGTTTCCAACGAGGAGATTGAGGCTATTCTGGTATGTAAAACCTTCTTGAAAATTTGCGAGTTTCTCCTTGGGGCAGCCTTCTCACTATGTGGTCTGTTTACTAATGAACAATCATGAAACAATGAACTTGATGAAAGTAAACGCTACGGTGGTCGTTGATTATTTTCATATGGGATTAATATGGTTACCTATTAGCTATCATGAAATTACATTTGGTTAGTTTCTCTCGAGTATTACTGCCTCATTACCTCAACCAAAATACATAAGCAAACAAGTAGAAGCCGTTGCATCTAAGAGTCTGGAGAACTATTCTTATAAAAAAAAAAAAAGTTTGGAGAACTATTGCATATTTAGTCCATTTTTATGTTGCAGAGGCATGGACAGCGGATCGTAGTATTTGTATAGTGGATGAATGATTATCATTGTTCCTTCCTAGTATCTCACATTTTGCCACAGACCTTGGTTTTTCATTTTCTTTTGAATTCTCGTACCTGTAATTCTTTAACTACAATTTCTGGACTTTGTGTGTGCTCTGATTGATTAGCCACTGTTAAGTGTGATTTCGAAGAGGTTATGAGCTTATTATGCTTCAAATTCTCGAGATTTTGGCTTGTAATTTATTTGCTTATTTGTTTCAATTTTCTTTCTGCAGTTGGGTGGCTGCATATAATGTTTCAAAGGAGCTTCAAGGGTGGTATGTCTTGGTACCCGATAACCATTTTTCGGACAGATATGAAAGTTCATATTTTGATACCAATTGACTGTTGAGATTTATGACGACAATTTGCAGAAAGATTTTTTTTTTTTTGGAAATGAATTGCAGAAAGATTTGATACTGATACTTTCTAAACCTTGTTTTTTGGATATCATTCTAACCGGTGATATTCTCTTATTCATGTATCTAATAAGATGGTAAAAGTCTTACTTGCACTTTTGGATTGCCATAAAGCGTCGGAATCTAAAATACTGCAAATTGATTTTAAAAATATACATGCTTGTGATGGACTAAAACAGGAATCACTCAGAACCTTTTTGGAGCAGAGGTTCAAGAGCAGCAGACTTGGGATTTTTTCCCGGAGGGCCCTTCTCTCTGCGTTCAAGCTCCTCTATGCGGAAAGTGATTAACCGATCCCAGTTTCCTCCCTCGAAAAGAACCCCAGCCTTTCCGTCGGTGATCCTCTGAACAATACCACAGTAGTTATAATACGGACTATTCGGATTACTCACAATGGCAATCATACCAGGCAGCAACAATGGCAATTCTGGTGCTTTCGGCTTCTTTAAGTTCGCAAGCAGTGTAGCCTTTCCACCAGTTGGCTTTTCTGGTGGTGGGTTTTTCTCAATAAACAATATTAAACCCTTCTCACCACCAGGAAATCCACCTGTTAGCCCCATCAACTCCTTCTCAAACCCCTCTTCCGGGACGCTCTCGACCGTCGGTTTCGCGCTACTATCGGGTTTTTCCTGCTCTTTGTAACTGACTTCCGATGCTAGCTCTTCCGCACTCCTGCTCAACTCTTTCTGTAGACCCTCCTCGCCGTTGCAGAGTCCTCTGCCTCCCAAGATTTCGGAGAGGTTGAATTTTGCACATGGTCGCAGGCTCCGTGGAGATCGGGGTCTGTAAGTTGTGAAATTGGGTTTGATGGGGCGATCAGAGAGGTAGTTTCCGCCAAGAAATGAGGACTTGAAGATTGGGAGAGTGTTGTTAGACATGGTTTTTCAACCGCAAGTGGAGCAAGTGGTTGAGTTATGACAAAGAAAAAGCCCTCTCTCTCTCTCTCTCTCTCTCTCTCCCTAATAATTCTGGCCACAGAAAATGATTCACGTTGGATATGCCTTATGGCTCATATCTGTGTGCCCCAAATATTTTCTTTCATTCTTTGTGCAAAAATGAAAAAAAAAAAAAGAATATTTACTTTCATGCCCTATTTTTGTCCTTTCTGTCCGACTTCTTGTTAGTGATTTTCCGAGACTCCATGGTGTTTTTTTTTTCCTCAAGGTAAAATTCATTCAACTAAAAGGTCTGACAGACACCAAATATAATGCGGATGACCCTGTGATACATATAAAGTACTCGATAAAAACCGTTCCATTAGTAAAATCTAATGAAGCACAGGGAAAATGATGTAAGACGAGACCTGATATCAGGAAAATTCTTGACACATCAATTTGAACATATATAAGCTCTTTTTGAAACCACTACAATCGATGGAAGTTTTCGATCTATCGAAAGCATGTAACATATAGCACCAAGGTCACAAACATCTCCGCTAAAACTCATAACTAGCGGAATTTCTAACTCAACAAGACCTAAATTTTGAAGGACCAAAAACAAATTCAAATGGTGGGAGAGCCATTTTTATTATTACAATGAAAATACTAAAACTAAATAGTAAAAATATCAAAGCCTTTATTAGACTAAAATATCAAAAACTAAAGACTAAAACATGACCATCGCAAGCCTTTAAAAAAAGTGCAGCCGACAAGAGGACCATCAAAGTAAGAGGAATGCTTTGGGGGACAAGCGGCGAAGCCGACGAAATGCCTTCAAATAGCAGAGCGTGAAATACACGCGCTACCACCATTAGCATTTAAAGCCAAAACCACCACCTCCACAAGAGGCTCACCACCGTTTGGAACAAAACCCCGAAAGAATATAACCACCAGACGAGAAAGGCGTCAAAAAACACCTCCAAGCCGTCTAGAAACCATCCTATAAATGACATCAAATTCGCTCCAATGAAGTCACCCCGCCAAACACAGCCACCACCATAAAAAAACTCACGACGATAAGAATTCAGTGACTAATTTTTAAGGCTAGAGGTCCAACGACGCACCTGGAGGCGGTCCTAGAACCCTTGCCAATTCACTCTCATTTTATCGTTTCTCTACATGTGATTTTATCCAAAAAATAAAAAAGTTCTCTACAAGATGATTTTAAATGAGCTTTTCTTTCATTTCTTTTCCTTTTTTTTTTTAATTTTATAATTTCACGTGGGAATATTTATCAAAATGACAATCTAAAAATCAAAATTAGTGAAATAACCTTTTTTTTAATATTTATTTTACCATAAGAGTAACGTCTAAAACGGTTGTTAGTTGTCGTTCTAAGGTCATTTTGATAATAAAAATTTTTGAAGACTATTTAATAAAAAAAAAAAAAAGTGTTTAAGTCATTTTGCTAATTGACTCTTTAGGTGAGTGAATTTGATCTTTGTACCTTGTGATGAGGTCATGTGTGAAATTATCATAAATTATTATTACAATCAACTTTAATAGGCTTTTCTACACCATTGTCCTTTATAATTGACAAATTAGTATCTGAATTATAAATTTTTACAATTGATCTATCAATCTTAATTTATTGTACTAGTGGTCCTTTTGATAATTTTGTGAACAAATTCTTTTTAACAGAAATTGGCATGTGCATGACACATGAACAGTGAATGAGAGCCAAACCGTTAAAATTATAAAAATCACACATCGAAACCGTCTATAATTTAACAAATGTGATAAAAAAGATCACCAAGGAAAGGACTTACAGGAAAAGTTGAAAAAAAAAACAAGCATGAATTTCAAAACAGATATTTTAATAGAAGATTTGGGGTACAACATGTATGTTCCAAAGTTTGAGAAGTATAAACACTCATAGGGGTGGATGGGATGGTAAAGGGATATGAAGTCTTTGCTAGGCATCTTCTCCTCTTCCATCTGGGTTCGATTTTCACTGCCTCCCTTTAGGCCTCGCTTCAGCATCGACTGTTAAAACTTGGTTTGATGATGACATGGTAGATCCCGGGTAAATAATTGAGAGAAACTAGTATAAAGAACTTATTTTTATCATATCCAGGGAAGTGTTCTTATCTATGTACCTGAAAACCTGGAAATGATAGGATCACCCTCAAATCATTTTTTTTTCTAAAAAAAAAAAGAAGAAGAAGTTAGAGGGTTATATCGATATAATTTGTCTAAAAAAAATTAAGGGTAAAAATGCACCACCCAAACAATTCCATTAAATTAATAGGCGGATTTAAACATAATGGGTGAAATTAGAGATGTTTTAGATATTAAGGTTACAACAGATATGTTTCCTGGCGGGAAAGCTATCAAGTGGGGATACTTTTAATATTTAAAAAAAAAAAAACTAAAATTACATCCATGAACAACGCAAATAACTGTAATAACTAACACAGAAGTTGATAGTTGATACCATTTCATGTCATTCAAAAGCCCCCTTCAACTATCAAAAAAAAAAAAAGAAATCCCCCCCTTCTTGTTTCTCTCCAGCAATCTGAACATCAGATTTCCAGCCAAGAATTCCTCTTCAAATCTTGAGTTGTTCAGTAAACGATCTTTACTCACAATGCCAAAGGCTTCTTCTTCGCGACAAAGACGCCGTAAAAGGCCAAGGCGTCGTGTAATTCCTTTCCAAGAAATCGATGTTCATTATCGTGATCAGCCTGCAAACTCGTTGGAGAAAGACTCCAAGAAAAGGTGAGGAGGATGATCATCAGGATATTGATGCTCAGGCCGAGAATAGGTGTCGTGGCTTGCAGTCTTTGTACTCGCCGGAGAAAGACATTGTCGCCGCTCCTTGGACTATGAGGAGGAGAGACGGTGATAGTGATGAATCGAAGGATGAAAAGGCGAGGAAGGAAGAGGATGTTGAGGCCGAAGGTTGTCGAATTCTTTCTTTTTACTTGATTAAAAGTCATGAATCTTTTGTGGTTGATGACAAGATTGTAGTTTGATCTTGATCTTGGTCCAACTAGGAGGAGGAGAGGGGGCGATAGCGATGAAATTGATGGAATTGAGAGGACGGAAGAGGATGTTGAGGCCTATAAAAGGCGTGGATTGTGGTCAGTTGAGGAGGTTCGAGGAAGAGTTGAAAACAATGGTACTAGTCTTGTCGAATTCTTTCTTTTCTTCGTGTCATGTCGTATTAGTCATTTTAAATTTGGTGATTCTATTGTGGTTCATATCAACATTGTAGTCGAGATTGCTCATGATTGATCTATTTTAGTTCATGAATTAAGAACCAAAATTCGCCATAAATATCAGTTTGGTTTAAGGCTGAGAAGCACTATTTTTCTTTCAAGTATAGAATTTCGTAGTGATTGTAAATAAAAAAAATAAAATAAAATAAAAAGAAATAAATCTACTACTCTTCCTTTTTTTTTTTGGTTTCATTTGATCACTTTCTTTGATGAGTAGTTGTTGCAGAACCTTGTCATGTTCGCTTAAAATCGATAATTGTTGTGCCTGGACAAGATTGGTCTCCGCCGCATAGTCCGGAATCAACGAGGCAGACTGATACAGAGGATAGTAAGAGCAGAGACAGTTCTATTTACAAGTATAAGTAACAAGATGATCACTCAATTGACAATGATGGAAGACATGGAGATGATAAGTACACAGAGAAAAGTTATGGTAAAGAAGAGCACAGAGAAATTGATGAGAGAGACAACGAATTGGAAGAAGAAGATGCGGATAAGAAGAGAAGATATAGAAAAAAGATGCGCAGAGATAAACGCAAAGTATGGGAACAAAATAAGTATAATGAGAGACAATGTGACAAACCTAAAACTTATACAAGTGATTCTTGTCTGCTTAAGGCCAACGAAAGGCATAGTCGGTTGCAGTCCTCGAACTCGACGGAGATAGACATTGTCACCTCTCCTTCTCCGACTAGTGGAAGAGACGATGATAGCGATGAGGTCGACGGAATGCGTAGATCACAGCCAGTAGAGGAACAAGATAGAGCTGAAAATGAAGGTTATAATCTATTCGAATAATTTCTTTTTTCGGTGATTCTGTTGTGGTTTATAGCAAGATTGTAGTAATAGAATTAGCAGTTATAGTGAAAGAGTACTATTTTCTCTCTCTCTCTCTCTCTCTTTCCCTTGTTGGATGCTACTATCTCTTCCATGTGTTCTTTTGCAAGATTTTCCTATTAATTTTAATACGTAAAAGGTCCAAAAATTGTTACAGAACCTCGTCGTGTCCGTTTGAAGTCTATAATCGTTGTGCCTGAACAAGATCAGTCGCACTCGGCGCTAAGTCCAGAACCGAAAAGGCAAGAGCTATGCAGAGGACAGGGAGAGAAGAGATGAAGAGGACAAAGAGAGAAGTTATGATAAGAATGAGAAAGGAGACAACGGACATGAGAAGGTGAAATTGAAGTATGAAATAGAGAGGAAGGAAGAGGAAGTTGAGGCCAACGAAGGGCGTGGATCGTGGTCCGTCGAGGAGGTTCGAGGAATCGTCGAAAACGACGGTACTAATCGTGTCAAATTCTCTCTTTTTCTTCTTGTCATGTAGGATTAATCATGTTAAATTCAGTGATTCCATTGTGGTTCATAACAAGATTGTAGTCTGAGATTTATCATGAAAGATTCAGTCGTGATAGTATCTTAATAGATACTATTTTAGTTCATGAAATAAACTAACTTTTGCTGTAAAACAAGGATATGCATCGTGAACGAATTATAAACATCATGAATGCATACCTATCTAAATTATGTATACGTAATGTAAATTCTTTTCTTGAGAATTATGTAAAATCAAAATCATTGATAGCTTTTAGTTTAGTTTCATTAAACTGCATATTTATGAGTAGTTTTTTTTTTTTTTTTTTTTAATAATAAAAAACTAGAGCTGGTTCTAAGTTTGAGAAGTAGTATGCTTCCGTCAAGTAGGAACACTATTTTCCTATTTTTCTTATCTCTTTCGTTTTTTAGTATAACTTTTGTTGAGTTATTTTGCAAGATTTCTATTAATTTTAAATCGTACGTGGTCCATGATTGTCGCAGAATCACCTCATCATGTGCACGAACAAGATCGGTCGACGCCGCGAAGTCGGGGAATAAAGAGCAGGTATCGCTCTTTTGACAAGTATGAGTGTACCAATTGAAGGCACAGAGATGAGAAGCGCAAAGAAAGAAGTTATGGTAAAAATAAGGAGAGGGAAACGGACGAGAGAAAAAAGAGCTACTGACATGACACGTGGCAAGATCGTCTCGGTCAATTGGGGCCTACCCAATTGCCCAAGTCGAAGAATCCTGTCGGCCACGTGGTACCTCCCGAACCGTCTAATGATGTTGATCATGATGTGGTTTTGGCTGGCGTACCTGTCTAGGATTGATATTTCGAAAGAGCTGACTGACCCTAGAACATATGATAACTGCCAGAAGATATTAATTAAGAACAAACATAATAATGAGGATGATAAGGTAAAAGCTTTTTTTTTTTTTTTTTTTTTTTGAACTTGGGAGGGGGAAATTGAACTTTGCATTTTTATGGTAAAATTATATGTGAAATTATCATTAATTACGTCTACAACGACTAGAAACTCTAATCTTAGTGTAAGCATTTGTTTTAGTTTTTATTAAATTTACCCTAATTGATGATTGAATTCTCTCTATCTCTCTCTTCGGTTGATAGGAAGAGGTTATACAACACAAAGTGAGGCTTTCCAAATCTACTCCAACTTCTCTATTTCCTCCCCCAAATAAATCTGTTTTTGAGCTATATTCAAGTAAACAAATTTTGTTTTATCATATTCATACCTTTTGAAGTTTGGTGATGAGTTGTTTGTTTTAGTTTTATTATTTTTAGCATTTAATTTTATGATTTTTGCATGGCCTGATTTGGCACTTTGGAGATTTTCTGACTATTTGTTATTGTTTTACTTGTATAGAGCAACAATGGCTTTGTACAATAAGCCGAACGAAGAAAGAAGGTCTTTTTAAAAATCAATTAAAGGAAATTAACCAAGATTCTTATACTTGTTCAAGGAAAATTGACATTTTTTTTTCACTTTACTTTTATGTTTTATTTGGTGAAACTTTAGCTTAGGACTTAGGATTTTTTTTTTCTTTTTTCATAGGCCTATGATAAACAAGAGAACTTCACTATCATAAAAATACAGATATTATTTGACAAATTATAAATCAAAGAGATTCACTTCGTTTTCTCCAAACCTTTGTATCATTTATTTAGGGTCCGTTTGGTAAATGAATTGAGTTTGAGATAAAATGAAATTTTTAAGTTTGAGTTGAGTTGATTTTTTAAAAAGTAGTTATAAATTTTGTTGACTTTTCAGATAAAGAAAAATTGAAATGAAAAGTTTCAGTTAAGTTTGAGTGAAGTTGATTAATCAAACATAGTATTATTTATTTATTTTTGCTAAAGAGCTATCTTTTAACTTTTTTTTTTTTTTTTTTTTTTGTAGTGGTTACCTACTCATTTGTCTCTTGAACTCAAGTTGTGGCACTAGCTAATTTCTTTATGTCATCTTATTTCATGACAGGATTAATATTCGCTGTGGGGTGCCCCACTGTAAGATTCCCGTGGATAATTACAAATTTGCCCATGGAAATAATAAATATTCACTGATAATTAGTTAGCATAGCATTTTTGTCGAGGAACAATGTTTAACAAGCAAGAATAATGAACATTTTACTCATCTATTTTACGCAATCTATGTAGTTAAAATCATCATTAGATTTACCCGATGTTGGTAAGTCAGCTCAATCTTTGGTTTCGTCTGGTTCAAGGTTCCTCAAGAAAAATTGTATGATAATTTAACAAAGTAATACAAAAATATATATATATATATTGAAAAATGTTTTATTCACTGATTGTGTCTCTCATAATAGTAATAATAATAATAAAAAAACTTAAATCACCACTTCTTTCTTATTTTCTTACTTATTTATTTTCTTTTCCATGCAATGAGTAAAGTAAGAGTCTCAAAAAAAAAAAAAAAAAAAAAAGTGGCTTGTCATAATGCAGCATACCACAAGGGATAAGCCGATAAGGGATAAATCCTTCAAGAAAAAAAAAAACCCTTCCCCAACAAAAAAAAAATCCCTAAAAGATAATAATTGTGTTGCAACATGACAGCGTGTACATGCCAGGGCCTATCATTGAAATTGAGCCCAAAATTAATTATCAAATTATGATTAATTAAAAATCAACAAAGCATCAATCATCACATTGTTTTATTACCCCTAATAAATGTGAAAATAACACTCCCGGCAGGCCCACGTGTGCATGCATGGAGAGGGTAAAACAGTCTTTTGGACATTGTCAACTCCGAATGAAACTAAACTAGAACAACAATACCGAACAGTCAAAGGCGTTCCATGATCAAGAGAACCTTCATTAGCTTCTCTCTCCTCTAAAAAGGCCTCTTTCAACGGGTATGATCCTCTCTTTGGCTTCTTTTGCTTATGTTTTTTCTTTTCTCCCGGAAAAAAAAAAAAAAAACTTTTTTATTAGATCGTATATCCGTTTCTTCAATAAATTCCTATAGCAATTTATGTGTCAAATGGTTAACTTCATCAAAGAATATGCTTATTTATTATTATTTTTTTGAATTGTTATGTTGTTGTTGAAGAATTTTAGTGTCTTATGAGTTCGATCTAGTTGTTTAGTACATGAATTTTTCTGGGGTAAATCCTTTTTAGTTAATTTTAGCAGATGAGCAAGTTCCGATTTTTATTTTTTTCCATTAGTTTGCTAAGTTTGAGGTTGATTCAGCTTTGTTTTCATTTATGTTTTTATTGTGTCTTTGCCTTTTTGGTGTTATGTTATGTCCATTGGAGTTGGAGAATTATGGGATTTTTGTGGTTTGTTTGTGATATAGAGAATTTATTGTGTCGGATTATGAGGAAGCTTCCATTTGATTCCAAGAATGCTCTTTGAGAACATAACACAAACACTTGTTGTTCATGTTTGTGAAAATAGGAAATCGAAGTGAAATTAAGATTCATGGATGATGGTGTGGGGAAGATAAAGATTATACCAGATCACTTTAATGCTTCAGCTTCCAGTTCGGACTCTCTTCAGAACGGAATTTCATCTGTTTCGCGGCCAAGAGCTGATAATTCTTTGAGGTACTTCTTTTTGAAGGAAAGAAGATACAATATAGGGTTTGGTGGCTGTGAGTTTATCTCGGTTTTCACTTTTAACTGGTGTAGTATAGGCCATCTTATAGCCGTGTGTGGTCTCGGAGAAAAATGAGAAGTGCTGCATATATGTTGAACTTGTTGAGCCTCCGGAGGCTCCCTTGGAGTTCTGGTACAGATGGTCAGGAAAAGGTTACTGCAAAGCTTTGTTCTTTTTTTTAATTGGAGTTATGAATAAATTTTCAGGTTCCTGACAACCAGAGTTGTTTGTTGCAGGTTGAGCTAACTGCTGCAGAAGTTGAATCTCTTCGGTCGGAGATTGCTGATTTAGAAGAGAGGGAAGCTCATTTAAAAGCTCAGTAAGGACATCTTGATTTCACTAGTATTTGTATTGTTCCTTTGAATTTGGGCAAGTCCTTAACAGATAGAGAGAGGAAATAAGGTCCAAAAGCGTTTGACTATTAGAATGTCAAACTTAAATGTATACTTTATGAATATGACTTTAATTTATGGCCTTAAGTTCCAGAGAAATAATGGGGTTCCCTTTCATTCTTACGTATGTAAGTCCCTATGAAATACATATTTTTTGTCATTAGTTTATGCTTAAATAAGGTTTTACCAGTTATTTGCTGTTTTACTCGATAGTGTGATAGATTGTTAGACTCTTGCATCCTCTACATATGTACATGTCCGTACCATTATTCTTAAAATTGTGTTAATGAATTATAAACCCTATCTTATTTGCATCAACTGTGTCATGTTTTGTACAGGTTGGAACATATTGATGAAATTCTGCGGTCTGCTCGTCACTCTGGCTATTTGTACATGCGAACTGTAATGACTGTCCTCTCACTTGTTTTCCTTTTGTTCTTTACTACTTTAAGGTTATTTTGAACTTTGACTGATGTTTGCTATTAATATCTGTTTACTAGCGGTGGACAGCACTACCAGGAGAACCTCCTCCGCTTGATGACACTGACGTTGATGATTGGCTTCCTCGCTTTGTTGTCCTGCAAGGACCGTGTCTATTCTTCTATCTAATTTCTACAGGTAATTAAATGTTGGGTAGTACTCCTTAATGTTATTATTATTAATTTGATACAGTTATGATTAAGATACAGGTCAAGAATACTACTTAGGGGAGGGGTTTATGCTAAAGATTGTGTTTCATACCGCTTTTCGCCTGAATGAAAAATTGTTTTATCTGTCGCTCTTTTCTCTGAAACGTTTGTTCTGCTATTGAACATTTGTTCAGAGTGCGATGTGTAATGCCTGAGATTAGTTACTCCGTAACAATGTTTGCTTGTGAAACTATCTTGTCATAAACGAATCTAATGAGCATATTATTTCGCTCTCTAGTCCATGATTTTGAATTTATCCACCTTAAGTTCTTTGAAATTTATCCTGTTTTATGTTTTTGTGGTTGAGCGAATGCCAGTGATTAGGATCAGGTAAATTAGACAGGTGAACTTCCTATGATCGGTCAAATTGTCGTAGATGTGAGATTGCCCTACAATCTACATGACCTTTTATTTGACTTGCTTTGAATATGTTATTTCAATTCCACTTTTTAGTAGAAATAGGATTCATTCTATATCTGTGCCTAGTTCATTTATAATTAAGGATTAAGCTACATAACGACTTACCTGATATCAAATATCAATGTGGCGTCTGTGTATATATGTCATACTTCATAGAGATCGTATTTGTTATATTGTGGCTATTTATATAATTTGGCTACTGATCAACTTAAAGATAAATTTGCAGATCTGAGTCCTCAGGACTCCACTCTGTTATCGGATGTTGTCGAAATAGGTTCCTTGCCAAGCTTTTTACGAGA
This sequence comes from Ficus hispida, assembly GCA_025413025.1. Lineage (NCBI taxonomy): Eukaryota > Viridiplantae > Streptophyta > Magnoliopsida > Rosales > Moraceae > Ficus > Ficus hispida. The sequence continues at coordinate 32,405,082 of CM046372.1, read as the reverse complement.
AGATGAAGGAACAATATATGCATTTTATCTATTAACTCGTCAAGGGTTGCGTATCGAGTGCTCAAGCATTTCTAAGATCCAGGTATTCCTTACTGTTTTAGCAGAGTACAAAATGGTATTGCGGTTACTGCTTACTACTAGTTTAATGGCTTCAAAGTGTGATTTTTTTTATGATTCTAATTATTCTAATGCGGCAAGTTAATTTTGAAGATAACTAATTTGATCTTTTTATCTTGGAGAACCGTTGCGCCTCACTGAACTTGAAGATATGAGCATTGACCTTTGATTCTTGAGAGCGGGAAAAAAAAAAAAAATGAAACCATGGAAGATACTAGAATCCTAAACAAAAGAATAGAAAAGTAACAAAAAAAAAATGTTGGGAAAACACAAGGGAGGGATCTTTAGGTAGAAATCTAAGCGTCAAGCATATTAAAGTTCAAGTACATGATAATTTTTGAGACAGCAATTACAGTTGCTCCTCTGATGCCATGTTAGTTTATCAATTTTTCTAAAACCTTCAGCTATGAGAGGTGGGCCAATATTAGTTTTATATTCAAACAATTATGCAGTTGTTGCTTGTCAAATTATGTTTCTCTTTATTTTGAGGATATTGTATAACGGGATACCCCTATTGTAGGGGCAAATGACTACATCATAAGATTTAAATTAGACAATGCCTATGAAGTAGGTGTAACGGTGTTGTGCAAAACATTCTCATATCGTATCCAACCCTATACAACAGACACTGGCTGAATTAAATCTTACGATCATGATAAATGGCCTTATCGAACCTACGGAAGGGGCTCCCGCATTGTAGAGTCTCCCGTTTCGTATTTTGGAGTATATATCTTTTCGGGTTCTTATGATATATGGTCAACATTTTCTCTCAAATTTGTGTTACCTTATGGCAATGTGATTATGATAATAGTCATATGTAAGCGAACTATATTTTGTGATCAACGAGTCATACTTCTCCTTGGCTTTTTATCAGGTAGACTCCTGGTTGACGACATTACGAACAGACTGCAAACTGGGGTCTGAATCTGATACTAAAGCTCCGAATGAAATCTGTGATGTAAATTAACTGTTTTCAACTCTAACTTGTACATAGGTTGAGTTAAACAAACTTTGATCATATAAATAATTCTTTCATTCTGTCGTTGTACATTAAATAGCTTTTAGTTGAAGCACCACAAATAATTTTTGTCTCACTGATCTTTGATTTTTGTATTTCAAATGATACTATTCTCATGCACAAATTGCTTTACCCAATATGGCAAAAATTTCTTCAACTCTACTGAAGTGTTGGGGTGTCTTGCACATTTGCCCCTTGAATTTTTTTTTGATTAATAAGTTGTACTTTAAATTTTTAATTTTGATAAATTACCTTTTGAATTTAACATAAAATTATAGAATGTACTCAAGTCAGTGGGAATTATTCACTACTTTGCAACAAGTTGTTAAATTTAAGAGAGAGTTTGCCATAATTAAAAATTTATGGGAAAATGCAACTTGTTGATTTAATTAAAGTTCAAGGAAAAAAAAAGGGAAAAAGAAAAAACATCACAAAAATATTATCTTTTAGATATATGGTAGGCAATGGAAGAGACGAATCGTGTTCTAAATGTGAAACAGCTGTACTAAGGTTCCTTGAGTCTGTCTTTAATTAAATAAAATATGTTTACTCATGCCTACATTAACGAGGACGTCTTCTGGCTTCTTTTTCTTATGTAAATTAATATTTTTTTTTGAACTAATACCCATTTCTGCATATTTTTCTTATGTAAGTTAATAATTTTTTAAACTAATATCTCACTATCATCGATGATAATGACATAGTGATAAAATAAATCTTATTTGGAGCATTCATTCTATCAAGTTGCAGAGTATTTATAGTGTTTTGTTTTTATCATCCCACGACGGATGTGAACGTCCCAGTGATATTTTTAAAAAATAATTATTATAATAATAATAATATCCCCATATGGCATTTTGCTTTAGAAAAGCCAGGCTGGTGGTTTACCAAACTCATAATAGTATCAATCTTTATGCGCCACGTGAATCAAAATGCACAAAAACGCAAATAATAAAACAATACATTGAAAAAGAGGGCCAAAAAAAAAAAAAAAAAAAAAAAAGGCATCAAAGAGAGAGGGAACAAATCCAGAAAGGAGTGAAATAACGTGAGAATCTGCTTGGTTTGGTTGGTGTCATCCTCAGGACTCCAAGCAAAATTATTCCCTCCTTTTTCTTTTTCTTTCTCTTCTGGGTTGTGTTTTTGCTTATCAAGAGAAAAAGTTAAGAGACCTCACATAAGGGAAGAGAAAGAGGTTCTCTCCTCTCTGTAAATTAAAAAGAAAACTCTTTGAATAGACAAAAGGGCCAAGTTCTAGTAAAAGGGAAACTTCTCAATTACTACTTTTTATCAAAATTAACTTTTCCCAACCGTTCCTTTTTGAAGAATTATGTAATACTATCCAAGACACGATTTTCATGAAAAGCCGGTTTATAATTGCATTCTATAAGGGTTTTTTATTATTTATTTATTTTTTCAATGATATTGTCAAATAATTTTCTCTTTTACACATTATTAAATTAAATAAAACTATCTACTCGTTTTTGAGGAAAAATAAATGTCATGTTATAGTCTCATTTTTTATATTTTTTTTGGTGTAGTGTCAGTTATTTGTTATATAATTCAACGATAAAAAATTGAAACTTTTTTACTTAAAAAAAAAATTGGATTTTGATTGAGTTATTTCACGGTTAAAAACTCAATCAATAAGATTTTTTTTATACTCTATCAACGACTCTCCTTGTAAATGAAGAAGGTGTCTGGTTAGTCCATTGAGTTCAACAATTGGAGTTATTTTGACTGGAGTTTAGTTGAGTTTTGGAGTCGTGCGTATGGTTGAAAATAAACTATTTAAAGTTAAAAATTATAAAATTTGTTTGGAAAAAATAAAAAATATAAATCTTGTTTTCATGAATTTCATACAATTTACAAAAATTATCTTATTTCAACTTAAAATAAAAAACTTTTAACTTTTTTTTAGTTTTGAAAAAAAGGATAAAAAAAACAATAAAAATTGTTTGATTTGAGCAAACCAACCAAAACAAAAGTCCCAAACGCCTTCTAAATTAAAACTGTAAAAAAAAAAAAAAAAAAAATCCAACCTTTTCTTGAAAATCCAAAAAAAAAAAAAAAAAAAAAAAAAAAAATCTTATAATAAAAACGACGTAAAAGTCCAACCTTTGATAGAGTAAAGAAACTATCTCCGAACATAAAAATGCCGTTGGTTTCCATGCAATTCGGGTAGGGTTTGACCTGACCACCACACAAAAAGTAAAAAGGAGAACCAACCAATCGCTGTCGTTTTTTGACATTAGTGATATCCTCACTTTCACACTACAATTATTTTATTTATTTATTTTTTTTTCTAACATTACCACTCTCGTCACTATTCTGCTCTGCAACAAAAATCTCATTTTTCAATCTCTCTCTCTCTCTCTCTCTAAGCTTCAGAAAATGAGCTCTCAGCTTTTCAGATCCGCTTCCAGAGCCGCCAGGTCCATCGTCAATGCCTCTAAGAACGCTCGGTTTTACTCTGGTAATTCTTTTATCGCTTTTTTTTTTTCTTTTCATTTTTGTTACTTGAATCTTCCATTTCACGAGCTTCGATTTGGATTCTGTGCTGTAAGTATTTTTTTGGTTAAAATCTTGTTGCTTTTTATGAACTTGATATCTGTTTGTTTCGCGGAGGAAAATCTCTTTTGATTTTATCAGAGTACAGATGAGCTGAAAAAAAATGGTTGAACAAAATAATATTATCAAAACGATTTTTTTATATTAGTTTTTGTTGAATTGAGGAAAAAAAAAAAAGATTATTTGAGCTCTTTTCAGGTAATTATTACATTTTTCGAATCACTGTGTACCTTTTTGCTTCAATGAAACATGTAGATCTGAAATGATTGATCTCTCTCTTGTTACGGTTTCCTCGTGGGCCTTGGCGGACCCACCTCCGGACCGGACAATGAACGGCTCAGATTTCTTTTCCATGTTCGTGTAAATATTTTCTGTTCTCATTAAGAAAAGGAGAGAAAATCTAAGTAAAGATTAAATATATATATATTATTATTTTTTTTCCATTGATTTAATCCCACTTACATGTGTACTTAATCTTAAACAATTAACTAGATAAATCTTAATCTTTTATTATTATTATTATTTTAATGAGATGTTAGATTGTTAAATTGTTATGTGTAGTGGATATGTGTACAAATTATTCATAATCAAACGCATCTCCTGTTGTCCTCATTGCAGAGGGACGAGCTGTGGCAGCGGCGGCTGCTGTATCGGGCCGGGGAAAGGCGCCTTTCATAGCTTCAAATTTCGGAAGGGCTGGTGCTGATAATGTGTTCGGAGCATGGATCTCTGGAGCTGTTGCCCTCCCTGCAGCTGGTATGGAACAATAAAACCTTGATTTTCATTATGTTTTTATGTTGATCCTTCTTATTCATTTGTTTGCATGTATCCCGTTTTACAATGTGCAAAGTCATACAATGATGGAACCCATATAATTATTTCATAATTATTTCTTGTGTTTTCATTGAAATACAACTTATGTCTCTCTTAGTTTACAGGGTAAGAAAGTATCCTGTGTTTTCAAAAGATAAGGAAAAAAATAACTCTTTAGCCGGTAAAAAATTGTTAAAAATACCGAGGATCCGAGGTTGTTAATAATTTATCTTATAACCTATAGCAAAATAAACTATACCAATTAGATATTTTATAAAAGTTTGACCGGTCAAAGGGTTAAACACGAGGAATAATTATGAGCATTTTTCGTTTACATATCTCATGACCAGCTTGTTAAATTGTAGACACATGCATATTTATGAACATAAATTGAAAATATTTACTTACATTTTAGTCTCGTTTCCTTAATTCATAAATAGAGATTTCTGTTGCCCCGAAGTTGGGCATCTTATCATGAAAAAGTAGAGAGTAGTCCCTTTCCAACATCAAATGGCAAAGTTGTTTTCACCATTAGTGACCAACACTACAAGAAACAGAATGCGGATCCTACATATAGGCCAATATGTGAGACCTACATCCTATTTGTTGCGGTTTTAGTCACCACTAGTGACCAACACCGTTATTTTGAAATTCAGAAGATGGTAGATTTGATTTCATCTAGTCATCCACGTATTTTGTATGTTTATAGTTCATACTCTAATACATGTTGTAAATCCTAAGACAGAACTTGTTGAGTATTTGTTATGTTATTAAAATGAACAAATGATTTTTCACTATTAGTACCATGGCCACCATTTTCAAATTTATGATTTGGTATGTTTGTTGTTCATGCTCAAACACGCGTAAAAATCTGAAAATGGTATTTGTTGAGCATTTTTCATTGAAATGCACCAGTGATTCTAACAATTGGTGCAAGAATCACCATTTTCCGATTTTTGGCACGTGTAGATTATGGAAACGAACGTACATTCTGTCACTCTTTGAGCTTCAAGTGTGTGTGTGAAACAACAGAATACACTGTCTACTCTCCATGAAAAAATTATCAATTTCCTTAAAGGACCAGTTACAAGCTCTGTATGTAGGAGGAGAGTAAGGACCTCCTGACGTAGACAATCACTCTGTTTGCATATGTATTTCGGAAAATCATACGTAGTTTGAGATAGAGAATGCCGAAAAAGATTGACATGGTCCAAGTAATCCATTTCTAATTGTGACGCTAATCTACGGACGACTTGTAACTAATTCAAACTCTTTTCTAATTGTAAATATGCAGCCTACATGCTTCTGGACCAAGAGGTTCACGCTGCAGAGGTATTCTTCGCACTTTATATTCCATCTTAATCAACCTGATCCTTGTTTTCTTCGCTTGTTCCGTTTGTGAACATTTTTCTTTCTATCCAGTTTGAACGCACTTTCATCGCTATCAAGCCTGATGGGGTGCAAAGAGGATTGGTAAGCTAATTCCACGAGGACCATGACCTGTGTTTGTGTAGCAAAGCATGTTATTCACTCTGGACACTTGTTTGTCTTCCCTCTTCTGTTCACCCGGTAATATTCTCGATTTCAGATTGCGGAAATCATCTCTAGATTCGAGCGGAAAGGATATAAACTAGTTGCGATAAAAGTTGTCATTCCTTCGAAGGAATTTGCTCAGAAGCATTACCATGATTTGAAGGAAAGACCCTTCTTCAATGGCCTGTGCGACTTTCTTAGCTCTGGCCCGGTCATTGCGATGGTTAGAACCATAACTACTCTTGTTTCCTCAGCAACATTTAAAACTAGCTTGAACCCACTGTTCTACCTGCCTCAGGTCTGGGAAGGAGAGGGAGTGATAAAGTACGGCAGAAAACTCATCGGAGCCACAGATCCGCAAAAATCAGAACCCGGAACCATCAGAGGCGACCTAGCTGTTGTCGTTGGGAGGTACAACCTTGAACTTTTCGTGTTCCGTCTTCTCAATCCTTGTTACTTAAAGTTTCAACTTGTAAAATGAGCCGTTCGATTACTTTGTTGTCACCACCCGGTTTTTCGTTTTGCTACGCAGAAATATCATTCATGGAAGTGATGGTCCGGAGACTGCGAAAGACGAGATCAGCCTGTGGTTCCAACCGGAGGAGCTGGTCACTTACATAAGCAATGCGGAGAAGTGGATCTATGGTGTCAACTGATCCAAGTTTTTTCTGCTTTCTAATATATTCCGGCTATGCTAGTTCCCCAATTGAAGAGTAGAATAAAACTGATTGTTAGAATAAAACTGTTCCATTGAGGGTGGGCAGATATTTGCTTCGCACAAACGGTTGGCGAAATGAAAATCTCATCAATAATCACCTCTTTCTTAGTTTCTGTCACCTAATCCCATTTTCCTAGAGTTTTTAGTTTTTTATTTTTATTTTTATTTTTTTTATTTTGGTTCGATCACGACCGTGGAGAATAGTTTCACTTTCACGTTCCAATCATAGTTCAGCAGCTAAATGTCTATTACTTAGCCAACTAAAATTTTCCCCAGTCCGAGCTAAATATGGATCCGTTTGAGAATCCGCATGACAGCATCTCGGATCAAAATATTTGAATAAAATGTTTTAACAGAAATATTTGAATTGAAGTAACATTTGGATGTTAATATTATGAAGATAATATTTGAACATAAATATTTAAATATGTTTTTAAAAGTAGTTATATATCTTCAATTAGAATAGAGGTAATTTTTAGGAAGATTTTTTGTCATTTAAAAATGAAAACCCAAATGACGTTTTAATGTTTCATTTCTAATTATTTATAATAAACACATATTTGAAAATTCTTCAAATGAAATTTCGCAAATGTTTTCAAATGTTAATGTTAAATCATTTGGATTTGTCCGTACATACAAACGACCAAAAAAATGAAAAGCAATAATTAAAAAAAAAAAAGTAAAATGATTTTACCTTTCCCTTCCATGAAAAAATACATGTATTTATATATATTCATATATATTCTTTAGGATTTAAACCTAGAATTCGATACATATAGTTCATAAACTTATTAACCCCAAACTAATTCCCTCTACGCTCAAAGTAATACGCATTATACCTTACGATAATGTCTTTATGATCAAAGTAATACTTATTATACCTAATGACTAACAACAAAAAAGAATCTATCTAATCAAGTTGACTTCAATTGACAATAATAAAAAAAAAAAAGAGATTTATAGCTAAATATACTCTTTTTATGAAATTTTTTAATAAATCATCAAAATTTTTAAAAATTAGTTAAAAAAACTTTTTTTAAAATGATTAATCAACTTTTTTAAATGGTCAATCAGTAATTGATTTACGATTATTCATTGATTAATCATAACGTAAATTATCAAATTTCTTAATCAATCATTGAATAACTATTAGTTAATCACTAATTTTCATAGTTAATCACTGATTTACTAAATTTGAAAAATAAAAAATAATTATTTTTCTAATTAAAAAAAATCGGATAATTTATTAGATTAAATGATTAAAAAATATCATTCTACCTTAATTTTCTTTAAAAAAAATTAAATAAATAAAAGAAAATTACAGAAAAAAAGGGGAAGTATGTGGTAGCGGCAATGTCATTTTTTAGACCGTTAAGATTTAATCGAACGGCTCAAACATTGATGGTATACGATATTTATCATACACCTAACCTCACATAATCATTCTCACCCAAAATCTTCTCCGCCACCGGCGATCTTTCCGCCGCTGGTGACGGACGCCGGTGACTCATCCCCGACGCCGGCGACCCAACTCCGGCCACCATTCCCGGATGCCGGCCGTCGCTGCCGGCGATCCCATTTTCTCTCTCTTCCCCTTTCTCTCTCTTCTCTCTCGCTTCCCCTTTCTCTCTCTTCCCTGCCCTCCTGCTGGCCCCCACCCCCGGCCTCCCCCCACCCCCGGCCGCCACCCTCCCCCGGCCGGCACCCCCCCGACGACCCCCCTCTCTCTTCCCCTTTCTCTCTCTTCTCTTCTCTCTCTCTTCCCCTCCCTCCCGCCGGCACCCACCCCCGGCCCCGCCCCCCTCCCCCGGCCTCCCCCCACCCCCGACGACCCCCATCCCCCCGGCCGCCACCCTCCCCGGCCCCCCCTTCTCTCTCGCGATTCATGAAATCGCGAGAGAGAAGGGGGGGCCGGGGAGGGTGGCGGCCTGGGGGAGGGGGTTCGTCGGGGGTGGGGGCGGGGCCGAGGGGCTAGCTAGGAGCCGGGGGTGGGGGTCGGCGGGAGGGAGGGGAAGAGAGAGAAAGGGGAAGAGAGAGGGGGGTCGTCGGGGGGTGTCGGGGGAGGGTGGCAGCCGGGGGAGGGAGGCGGCCGGGGGTAGAGGGAGGCCGGGGGTGGGGGCCAGCGGGAGGGAGGGGAAGAGAGAGAGGGTAAGAGAGAGAAGAGAGAGAAAGGGGAAGAGAGAGAAAATGGGATCGCCGGCGGTGACGGCTGGCGGCCGAGGCTGGGGGCCAGAGGTGGCCGGAGTTGGGTCGCCGGCGTTGGGGATGAGTCGCAGGCGTCCGTCGTCGGCGGCGAGAAGATCGCCGACGATGGAGAAGAGTTTAAGTGGGAATGATTGTATGAGATAGGTATATGATAAATATCGTACACCATCAATTCGATTAAATCTCAACGATTCAAAAAAGGGCTCTATCAGTAGTTACCTTCAGAGGGTCTCTACCACAACCATATCAAAAAAAAAAAAAAAGAAGATAATTTCAGACACGTGAGAACACGATCTACGCGGTACATCCAGCAGGCAGACGGATTCGAAACACCCTCACAAACTATTAACTATTACCTATTTAATTCCGCCTTTCAAGTCCGCCGTTCACGGTGTCTCTCTCCCCCTCATCTATAAAAGCCGCCAACCAACTACTTCGCCTCTACGGTTTCGTCTTCTTTGGCGATTTTCTCTACTCTTTTACTCGTAAAAAAAATATTTTCTTCTCAAATCCTTGAAATCGTTTTCCTTTTCCCCCAATTTCCGAGCTTCGTAACCCTAGCTTCTTCGTCAAACTACGACTGAGATTTCCTCGATTTCGCTGTTCTCCTCTGAGAATCGGTGAGTTTTCTTCTTTATTCTCTGAAGAACAGGTTTTTCGTATTCGATTGGTGTTAATTTTTGGTTGAAAATGTTTTAAACCGTCCATTTCTGATTGATTTGGTAAAATCTTGTTACTTCTGAGGGATTTTGTGATTTTAGGGATTTTTGGAACTAATTGAAGGACTTTCTTAGCTGCTAAGAAGTTGTTCTCGGGGTTCAAATTTTCTAAGTTTAACTTTGTACTTATTTATTTATTATTATTATTATTATTTGCGTTTAATGCTTTGTTGAATTCTATGCTTGTTTTCTGCAGATGGCTCCTAAACCTCTTACAACTGAGGCTATTGCTCTTACAGAGAAGAAAATGGACATGACATTAGGTTTTCTTCTAATCTATTTTCCTCTTTTTAGTTTTCGTAATTTCTTGATTTCATGCTTAATTTTTTTTTTCCCCATGTAGATGACATAATTAAAATGTCAAAAAATAACGGCACGAAAGCTAAGCAGCAGCAGCATAGGGCGCCGGTAAGAGCGGTTCTGTTCTTTTCCCCGCCATTATGGTGGCGCGGATTGTTGTATTTTATGTGATGTTTGGTTAGTGTCATTGTATTTATGTTCTCTTTCTCCTCCGCAGAATAAAAGTCAGAGCTTTTTGAAAACTGCCGTTCAGGAGAAATCGGCAAAGGTGCGACGATATATGGATTCAAGGTCTTCAGTTAGACAGGTAGGAAAGGGTGTTGATTGATGAACTACTGAGTTATATCTTCTTTGTCACACTGCCTTATACTATGTCGTTTGTTTAATTTGGATGGTGGTATCAGGGGTTTCTAGCTCAAAGAAGATCAAATTTCCAGGGAAACCAATTCCCTTTGGCAACCGAGGTTGCACGAAAGGCTGCAAATGCTCCATATCGCAATAGTGCTTTTCCCCATAACCGGGTGGCTAATTGGAAACCAAGGTAATTGTACTGCTGATTATGTGTGTTCCCATGTTTTGTACAAGAACTCGTGAATATAACTTGTTAGGATGTCTTACACTTCAAATTTGCTTATGTTGTTCGTGGTCGTTATTGGCGTTTGATGGCAGTGTCTATTTTTGAAAATATTGCAGGTAAATATTGGTCCTTCAACGTAATTGTTGGAATCTATCATATGCTTGAGATTGAAGCATTTTTCAACTGGATAATTGTGGAACTCCTGCATATTAGTTGTTTATGCGGCAAGCAGCCAATTTGGGAGTGTTTCCAAGTGTTGACTGTTTCCGTTAATGGCATCCAGAATTGAATTCCTGCATCATAATCTTCATGTTTGTGAAATTACTATATGTTGAGCAGTGCATATCTCTTTTGATTGCGGAAATTCATGCTAAGAAATGGGGTCATGTGGTTTTCCGTTTATCTGTCAAAGCAAGGGATTATACAAGTATTGGACAGTGGATTGGTTTAAAGGAGATGCTTTGGGTTTTACACACCATACTAAGTGAATTTTAGTTTCTCAAAGTGTTAAGCACATTTTGTGGAAAGAAGCCAGCACATATGTTCTGGATTCTTGAACGTTGTGCGTTTCAACCAGCTCTTTGGCTTAATAAGTCAACTTTTTCCCGTCTTGCTTGTTAATTGGGCGCTACTATAGATTCCTCGAGGGGCCTGGAAGTCTATAACTTTGTTCCTTGATCGAGTTTTAGTCATTTGGCGGTGTTGTAGGGTTGGTGTCCCATATTCAGCTTTTTTGCACCGGCCACTCCATAGTAGATTTGTTGCTATTTCTCTACCATATGAGCTATTAGAAAACTTGTTCTGGGAGTGTGTCCAACAATTCTGTTCATTTTGCATTTAGTATGTGTATCGTCGATTCTCAATTGGCCGTCTAGATACTTCTGATGATAGATATGATCTGAGAAGATTATGCTGCTTGATGCTCGTATCATAAGGATGCTTACGGTGACTTCTCTGCCTTTTTCTAGTTTATTCTGAAAGATGCTTCATCTTCCTTTTGAACTTCTTCTCCCTATTTTTAAAGGCGTTGAGGGATAGGAGTTAAGTGGATTGTTTCTTTATGGTTGGTTGGATTTGTTTCCCCAGCTTTAAGCTTCAAGGGATAGAACTCATATGGATGATTTCCGTATGGTAAATTTTTATCCTTGACATAAGAACAGGGAGACTTGGGGTTGGAACTTGGAGCATATGATATAGAAGAGTAGGTTTGATCATGAGAATTTCTGAAGTTCCGTTTATGGGTGGCAGTTATGATGGGCTAATATTAATGAGATGCCCGATTTTGTCTGGCTGCTTAACCTATGATCCCTACTGCTTCTTCGGCTTCTTTGCATGTGCATTTGTTTTGTTCCAGTCTGATCAATGTTGCTTTGGAAGAAGTTTCCTATGTGTTTGACTATGGAGAGAGAGAGGAGTCGTCGTGGTGGTTGTTCCGAGTTTTGCTATTTGGAGTGTCATTAATTTGGAATTTTGCTCCAGAGCATAATGTTGGTTAGGTTTGTGCTCAAGATTAGTTTATAATTGGAAAGAGCTTTTTTCTGGGTTATAAAGAGCCCTACTGCTGAAGGATCTTCATTTTTCGTTACTGTTTAGTCATCCGATGGTTTGTATGAATTTTCTGTTTCTTGGATACTACTAGATGTTATAACGGTAAGACACTCACCACTCAACTGTGTGTACTTATGGTCCTTACAGCTCCACATGTTGCAGCCACCACCTTGAATAGGATTAATTCTTCTGTAGGTGTTTGTTCTCAGAAATAAATTCCTTTTCGTTCCTTCAACGTCTTTTTCCTTTTTTGTTTGATGCAGGGTTGGCGCTCCACCTGTTCAAAGAAGGCCTGGAAATGGAAGGTTTGCTGCCAAGGTACTTTTCTATTATCTGCTTGTAACTTTAGTTCTCATATCATTCCAAAAGGCAGAGCCACCGAACAGTTTTTCAAGTAACATCTGACTGCCTTCTGCTATTATAGAGAATTTTGGATTGGAAATTCCTATGGCATGATTTTTGTCCGCATTTACGTTTTTGTCTGTCGTCTTCTAGCTTTCGCACATCCAAGGTTTGATTCAGGTTTTCTGAAAGATATCATCTTCGGTAGAAACTTTGATTTGTCACCTTGTTCGTTTGTTGGTTATTGATTTGTTGATCCCTAAAGCTATAGGATATCTCCGAGGTATTTCATGTTGGTCTATGTTTTCACATTGTTTGTATTTCATATACAGCCTCCACAACCGCAACAGGAACCGCTCCGTCAAGGAGCTGCAGAGTTGCCTAAACAGAGGCCGCAAACACTGGATTCTCTGTTTGCAAACATGAAAGAGGAGAGGATGAGGTTTCTTTCGCGCAAGAACAATGCTGTACGACAAGTACAACGCAGCCGGGGTGGACCACAAAGGCCTCCATGGAGAAGGGGTCGCTTTGGCAACTAATTTGTAACATACTCCGAGATCGTCAACACCCCCTGTTAGATTGGGATTTCTTTCTTGTTGCCTAGAGAAGTGATTTTGGAGCTTATGATGGTTTTCTATTGCTGGATGCCTGGTTGCTTGCTGCATTTTGGCTAGCCGATTGCCTGCAAGCGACATGCGCTGGGGTTCTTTACCTTTGATTTTTTTTTCATTTCCATTTTCTTGGGATTTGGATGTGGCAACTTGTTGTGGTCCTCCTTTTTCTTTTCTTATTCTTCTTCCGTCGTCGTCTTGTGATGTATATATTGCTCTTTGTACCTCTGATGAACCCGAGCTGTGTTTCTTTCACGTTCCGTTTCATGATGTGTTCCTTCTTCTAGTGGCCCTAGACTGTCCAAGTCTCGACATGTGCTGGATGCTGTTAGATTAAAATTGGTGCGGGATGGAAACAGCGGCGGTTTAGATGCCGTAAACATACGTAGAAAATTTTCGTCGTAAATTTTTGCTTCCAATTTCCTTTTCCCTCTTAATGAAGTCTTTGCTTTGCTGTTGTGGCGAAGCACAAGTGACCATTATTTAATAGTCTTTGCGCTTGTCCAGATTCCAGCTACTACTAGTGTATCATATTTGCTTTATATACTGTTTGTAATTTTGCTTGGGTGAACATTTTGTCGTTTGTAGTGATAAAACACGACATGTCGTTGTGTGAAGGCTGAAATTTTGATTTTCTTACCACGTTAAACGATAAACGAAGCCGGACTTCTGAAATTAGTAGTGTATGTCGTTTGAAATACTAACAACCAACTTTTTCGGTGATATACGATGTCGTTGGCAAATATGACGATCCTTTCTTCCTAAAAGTTACAACTAATGGGAAGGTGTAATCAGTTTCTTTAAACTTCATTAACAAACAGACTCCCTCATTTGAATCTTTACTTTGAGCAGTCTGTTATAGATCCGTGGGTGCACTCAGTAGTCGGGCTCGGACACTTTTTCAAGATCCCATAAACTACCTCCCTAATTCAAATATGTTCATGCATTATATGACATCCGATTTGTAATTAATTGACGTTTATTATCAGAAGAATATAGAATCGATGACTTGGAAGACAGGATTCCTATAAACAGTAGTCAAACCATCACTTTTACCACAAAATTGAATATGTCATCCAAACAAAAGTGTAGTTTTCTGAATGACAACACAAATTAAAAAATAGAAACAAAAATATGGTGAAGAAGGGGCTGGAAAAAATACAAATTTTTTGTATAAATTAGTTTGAAACATCGATTTCGGCAACGGGGGGGTGTAGCTCATATGGTAGAGCGCTCGCTTCGCATGCGAGAGGCACGGGGTTCGATTCCCCGCACCTCCATAATTTCTTACCCTTTTTAATTCCATTAGGCATCAAATCCATCGACGGTTCAAATTTTTCGATCAATCTCAGATACTGTACTCCATCATGCACTTGATTGAGCACACTTCTCAATCTACAAAGGGAGTGTCTCTCTGTCCCAAAAACCACCACCGGCCTCTCGTTCCTCATCGTTATCTCTTTCTCTCTCCCCCCCCCCCCCCCCCCCCATTTCTTCACTACTTTCTCTCTCCTCCGCCTCTTCCGAGCCCATTTTCCATAACCGAAATGACCTTAACCTTGAGCTATCGTCATCATCCATGGCTGATCTCCCGTCTCTCTCACCCCTCCCTTCCAAACATCACCACCACCACCACCACCACCCATACTCTGCTCTTCAAGAGCTTCACTTTTAACCTGTCGAAGCCCCTCCGGACCAGAGCTTCTCCCGGCGAGAGCGACAGCTCAAGCTCAAGCCCCTCCGGTGTCGCCGAGAACAACCCGAACCCGGTTTCTGAGCTCCTGGACATCGAGCTGATCAGCCAGGTGTCCGGCACTAAAGATGCTCAGGAGGCACTCCAGATGATTGCTGAAAGGTCTGGGAGAAATGGTGGTGTCGTTACCGCTTCTGATTGCCAGATGATCATCTCCGCCGCGCTCGAGCGGAGCAATCCGAACTTGGCGCTCTCCATTTTCTACGCAATGCGTGCTAGTTTTGATCAAGGTAGTGTTTTTAGTCCTATGAGTATGTTTTGTCGAGAGTGAATTAGTGATGTTTTGGTTGTTGATCACCGAGCAGGAGTAACTGAAACCGGCACTTTTGTCGAGAGATGGAAGTGGTCGAGACCAGATGTTTGGGTTTACACTTCACTAGTTCAGGGTCTAGCAGCTTCACTAAGAGTTTCTGATGCTCTTCGAATTATCAACAACATTTGTCAAGTCGGAATTTCTCCGGCTGAGGAGGTACTTTCTTTTCTTTTCTGTTTTTAAAATCTTTTTCCCGCTTGTCGATGTTCAACTTTGTAACCATACCGCCACGGACTAATTCACTCCTTTCTAAATTTCATCACCCTTTTGTCTTCCTTTTATTTGTTGTACTAAACTGAGCTTCATGATCTTACGAGTCCCTAAACAGGTAGTCAGGAAATGGAGGCTCAGATCATTGGTATGTTTGTAATTTCATGGATGTTTTGCAGGTCCCCTTTGGAAAGGTTGTGAGATGTCCAAGTTGCGCGATAGCTGTTGGGGTTGCGCAACCTCAGCAAGGTATTCAGGTATACATGAACATGACTTTGTTCAATCTAGATTTCGGAAATTCGAGTGGCTAAAGCAATTTTGATGTTTACGACAAGTGGGTGTAATATGCACCAAAGTGGAATGTGGACTGGAAGATTAATTGGCTGTCCTGGGATTTGATTCTTATCCCTAGAAAAAATTAGGAAACTTCTTTGGTATTCACACAAACACTAGAACCACGAAGTAAGAATAAGTGTAAGCTTATGGCACATAAGTTCCTTTCTTCTTATTTCCATCTCTGGAAGTTCAAAGATGTCGGACTTAGTTGTTTCTTAAACTTAATTAAAATTCTAGTCTGCTTTATATACACATGATCTAAGGATTCTCAGTAAACAGGCGTACTCCTTCTGCAGGTAGTATCATGTTCGAAGTGCCGCTACAAGTACGAACTTGTTTCTGGAAACATAGTCAGCATCGTGTCAGAAGAAATCAGGTTGGACAGCTTCATCTTCTTTTGTCCAACTATAAGTTAATTGCTTAGAAAATCTCTGTTTGTTTAATATTATATCAGTATGGGCCTTTCAAGTACACACAATGTTCCAAATTTCATGGAGTAGAAAATATACAGTTGCGAGAGTTCATAATCTTACCTTGATTGTGGATAGGCCTATATTTTTAGCCTTTTCAGTTGAGTCATGTACCGTCCTCTAGATTTAAACTCTATATATATATACGTATAATCTTGGAAATCAATATGGAAAGTCGTCACATTCATTTCTCTGTTGATGGAAAAACGTAATTGTGTGTGGTGTTGATCCTGGGATATTGGCCTTTTCTAAGGATCTCCTCCTGCCGAACGCAGCATGGATGTTCCAGCATGGAAAAGAGGGCTAAGATTCCTGCAAATTAACAAGCAAAGCATTCCTGCTGCTGTTCACTCCATCGTGGTATATTTTCATTAACAATGAATTCCTATTTCACATTTACATTACATTTGTTAGTTGGACCAGTTGAAAGAAGCCATACCAAACTACTAAATTTGGATAATGTCAGCCACTATATTCCTTCATTAATCACTTTTCTATCTTTTCAACTGTTAGGTTCAAACCCCTTCTGGTACGGCACGTACACACCGATTTGCAACTGAAACAGTTGATCTCCCAGCTCAAGAAGGAGAGAGAGTGACCATCGCTTCAGCAGCTCCATCAACTGTTTATAGGGAAATAGGTCCCTTAAAATTTAGTCCAAAGTCGCCAAATTTCTATCCCGGAGAGCCTATCTGCTTGACAAACCACGTAGATGACAGGGAATCGAAATTGTTTAGAGCCCCAGCAAAAGATGGAGGCTCATTTTTAACTAACCCCTCCATTCTATTTCCCCTTGTGCTGTTCTAGCCACTGGAGATGCCGCCTGGGAATTATAGATCCCAGCCTTCCCCAGTTCATTTCAGTTGCGGCGGTAGCATCGCTTGCTGTTGGAGCTACTCTGAACACGTTGGTTTTTCCCCAGTTGAATATGGTAAGCTTTAAGGGTTTATTCTCTATGGTGATATTTAGATGCAGATTCTCACAAGTACCACAAACAACATTCTTATTCAGTTACTTCTTATGATGTTAGCTTCCTCAAAGGTCAGTGGAGACAACAGCTATCAAGCAGCAACTTTTATCTCAATATGACGTTCTCCAGTCTCGTATCAAAGGACTAAAAGAAGCTGCTGAAAAAGAGGTATGTCCCCAATGCAAATGTTGATGTCAATAAATTTCTGATTTTTAAGTATCTAAAATTATAATGTCGTAATGATTAAATAAAAGATTTAACTCAACCAATAAACAAAAAATGTCAAATTTTGACATTAGTATGATCAAGGCACTCAAATGAACAGGGGCTTTTTTTTTTTTTTCTGACACGTCCATTGCTTGTATAGGTTTGGATGTTGGCTCGGATGTGCCAACTTGAGAACAAAATTTTTGCTGTCGGAGAGCCTAATTACCGGTGGAACCTTCGAACATTGTTACTTTATTTTTGTTAATTGTGTAATCGCTGAAGTTAAAACCTTCCTCTTAGTTGACTCTTTGTGTGTGTGTGTGTTTAAATATAGTGCTAGAAGGAACAAAGTCAAAAGAGTAAGAGAAGGGCTGGAAAATTCTCTCAAGGGACGGATCGAGCTGATTGAAAGCTATGCAAAAGTATGTTTTCATTATCAAACTTTAGCCCCTGCATCCCTTACTCATAGCTAGACCGAATGAAGGATAATGAGAATTATATGTGCTCAATGTCTTTAGCCAAATAGGCATTCATATGATCCTACTAATATGGTGATGCCACCATTTTCAGATTTCATCTATGATTGAAATCGAGGTAGAAATGGACTCTGACGTTCTTGCTGCCGAAGCAGCTAGCAATGCGGTATGCAAGAATTTGCTTCTTTCTACATTTCTTTCCGCCTTGATATACCTTATAATTTCTGATAGTATAATTCTTACTTGCAGGAGAGTATTGCTGAACAAATACAGCAGATAATGGACCTAGAAAATCTTGAAGAGGCATGTACCCCTAAACTCTGCGTTTTTCGTAACATACAAAATAAAAACTCATTAAGACATTACTAATTAAACTGGAAAAAAAAATTAGATTAATGAATAAATTGTTACTCCTCTTAATTGAGCATGAGGTTTAACAATATCATTAACCAAAGCATGAAATATGCATACTGATTATCCCTAGTCGGGATTAGAGGGGGAAGTGGGCCGTGGTGTGGTGTGGGTGTGGGGTACGCCATCCTCTCTAATCCCAGGTCATGGTCATACCGACTCGGAGGATGAACAGCCCTTTCAGACACTCTTTGAAGTTCCATTGTGACATGTCTTGCATTTATATTTATCGAGCCGTTCCTCTTCGTCTTTGCAGAGATGGAAACTACAAGCGGAAGCAAATGACGAGGCAGAAAGGCTTCTTAGTTCCCAAGCAATACCCACAGAACAGGTCTAGAATACAATCTCTTTTTGTAATCATGCTTGGCCTCCTCTCCAAAGGTCTTTTTGGTTGGATCAGCCAAAAAGCAAGCACCAACTCCGGTTACATTGTACAAGCAATGCTGAATTTTACCGGGCATTTGAGAATCACCGGCAGACCTCTCAATTTTAGAAGACGCTACTTTGTATTGACAAGCTTGGGGACGTAGAGATTAGTTACTTGTTCCTTCGTTTTTGAGCCCTAATGTTCCAGTGGAGTAAATTGAGAATTTGGAATACAGAGGGATTCTTTTGTAAATTTGGATAACAGGAAAGCTGATCTGAGAAATCACTTCAAATTTATCATTTCTTCCATTAAGTGTTGTAACCCAAGAAAAGCCGTATATACAAACAAGAAGATGTGCATATTCTTCCAAATGTGAGTTATTTAATTCCAATGAAATTCCCTTCTCTCCATCTCGATTTTGCTACAATTCTGGATAGGTTGCTGGTGATAAATGCAAACGCGATAATTATGCATTTCTGAATTTGTTTCTTACAAAATTTTGAAGGTTACAATTTACAAATGCTCAAACACAACTCGGCCGCAATCTACAAATTTAAGATACGTAAGAATGCAGCAATACGAAGTCTCAAATTCCTATACTAAATATGAGGACATGAGATTCCAACTAATTTTCATATGGGAAGGCATTGGTGCCACAAACCTTAGGAGATCAGGTTTTGACACCAGTGCAGCGTCCTGGTTCTTCGATTTTTTATCCAAAACCCAAAGGAATTTAGCAATGTTGGGAAGTACAAGCTCTCTACAGTGTAAATGCAACAAGGGTACCTTTGACATAACACTTCCCTTCTGAACATCCAGACCTTCTGGCCTACGCAGCTTGTATGGCTTGCCGGTTGTTGGCTCTATATTCACTTGAGGCATCTGTTTCCATCTTTTATGCACAAACCACCCATATTTATAATCGCCCACGATCGGCGTGCCGAGAGCTTCAGCACAGTGGACCCGGAGCTTAAAATTGATACAAAAAGAAAATCAGACAGTTCAGATTCAATTACTCAGACCAGAAGTGAGAAGCAGCAAAGAAATCGTAAAAAATAATAATAATAAAATAAAATAAATTTGTCTAGGATGCTCTCGTAGAGGTGTCCCCGAGAAACTGTCTGGAGAAAATTTTGGCACCCCAACATGTATTATTGGGAACTGGACAAGAATTCTACCCGAGAGAAAGTGAGAGAGTGAGTGGACAAGCTAGTCAATATACCTGATGCTTCCGACTAGTGAGCGGACACAACTCAAGCCATGAGCATCCATTTATCATTGGACCAAGCACGCGATATTCCGTGATTGCTTCTTGAGAAGCTTGAAAACCTGTTTGATGTGCTAATATGACCCTCTCTGTCTTACCATCATTAAGAAGCACCTGTAATCAATAACCAAAGTGATCTACAATCACAAATGTATTCAAAGAAGTATTGCTGAATATCGTTGAGAGGGGTAGGGAACCTTGGAAAGAGGAGCACATATTACGCCTTGCTTTTCCTTAGGAGACCCTATGACCAGTGCCCAGAATTTCTGATATTTTGCTTCACATGCGTCATTCCAAGCCTATGCTTACCCAGTAAGCATGTCAGTCCTACAACTAAAAGCAATCAACTAATTCATATAACAATTTGAAATTAAACCGCCCTTTGCATGACGCCCGGATACCTTACACGAGGAGTTCACTTTGATGTTGCTGAATAACCACTCAAGATGGCTTATGCTTTCTTTTGTTCTTCCCATTAAGATGAGGCCACTGCTCTCTCTATCAAGACGATGAACCTATTTGATTTTTTAACCAAAAAAAAAAAAACATGAAGAGATATTTCAATTTAGATTAGCAAACTGTAATAGAAAATGTATTTAGTTTCCATTTGTACGGGCCTTGAACCTGAAAAAAATGGAACTAATACATCTAAAAATGTATTAGTTGGAAACGTAACTGAAGCACCACAAAATACTTATTTTGTCAGAAATGAAATATAACAAAAGTGCGTAACTTTAGTTCTAAACATCTTTCTACAACTTCCTTTTATAGAAATCAACAAAAAAGAGATTCACTGACCAGCTTAGGTCCTTCACTGTAGTCATAACTTAACGCTGCCGCAGCCAAAGCATCCATGCTGTTTGAACGGAAGATTTCCCTGATAAGAAATCCAAAACTTCAAACAATATTCTAACACTCGAACACTGCAAAGAAGACGGTTTCATAGTTTCTAACCTTGACTGGCAATTTTGGAGGCTTGTTCAAAACAAGTATAGCAGAGTCCTGAAATTCCTCGAGAGAAAACAAAAAACCACCATAATCAATTAAAGATACTAAAACTTCGACAAAATGACCAAAAAGAAGTAAGCTAAGAAGACATGCCTTATAGTGGACAAGCCTTTGCAAGTAGGCTATCTCATCAGCATTTGGATGTAGTGTCGCACTTGGTATGACATCAAATCTCCGGGAAATCCGGCTCTCCGCCACTGACACAGGTACATATACTTTGGTCCCTTCCTCCATGACCTCGTTGGGCTTTATCTGTAGTTCATATCTGTATTATTGTTGATCAATTAAACCCCAACGGAAAAGAAACATACCAAATACTTAGAGACCAAAGTTGACACAATTTGCCAACGTCAATCAGTACCTTTCTCATGGGTTTCGTTTTCCCTCCCATTTCATTCAAGGGGTTACCAAAATTTGACAATTCCATTTGGACCTAAATCAAAATATGTGAAGGGAAGATAATAATAAAGTCAGTTCTCCACATTCTAGTGTAAATGGACCATGGGATTTATGTGTTAGGCTTTGTTTTATAAGAGGGAAAGAAAATAGAAGGAAAAAAAAAAAAAGGAGGAATAACCTAGGTGAGGAAGATGGAGAGGAAGGGGAGGACCTGCATCTTATTATGTTTGGTATGGATTATTCCTCCACATTGGAAGTGATTAAACTCGGCTGCCTCTTCGAAGTGATTTGATTTGAAACCAGTTGCCCAATTCATTCCCTTATATTTTCTCTCCTACCAAACAATCATGAATTCCGAAATCCTTCCATCAATCCTCTCACCCCTCTCCCGCCTTTCACTTTTCCCTCCTACCAAACAAGCTCTCAATTTTTCGTTTTCTATTTTGTTTATTAATTTTTAACATTAAGCTAGAATTTGAACTCTAAACCCAATATTAGAGGACAGGTGTGATATTACCGCTAAGTTAATACTTGTATGGTTTAGTTTCTTGAGTTTCCTAGTTGAATTTGAATAACCCAATCAAAAAATAAGCTTGGTCATGTTTACAAAATTACTAAAACCTCCCTCTACTTGTATTTCATCTCCCAATTCATCAAGTCCTCTCTCTCTCATATCTATGCATGTGTATGTATGCTATCCAACATCAAAATTCACAACAAACAACGTTAGACCCATGATAATTTGCGTGAAACTGGACTCATTTTTGAGTAAAATTAAATCAAACACTCTTAAATATATATATATATACACACACACACTCACATAAACATACTTATATATTTACAAAGTGAAAGAAAGACACACACTCACAAGACCCTTATTGAAGTGAGACTGGATGACATTGTCGTGGACCTCCTCAAAGTAAAACTTCAGCCAAGTAATGGCGGTGACACGTTCCGAGTTCTTTCCCGGCAAAGGGACACCGGGGAACGGAGGCAGAGAAAGGAGCTGTCTGGGCTTTGGGCCTTCTTTTGGGCGCCCAAGTGGGCCACGTTGTTGGTCACTCTGATCACCGGCCCGGCCCAGCCGCCACCGCCGCCGCCGCCGGAGGACGGATTCTGGAATACTGTCGGGTTAAAACCCAGAGGCTTCGGTTGCGGTTTGTTCTCCACATTTCGTCTTCCTCTGCGTGTGAACTAAAGCTTACCTTGTATTGGTGACTTTTTTTGGCACAACCAAACAAGCCTTTATATGCCGGACTGATAAGTGCACGATGAGCCCAACGGGGCTGAAATTGGGCTGTTTTCCCATTGTTAGCCCATTTTTGAGAGTGGGCCTGTGCCTTTTTTAGCCCATTTTTTAAATTGGGCCTGCTGCCTTTTTTTAGACGAGCCCAACTTTTAAAGTTTGCAAGACATGCGGATGTGGTTGACTGTTGAGCCCCTACCTTTTATTTTCTTTCTTTTTTTTTTATAAGTATATTGTTTAATTTATAAATACTTTTAAAATTGTGATCCAAACGGACTATAAAAGTGTGTTGTTTTAAATTTTTTTTTAGAGTAGTTGTTTTAAACATTAGATTCCAACCAAATTTTGTTATAGTTATATAATTAAATTTCCTTATGATGTCAATATAATATTTTAAGTGGGCATGGCTGTGGTAGAGACCCTGGTCTCTACCGGTAAAGCCTTTTTTTAGACCGTTAAGATTTAATCGAACGGTTGAAACATTGATGGTGTACGATATTTATCATACATCTAACCTCACATAATCATTCTCACCTAAAGTCTTCTCCGTCGCCGGCGATCTTCCAGCCGCCGGCAACGGACGCCGGTGACTCATTCCCGACGCCGGCGACCCAACTCCGGCCACCTCTGGCCCCAGCCCGGACGCCTGCCGTCGGCCGCCGGCGACCCCATTTTCTCTCTCTTCCCCTTTCCCTCTCTTCTCTTCTCTCTCTCTCTTCCCTTCCCTCCCGCCAACCCCCACCCCCCGACCGCCACCCTCCCCCGACGACCCCCCTCTCTCTTCCCCTTTCTCTCTCTCTCTTCCCCTCCCTCCCGCCGGCCCCGCCCCCCTCCCCTCGGCCACCACCCTCCCCGGCCCCCTTTCTCTCTCTTCCCCTCCCTCTCACCGGCCCCCACCCCTGGCCCCCAGCCAGCCCCCCGGCCCCGCCCCCCTCCCCTGGCCTCTCCCCACCCTCCACCCTCCCCGGCGCCCCCATCCCCCTCTACCTCTCTCTTCTCGCGAGAATCGTGATTTCGCGAGAAGGGGGGGTCGTCGGGGAGGGTGGCGGTAGGGGGGAGGGGGGTCGTCGGGGGTGGGGGGAGGCCGGGGGAGGGGGGCGGGGCCGGAGGGCTAGCTAGGGGCCGGGGGTGGGGGCCGGCGGAAGGGAGGAGAAGAGAGAGAAGGGGGAAGAGAGAGGGGAAGAGAGAGAGAAGAGAAGAGAGAGAGAGGGGGGTCGTCGGGGGGGGTGCCGGGGAGGGTGGCGGCCGGGGTGGGGGAGGTTGGGGGTGGGGGCCGACGGGAGGGAGGGGAAGAGAGAGAAAGGGGAAGAGAGAGAAAATGGGGTCGCCGACGGCCGGCGTCAGGGGCTGGGGGCTAGAGGTGGCCGGAGTTGGGTCGCCGGCGTTGGGGATAAGTCGCTGGCGTCCGCCGCCGGCTGCGGAAAGATCCCCGGCGACGGAGAAGAGTTTAGGTGGGAATGATTGTGTGAGGTTAGGTATATGATAAATATCGTACACCATCAACGTTTGAACCGTTCGATTAAATCTTAAGGATCTAAAAAAGAACTCCGGTAGAGACCCTCAGAGGGTCTCTACCACAACCATGCCCATTTTAAGTATTCATCCTTCAAAAAAAAAAATTTAAGTTTTCGCTTTTTATAGGAAATTTTTTCTATGACCACATTTTTGGGGAAAATCTGTGGTAGAGACTGAGGGTCTCTACCGGTAAAACCTTTTTTTGGACCGTTAAGATTTAATCGAACGGTTCAAATGCTGATGGTGTACGATATTTATCATACACCTAACCTCACACAATCATTCCCACCTAAACTCTTCTCCGTCGCCGGTGATCTTTCCGCAGCCGGCGACGGACGCCGGTGACTCATCCCCGACGTCGGCGACCCAACTTCAGCCACCTCCGGCCCCCATCCCCAGATGCCGGCCGTCGCCGCCGGTGACCCTATTTTCTCTCTCTTCCCCTTTCTCTCTCTTCCCCTCCCTCCCGCCGGCCCCCAACCCCGGCCTCCCCCCACCCCCGGCCGCCACCCTCCCCCCCCCCCGACGACCCCCCTCTCCCTCTCTCTTCCCCTCTCTCTCTCTTCTCTTCTCTCTCTCTTCCCCTCCCTCCCGCCGGCCCCCACCCCCGGCCCCCAGCCAGCACCCCGGCCCCGCCGCCCTCCCTCGGCCTCCCCCACCCCCGACGACCCCCCTCCCCCCAGTCGCCACCCTCCCCGGCCCCCCCTTCTCTCTCTTTCTCGAGATTTTGTGATTTCTCTCTCGCGAAATTGCGAGAAAGAGAGAGAAGGGGGGGCCGGGGAGGGTGGCGGCCGGGGGAGGGGGGTCGTCGAGGGTGGGGGGAGGCCGGGGGAAGGGGGCTGGCTGGGGGACGGGGTGGGGGCCGACGGGAGGGAGGGAAGAGAGAGAAGGGGGAATAGAGAGAGGGGAAGAGAGAGAGAAGAGAAGAGAGAGAAAGGGGAAGAGAGAGGGAGAGGGGGGTCGTCGGGGGGGAGGGGTGCCGGGGGAGGGTGGCGGCCGGGGGTGGGGGCCGGCGGGAGGGAGGGGAAGAGAGAGAAAGGGGAAGAGACAGAAGGGAAGAGAGAGAGAGAAGAGAGAGAAAATGGGGTCGTCAGCGACGATGGCCGGAGTCCGGGGTTTGGGGCCGGAGGTGGCCGGAGTTGGGTCGCCGACGTCGGGGATGAGTCGCCGGCGTCCGTCGCTGACGGCGAAAAGATCACCGGCGACGGAGAAGAGTTTAGGTGGGAATGATTGTGTGAGGTTAGGTGTATGATAAATATCGTACACCATCAACATTTGAACCATTCGATTAAATCTTAACGGTCCAAAAAAAGACTCTACCGAGGGTCTCTACCACAGCCACACCCACATTTTTGTACTTATTTTTCTTTTTTCTAAAATTTCACTTTCTATCAAAAGAAGTCCCTTTGTTTCCTTTTTATGAAAAAAGAATTCCTTCGATCAAACTCAAGGGGAAAAAAAAAAAAAAACCCACCCATTGACCACACTTTGTAGCTTTGATTAAGTTGACCCATTTTTTACTTTTTAAAATTTCACTGTTTGGCAGATCTTTAATGCAATGATAATAAATAAATTTTAAAAAAAATTCCGCCCTTAAAAAGAAAAATAAAAATCCAATTCCCAGGTTAGTTACCGACCAACTGACTTGAATGACCTGAACAAGTCACCGCGTTGACGATCACCGACCCCCAGTATAGATAATTCCTTTTTTTTTTTTTTTGGGATAATTTCTTTTTCTTTTCTTTTTTTTTTTTGGCCCTTTTTTGCTAGAAAGACAACTATGGACATTTTAGCATTATCAATCTATTACGCATTTCTTTTTCTCCAATATCATAATACATGAAAAAAAAAATAAAAAAAAAGGAGTTAAATAAACAATAACGATTCAAGGGAAAAAAAATTAAGATTATAACTGTAAACCCTATACTCCAAAAACTGGCACATGTCCCATTTTTCTCGAGAAATCATTGGTTATGATTTGGGATATTTATATTTTGTATGTGATAATAAAATCACGTACGTCGTTTTTGTAATCACTCATTGGTTAAGGTTGGTGAGGCATTTTGTTTTTGTTTTATATATTTATAGGCATGTTGTCGCTGTTTTCAAGATTGGTCTATTACAAAACATTAATAAAATCCATATTTTAGTAATAAATAATACTGATAACAATGATTGATGCAATAAACACATTTCTTTTTCAGTTGATAATTTATGCAAATTGCAAATTTCAGACTGCATAATGCTTCATTCATCCACTTATTTTTATTATTATGATTATTATTTTGTAAAAAATAAATAAAATAAAGAGCGACGAATCAGATATTGATTTTATGGAAAATGGGGCAAGTAATTTGACGTACCATCTAATTCCAGTGTTAAAAATACAAGTATAGAAGAAATAAAAATAAAAAATATATATAATAATACTAATAATAGTAATAGTTGTTGTATTATTGGCGGTGGAAAGACAACCCACTAATTTTGTCATTTTACTAAAAACCATCCAACTAATCCGACTTTGATTGTTGTCAATGGTCCAAAACTAATCCTACCGACGATTGACGCTTGGCCTCCACGTTCACCCGTTTTTAGATTATATAAATATATATATTTATATATTTATATATATTTATATATGTTTAAACTAGTACATATCTGTTATTGGCTGGCTTCTCTAGGTAAGCTAGTGATGGTTCGTTTTTAATGGGACTTGACAATAATATCTTTTAGCCTAAACAACGAACCTTTTTTTTATTAAATTATGTGTACAGTGTTAGCTTAATTATAACATACTTTTCTCCGTCGAAAAGCAGTTTAATCATCTTGTAAAGTAAAGCTTCTTCTTCTTCTTCTTTTTTTTTTTTTTTTTTTTTTTTTCAAATCAAGCTTAATTATTAACTAAGATGAATGAGGTACTTTTGTGGGACGATTTGAAAGCTGTAAAATCATCTTGTATTCTTCGTTTCAAGTTTATTGTCCAGATCTAGACACAATTTCTGTGTGGCGCACACGGTATGTAGGCTTGCTTCCTTGCTAAAATGACATGAAAAACAAGGAAAAAAAAAAAAAAAAAAACACCTCATAGGAGGGAACACTAATGAGGTGGTTACTAATAACTTTTTGATACGTAAGTTGGTAATTTAGTGTCATGTATTCCGACTCTCAATAGATTGGAGTTTCGATTATAGACAATGTAAGATGAGTCTTACATGGAAATTTTTGTCAGGTGAAGATCGGAAAGATTGTCATGCTCATAAAGCGAGGGCCGTTCAAGTTCAGCGTCTTTAGAATGAGTTTTTACTCAATTTTGAATATATTTTGTTAAGCTTATTCCACTCATTGAGTAGACCATACTACTAATAAAAATTTTATTAGAAAGTGTCTTATATTATGAATCTATCTTGATCGAGGTATTGTGCTCAACAAATGGTGCCAATCACACCAGAAAAAAAAAAAAAAAAATTTTGGTGTAATGAAAATATGCAGTCAACGTTTGATGAGTTGTAAATTGTATTAGGGGGTGTTTGGTGAATGAGTTGAATTTGAGTTGAGTTGAGATTTTTAAATTTGAATAGTAATTTTTATTGACTTTTTCATAAAAGACAAAAAACTTTTTCAGAAAAAGATAAAAATTGAGTTGAAAAATTTGAGTTTGAGTGTGTCTACCAAACTCACCCAATCTTCTATGTGTTTGTCTATCGTTTGATCATCTGTTTTCATGTATTAGTGGGTGTTTAGGGTATCGTCTCCAGATGATATTTTACTATCTGGATTTCCTATTTCTAACTCTATATCAAATTTTCTCTCTCTTTCATTTTAAAAATTCATAACTTTCTCATTTTAAATCGGAATGAGATGATTTTTATATTAAAATGCTTGTAACGACGAGACGAATAAGACAAGATCTATTTACATATATATTTTTTTCTAACACATTTCAAATTTTTGTATTTTTTTTCTATATTATAGAATTTTTTTCAAAATTTTCCCACCAAATATCCATTTTCAACTCAACTTTCATATTATCATTTTCAGATATTATCTGAAACGAACCCTAGAAATTCATGATAAGATATAATTCATAACATTGTTGTGTATTTAAGACGAACTTTTGAGGCACTATTGGTCATCGTAAGTACTCAATAAGACATGATTACAATTTACAATCAAATCACTCACCATCCAACACAAGTATAACAAGGAAAAATATTATCCTAAAAAGAAATCACAACGAAAATAAGGCATCAGAAAATGATTAAAATTGAAATCCAAGATATAAATAGGGAAAAACAATATCAACGAGAGAGTCATAAATCAAGATGTCATGCGTTCGTCTTATTTTTTAAAATTTTCTCGATGCTTTTTGGATGAGGATGGCCAATCTTATCTTTTTTTTTTTTAAGACCCCCTATCTTTTCCATCACCTTCGTGTACATTCACGAAAAGACCATCTAAAACTTTTTTTTCCCCCCTCTCTCCCTCTTTTTTCTTTTATTATTTATTATATTTATCTGTCGCATTACCTAAAAGAATTTTTTTAATTTTAAATTTTGGTCCTTTACGTGTTTTATTAAACTTCCACTTCACATAAAGGGCCAAAAAAATAATAAATAATAAATAAATAAAAGCTTACTTTTTGCCCGTAATCAACACTTGTACTCCTCAAGGATAAAGTTCAACCTTGAGTAGCTAGCAAGGCCCACCACCTTCCAAGAGAGTTCCATCTCATTTACGTTTTTCATCTTTGAATGAACATTATTGCTTCCAAAAGGCGAATCAAAATTTTAATAATTGAAGTGTGTGTGTTTGTGTGTTGTAGAATATATTCTTGAATCTTAGCATGGCGCTTAAAAGAAATATAAAATATATATATATATATATATATATATATAAAAGGTTAAAGGAAGCTAAGGAATATATGCTTAAAAAAAGCTATTTACTTTTCCCTTTTAGGTGAAAATTGACTTTTACATTCTTGAACATAACTTACCGTATAATTTTTCAAAATATGGCATCCAATGGAGAATCCACCAAAAAAAAAAAAAAAAAAAAAAAGATAAGGAAAAAGTAGGGGTTACTTGTATTTCACAAATTATATAATATGTACTAGGAAAAAAAAAAAAAAGGAAGAATCCACAAAAAAAAAAAAAAAGTTGATAAGGAAAAAGGTTGAGGTTGCTTGTATTTTACAAATTAAATAATGTGTACTAGAAAAAATAATTGCTCTTTTCTTAATATAAAAATCTTTTTTTTTTTTTCCAACATTGACGTATTGTAGACAATTATTAAAGAGAAGGTCAATATTTATCAATTTATTTTCTCACCTGTAATTATATGCCTTCAAACTATTGAAACGCGCTAGTATAATAATGACAATTATTTTTGGAAAACGACGATATTCTTATTCATTAACTCACAATAGTTTTTCACCAAAATGACAATAATCTATAAATCACAATCACAATCATAATAAAAATAGTAACAAGAAATACATAAACTGACTCGTTTAACTGAAAGTCCAAAAAGCGCCTAGGACAAATGCAAAATCCCGGGAACTGAAAAACGACAAACGAACCGAGAGTAATAACTCTAAGGGCACTTTCGTCATTTCGGTGCATCCCGGTAAAGGGTAAGAATCTGGAACAGAGAGCGGTGATCCAGCTCGTCAAAAACAAAAAAAAAAAAAAGGTTGAGTCTATTGTATGGGTAGGAAAACAATCATAATTGTATGCTGTAGTTTCACACCGTCGGATCACATTAAAAAAGATCATGATTAAAATCGAACAGCTAAAAAGAGTTGTAGAACGGCAGATCCTTTTTTTGATACCGTACCGGAAAGGTCTGAAAAAAGAATTTAAAAAAATCACAGCTCACAAAAACGCGCCACGTTGCCTCACGTGGTTCTCTCTCCTCCCACTTTTTAGTCCAAAAACTTTTCCCCCACCAAATAAAAAGAAGCTCTCTTTCACGAAGTCTCTCTTTCCCCTTCTTCCTCTCATTTTCTTAAATTCTATTTATTTATTTAATTTTCATTTACTAATTTTCTAAATAAAGAATTATTCGCTCCTTTCCGGTTCCAACGAAAAACAGAATTGTGACAGCGATTCGTGCCTATAAATAGACTCCCATCGCCTTTCCTCGTCTTCCTTGTCATTCAGTTTCGATCCGAAAAAGCCTGCGATAAAAAAAAAAAAAAAAAAAATCTGGTTGAACGAACAAACCGGTATTGGAATTCGCGCTTTCTGGTTCATTCCATGGCGAAGAGCGTTCTGGTCACCGGCGGAGCCGGTTACATCGGTAGCCACACCGTGCTTCAGCTTCTCCTCGGCGGCTTCAAGACCGTCGTCGTCGACAATCTCGACAACGCCTCAGAAATCGCCGTTCACCGAGTCAAAGAACTCGCCGGTGATTCTGGCCATAACCTTTCCTTTCACAAGGTCCATTTTCTTCTTTTTCGTTCTGTTTTAACAGCAATTGGCATAATTTTGTGTTAATTCTATGCTGGTTTTTATTTTTCGATGTTATTGGCGAGTTTTTTTGTATTGTTTAACCAATTCATTTATCTGTCAAATCACGTGGTCCTTTCTTCACTTTAGTTTTTGTTTTTGTTTTGGTTTTTGGTTTTTTTTTTTTTAATCTCTTACCGTTTATTTAATACTGTTGTTCGGTTGTTCATGAAATTTTTGTGGTGCTTTGGCAATCATTTCGTATTTTCCTTTCGTTATAATTCGATTTTTTTTTTGTCTTTCCATTTTCCAATACTTTTCAAATTTGGCAACCAATTCCTGCACTCTTTCCTGATTTTTTATTTTTTGTTCTAATTTCCCTTATAATTAGTTTTGTACTTTTTCTATTGTTTAATATTCGTTAAATTTATTTATTTTTTTTAACATGAACACGTACTCTGGTTTCCATAAAATTCCTCTATTTTGAACTTTTCGATGAAAACGTTCTTAATTCGTCTTGTCGGATTTATTGTGAATTTCTCTTAACGCCCCAAGTCCGTGACAGCTGAGCTGTTCATGTGAGAATGTTGACAAATGTTGTTGAAAAACTTAAATCAAAATTGTGACTAAATTAAATGTACAATAACTGCTGTAGCGCGAAAAAAAAAGGGGGTACAATAACTAATATCATATTTTTTGTCCCCCTAAAAAAAGTTCAAATTTCATTTTCACGAAATGGGATTATTTATTGAATTATGTTTATTAGTACAATTTGTTGTTCTGTTTTTATTATGAAATCAATAATATACGTTTCAAGATTGTAATGTTGTTGTGTTTCATCATTATTAGATTCTATGACGACCCAACCTGTTTGTTATACTTACACCTTTGTTTCTCGCCTTACAGGTAGACCTCCGCGACAAACCGGCACTCGAGCAAATCTTCTCTGAAACACAGTAAGAATCTTCTCATGGAAACTATACTTTTTTTTTTCCTTAACCATGTAAAATATGTATGTTTTTCAGGAAACAAACTGTTCAGTCTATAAAAAAAAAATTCCCTTGTTTAACCTACAGATTTGATGCTGTCATACACTTTGCTGGGCTGAAAGCAGTGGGAGAAAGTGTTCAGAAACCGCTATCGTACTATAACAATAATTTGATTGGAACGATTACTCTGTTGGAAGTCATGGCTGCACATGGATGCAGAAAGGTACTAATTATCTTTAGCTTATCTGTAAAGTCTAAGTGCTGTTCTATTTGCTGTTAATCACGATTAAATACTAATTATGTCATTCGCCACTGTAGTTGTTTATAACTTTTTTTTTTTTCCTGGGTCATCTATAATTTTGGTGTTTTTCCTTCTCTCCCAAGGTTAATGGGAAGAAAACAAAACGCAAGGTAATTGTTGGTATTAACTAACTAAGCAAAGCCTTAATTGCTGTCAGGTTGGGTACCCATAATAACTTGTTCAACTGGGAGCAAGTATTGGGGCTTCTGTAATTGCTGTCTTGATAGGCTTAGGCTCCCTGATGATCATTTCTAATATTAACTTAAATTTCGAGCATAAACCTGCACCCTTTACAAACTTGAGTCAAAATCCTGCTTATGTCCATGTCCATTTGGTCCATGAGCAGTAGTAACCTTATTCTTCAAGTCAATTGGAATAAAGACATTTACATCATGGAAGCTGAGATCAACTATGCCTTCTTGTTTGTAAATAGACATGGTTTAACAAGTAAACGTTGTTAATTTCTCTATTGGAAGCAAAAGTGACTTGGAACGGATTCCACGAAGAGTCCTGATAGCTCACAATTGCTTGAGTAGATGAGATAGCAAGTTTACTTTTTATTTGCTTCTTTTTTAAGTTCTTTAGATTTGATATTTTTTTCCTAACAACTTTTGGCTCTCCCTTAGATTTTTCTACCATACTTGGCTTAAACAAATGGTTAATGAACAGAAGCCTTTGAATAACCTGGCCTTGGGTTTGTAAAAATTGCCCGAGGGAATAATCAATCAATATATGCTTTGTATAATTGATTCACTACTCAAGCCAGCTAACCTTTTTTTTGTTTAGCAACCGGAGAAATTGTTTGCTCTCTGTCTAATTTTACTGTCGGGAATCTCATTTTCAAGTCTGAGTTCCTTTGAGATAGTCTCAGTTCTATACTGGTCCAGTAAAGTTTCATGCAAAAGATTGCAATCATCTTTTCTTGATTGGGTTTAGTTGAATCACTGATTTCAAAGTTTTGATTTCAGCTTGTCTTCTCGTCATCAGCTACTGTTTATGGTTGGCCCAAGGAGGTTCCTTGTACAGAAGAGTTCCCTCTCCAGGCGGTCAATCCATACGGGCGAACTAAGGTTAGTTCAGCCTCAATTAGATTCCTCTATGTTGGCTCAGCAATCGTGTCTGATTGGGCATTCTTAAATGTTTCAATTTTATCGTTGAAGTATTCCTTGGAAATTTATAATGACATACAATGTTATGCATTTCAGCTTTTCATCGAAGAAATCTGTCGTGACATTTACCAGTCTGATCCGGAATGGAAGATTATATTGCTCAGATACTTCAATCCTGTTGGAGCGCACCCTAGTGGATATATTGGGGAGGACCCCCAGGGAATTCCAAACAACCTGATGCCATTTGTGCAACAAGTTGCTGTTGGCAGGCGTCCAGCCTTGACCGTATTTGGAACTGATTACTCCACAAAAGACGGAACTGGGGTAGGTATCTAGTGGTGCATTGCTGCTTTTATTAATTTATTAAACCTAGTAAGCTCAATTTTAAAGGATGCCAGTTGTTGCAAACTTTTTAAGGTTCACTTCTTGTCCTTACTAGGTGAGAATGTCCAGATCAGTCATACATGCTTAATTGGGATTTCAGAAGGGTAGAAGTGTCATTCTAGTTTGTTGACAAACATATAGATCCAGATTTATAATTTTCCAATTCTACAAGCTGACAAACATAAAAGATTCTTAGTAATTTGTTTTGAGCTGTCACATATATCAGTAGAATAGCATTTCCGATACTAACTATGTTAATCTGTTACCAGGTACGTGACTACATTCATGTTGTCGATTTAGCTGATGGGCACATTGCTGCATTGCAGAAACTTGATGATGCTAAGATAGGTACAGTACTTGTAGTTTTCACGGTAGATTTTAGCTTGTAAATAATTTTAATGTGTTTATAGTTTCATGCTGCACCAGTACTTGTGTACTTGCACATTTGTTCTGATGAAAGAACTTGGACTCGGCGTTATATGGTCATTATGTATGTATTTCATCAGCCTTACCGTTGAATTTGCATATGTTCCAGGTTGCGAGGTGTACAACTTGGGAACTGGAAAGGGTACATCGGTGTTGGAGATGGTTGCAGCATTTGTAAAGGCTTCTGGAAAGGTAATATTTTTGTTTTCTTGCTTTCTTCAGCTCCAAGTGTACTTCTCTATCACTCCTAGAATTGATTTTGTCTTAAAGTACACCATTTTGTTTCATGAAACATGCTGACTTTAGTTTCCTTTTCTGTTTGTTCGGACTGGATTTAGAAGCTAGTCAATTTTGGTGGATTAATAGATCCTGCATATTTCGCGATAATTCATGGAAATGTAGGAGTAGCATCCATGTTTGAAATATTAAAAATTGTCACGATGGAGGTCCTTATATAAATCCTTTTCCCTCCTACTGATACGGGGGTATCCACTTGGTCGATCTAAGAAACTTCTAGCTGTTAACTGTAAAGAAATGGAAAGGCTGCTGGTTATGGGGTGTAGCGGAGTAGGCTAATTAACCTGAATGAAAGTAAAATGATGGATTAGCTAGCATGACTGCTCGCACTAGTGGACTTCAGGAATAATTCCTAGAAATGTAGAGCTCTAGTAGAATCACTCCTCTAAATCCTTAGCCATAAATACAACTTCGACTATTTCGTTTCGCATTCAAAACCGCTGACCGACTGCAGCCCAAAAAAGTATTTGCTACAGCCTATATAGTTAGGTAAGATACCAAATAGCCCACCCTAATGTCATTTTGGAAATAACTCGAACAAATTTCTCCATCACTTTCTCACTTGCTGAGATTAGTTGGCTTATTTGGTTTCTTGTCCTTGCATCTGATGCTTTGTGTGTTTGACGCAGTCTTTTCTGAACCTGAGCTAATAATTTGTCAATTAACTTCTCCAGAAAATTCCGCTAGTGATGGCTGGGAGACGACCTGGTGATGCTGAAATTGTTTACGCATCAACAGAGAAGGCAGAAAAGAAATTGAACTGGAAGTAAGTACCATAAAAGTGAAATGCTTCTTGCTCTTGGTTGACTTGCGTGTTTTAAGAACAAATTTTCAAACTGCTGAAAGCCTAAACTTTGTGATGGTCTCACGAGCGCGATTTTCTTGCAGGGCAAGATACGGCATCGAGGAGATGTGCCGGGATCAATGGAACTGGGCTAGCAAAAACCCCTACGGTTATGGGTCTCACGACTCGAACAACAACTGAAAGCCGATACTCGTAACAAAATCCGCATTTAACTTTTTGGTTCAATTTAGTAGTCGGCATTCGTCACCGGCGGTGTCTAAGCTTTGGCCATTGTATGAAAAGTAGTGATTAGTAAGTACCCTCAGCTTTTGTTGGCAGACCTTGAAGCTGATAACCATTCAGGCGTAACCATTATAGATTAATTTATACTAAATTAAAAGGTCAATAAATAAAAAAAGTCAATTTTCTTTTGACTTTTCAGCCAGTTTGGGATCCATTTCTACGCATGTCAGATGTATTAACGTTGCTAGATTGCCTGCAGATGTGTAACTTTACATGAAGTCCATGTACATTTTGTGGAGAACTTCTGTAAATAATTACACTTTTATACGACATTCATTCTAAATATTTATCCAAAGAATTATTTTTTAAACTAATTTAGTGTCTCCTATGATCATTTTATTTTCCAGCTTATTCTACACCTCAGACATTGTAAAAACATGTCATAAGTCTGAAAATAACATATTGGAGATGTTATTTTATTTTGTGTTTCAATTCATAAGATTATTTTTAATATATTTTTTAAAGAGAAATATGCATTGAAATTATAAAACAATAACCATCACAAAATAAAGTAAATGACCCCGTAATATAAAAACATAACTCGCAATTGATATTGATTTTATTAGTATAATATGATGATGTTTGAAGTAAAAGACGGGATGACTGAGGTCTAGTAATCCTCAATTCACCGATTAATAGCAATTAATATTATTCAATTTGACACTAACAACGTCACTCCATTGAAGAGTGGGTTTATTTATTTATTGGAGAGGCTCTTACATGGGTTCTACAGCACGCGCCTATCACGTGATGTACATAGTCAAATTAATGGTTGACTTCTTAAAAGAGGCTTTTTGTTGTTGAAACTGGAATGGATGCTTTTGTTTTGTCGTTTTATTGCTCTTGATCTGACCACTAGTAGCCTTGGGGATTAGTAACGATCTACATTACAGCCAAACAGAAGTAGAAAAGTTTGCAGTCTTTGGTACATACTACTTTGCCATTAGAAAACATCAAATCTTGTGGTGATTTGGGGGCGTGGTCAATGGCACCTTTGGCTTTGCCGTCTAGGAAATGAGGGACCCAATTCATTTGGTGGAACTTATTGCGGAAAGGGATTGTCAAAATGGTAAGACCAAGAAGAGTACCAATAGTGTGGCATTCTCGTTGAGCTTGATTACAAATACATATCAACGGTAGCGTTTGTTTTTTAGATTTGAACAGAAATAGACTTAAATCCAAATTTTTAAAAAGGAAAATATATGTTAAGTTTTAATACGTTTTCAAATGTGTTTGTAAAGATTTTGTTTGGATTTTCATTTTACAAAGAGCGATTTTCAAGAATATCACAAAAAACCGGACCGTCGAATTTCTACCATGAATTTTGGAGTTTTACTTGCGTATAATCTTGGCTGCGGGGCTACGTTTCCTTTTGGTCCGATTGAAGAAGGTTCTATTTCTCTTGTTTTGCTGCACTTGTTTTTGTATATATAGATATATTCCTATATACATATATTGGTTTCTTTTGGTCCTGATGTGGCTGGCAAGTTTTTGCTTGTTTATTTGTTTTTCTTAATGTTGTTTTATGATATGTTTTGTTTACCAAAACCAAAAACAAAAAACAAAATACAAAATACAAAATACAAAATACAAAAACAAAAAAAGAGTCACAAAGAGACAGGTCTGAGGCCAAACAAGGGGTTTTGAATGACCAAATTAATTTCAACCTTGCGTTGTCTAACTCAAGTTTTCATCTAATTGATTTGTATGATTGTCTCTTAAAACCCACGTACTTAGATTATTACCCCATATATAGTAATTTCTTTTTTTTTTGTTAACCTCCGGTTATATAAATAAAGAGAGTTAAAAATCCAAATAAATATAAAGAAAAGACAAAAAAAAAAAAAAAAAATAAACATATCTAATTTGAATGATCTTTGGGGAAAAAAAAAAATCTAATTTGAATGGTTGTTTTCACAACTTTCTCTTTTCATCTTGTTTAGTTGAATTGGCTTGACCATGTAAGTCTACTACGCCCATGACTGAGTGCTTTTTTTTTTTTTTTTTTTGAGAAATTTTTCTACATAATTTTTGTAAGAGTGAGATACAAATATAGTAGTATTTTTGAAACTATATATTTTTTGAAATGGAAAATTTCATTCAATTTAAAATAAAAATTACAAACATATGTGTCTGATCCCGCATTACAGAGATAAAACTCTCAACGAAAACCAGTACCATCAGTACATGCTGATGACGCACAAAGGAAAAAATGGATGTCTGAGGCCTAGAAACAGGATAGCACGTCGACATACAATTATCGAGCATGCATAAGGCTCTTTCCTCTACAATCAATGGAAACTTCGGATCGATTGAGAGGCTACCAACTATAGCACAGAGGCCACCACTAAATATATATAGATTCATATTTAACAGAACTAATACACCATACAGATTTAGATCTGGCATATAACAAATCAATTCAGAAGATGAGGAAGCTACCACCATTATTACAAATTATAACATAAAAGAAAACACCAAAGTATTAAATCTAAAAGGTGAAGACAAATGCGTCATTATGAAAATTAAAATCCTACAAAAAGAAAAACAAAAATCTCACCACTACATATACAATCATCGGCAACAACTAGGCCACTGCACCCGCCGAGACCAAGCCAAACAAAGTTATCAATAAGAAACTTACCACTGAAAGACCAATAATCCAACAAGCTCTCATCTTCTACACACCATATCCATCCTAAAACAATTTTGAATAGCCACACTATAATCCAGATCTTTCTTATGGCGATGAGAACTCCTCCACATGGGTCGAGAATTTGAAGGCCAGCTTAAAGGCGCTGCCAAACTCCGATCCAAAAAATGAGAGGAAAGGCCATAAAACCTAATATTCAGAATGCCTCGCTACGTGATGTGTCACATAATTTGAAGCGTATTCCATCCTATATTTTCCATACCAACCAATTTTAACTAGCAGTATTTTCGAAACTATTTTTAAGAATAATATAATTGTATAGTAATTATTACAATAATTGTTTTGTCAATTTGTTTTTTTTTTTTTGGCCTTTATTAATTGGGGAAATTTCAAAAAGTCGGTGGAAAGCTTTTTGTAAAGTCCGGTCCAGTTAATGTTTGATCCGACGCCTTTCTTATTTGATGCCCGTTTTGTGCCGTTAGATATGAAATTTGAACTTTGGTTTGGCTGACAAAAGTTTGAACTTATGATTGCAAGACACGACTTTTCTGACATATAG
This sequence comes from Ficus hispida, assembly GCA_025413025.1. Lineage (NCBI taxonomy): Eukaryota > Viridiplantae > Streptophyta > Magnoliopsida > Rosales > Moraceae > Ficus > Ficus hispida. The sequence continues at coordinate 32,366,805 of CM046372.1, read as the reverse complement.
AAATGTGGTGGACCTTCGTTTTATGCGAAAGGTGAGAACTTCGTTTGGAATTTTGCTCGTGACTCACTATCCAACCGTTGCAGAGAGTGGAACTTTTCTGTGAAAAATTCATTAAGGCCGACATTACCATTTAATTTAAATTAAATTTTTTTATTTTTTTTATTTTTTTTTTTAAAAATTAATAAAAATTATTATTCAAATTTAAAAATATCAACTCAATTCAAGCTCAATTTACTCACCAAACACCTCTTAAGAATTTTTGAGTCTTTAGACAAAGAATACCGTAACTAATGGTATAAACTTTACTTTGTATGTGATTATTTTTCCAAGTACTTAACTCTCATATAAATATATAATATGTGTATATGATTCTTTAATTTTATTAAGTGTTTCATTTTTATATACATCATACTAATCAAAATAGTGATTGTATTTGTAAGCGTAGTCTAATAACAAATATACATAAAATTTCTCGCTATATTGTTTATGGTTATGTTAAAGCTTCTACTTAAAAAAAAAAAAAAAGAGAAAAAGATAATAAGAGATTCTGAACCATTAAATTTCTTTACCTTCTCCTCTTGGCTCAATCTTAAATAATAAGATCTTCAAATTTGCTCCCATTTAAATCATGAGATAATTGAAAAGATGTATCTTTTTATACTTATTAAGAACGTAATAAGGATTGCAATAATTCAAAAATACATATTATTTTTTTGGATAAATAAAAGTACATATTATTTTGTTCTTAAATGATCCATCATTCAAAAGCGCAAAGACATCTAACAAAACAAAAAAATGAAAATTTCAATGCAAATCTCCTCTTTCAATTTTGTTGTTATTATTTCATTATTTTGGTTTGATAATGTTTATAGTTAATCTTTGCTCAATAGACTATCATCACAACCCTCGAAACAATTTTCTTTTTCTTTTTCTTTTTTTGAAATTTTCCAAACAAATTTTAATAAAGAAAAAAAAAAAAGAATACGAAAAAACTTGGTCCAAATTGATGGAAAATGACACGGCAACGCAGATCTAGCCTCTTAGCGAGTTCCTAAAAGCAAAATTGACATACGCTCATTTTTCCAAAGACGTCTTGTCAAATTCATATATAAAAACCTCATTTTCATTTTTCAAATTCACCAAACGCTTTAAACCCATTTTCACGCCTCTCTCTCTCTCTCTCACTTTCTCTCTCTACACCGTCTCCATTTACTTCGCTTCCTTCTCTTCAGACTCAAGCTCTCTCTCTCTCTCTCTCTCTCTCTCTCTCTCTCATCACCGCAGATCTTTCTCTCTCTAGGTCGCCGCTTTCAGATCCAGGTGATCCGAGCCCGACGCCGCGGTCTTCACCGCCGCCGTGCCGTTCCGATCTCGATTTATCTATCACTGAGAGATGGAGAACCTAATCTCTCTGGTGAACAAAATCCAGAGGGCTTGCACGGCTCTCGGCGACCACGGCGAAGCCAGCGCATTGCCTACTCTCTGGGACTCTCTCCCCGCGATCGCCGTCGTCGGTGGCCAGGTCTGCTTCTCCTCGATTTCCCCCCTGCCGACTCGACTCATTTCCTCTTAGCTGAGATCGTGTTCTTTTTTCTGTTATCGATTCGGTTTTCGAGTTATTTTTGCTTGAAATTTCCCTCTCTGCCTTGCGATTTTCCGTTTCCGATATGCGGTGGAATCGATTTGGAAAACCATAATATAGCTACATGTTTGATATGGAAAATAGACTCTCTGTTTTAATTAATATAGCATATTAGGACGTGATGTGATTAGAATTTGTGCTAAAGTAGTTCTATTTATTGCAATTCGTTCTTTTTTTTTTTTTTTGGTTTTATATATATATATATATATATATGTATTCTTCATTTTCGGCAATTTAGTCCTTGCTTTGTCTTACATTACTACGTTAAATGCGACGTTGTTCTCTACTTATTGATGTTATGCTATAGTTTTATCGTGTTAATAATGTGTTTTTGGCAATAATAATTGCTTCTTCACAAGTCACAACCTTTTGGTGTTCCACAGAGTTCAGGAAAATCCTCTGTGTTGGAGAGTGTTGTCGGCAAGGACTTTTTACCTCGTGGGTCTGGTAAGTTACGCGTTGATATTCTTTAGATTTAGTGCAACAATGAGATTCAATTATCTAGAACATTTTGGGTATAATGCATCCAAAATTATGTGCAGGAATTGTTACTCGGCGTCCTCTTGTGTTACAGCTTCACAAGATTTCCGAAGGTAGTAGAGAATATGCAGAGTTTCTCCACCTCCCAAGGAAAAGATTTACTGATTTTGGTAATATCGTTGTTCTGAATTTCCGAGAGCTAGATATATATATATATATAGATATATATTTTCCGAGTTCTATTCACTTGTAATGACGATGTTAATCATTTCTGTGAAGCTGCTGTGAGGAAGGAGATTCAAGATGAAACGGACAGAGAAACAGGCCGCACCAAACAAATCTCCAGCGTTCCAATTCATCTCAGTATCTTCTCTCCAAATGGTAAGATGAAGGCTTGAATTTGCATTCATTTTTGGGAATTGCAGTAGCATAAACGTGTGGTTGTAAGATGAAGGCTTGAATTTGCATTCATTTTTTGGGAATTACAGTAGCATAGACATGGGGTTTTAATCTTAATAGCAATTTGACACATTCTACTATTGCTTGATGATGGCAGTTGTCAACTTGACACTTATTGATCTTCCTGGGCTTACGAAAGTAGCAATCGGTAAGTATGGACATCTTCTAGATTTGAATTTGACAGCAGTAGCAAGTCATGCACATTATGTGTATTTTTTTACATCGATCCTTTTTGGAACGATGCTATTAGTTTATATTGTTATGTAATTGTACTATATTCAATGATGCAGAGGGTCAACCAGACAGTATCGTGCAAGACATTGAAAATATGGTTCGTTCCTATATTGAGAAGGTAAAATCAGTTTGTCATTGTCTTTGTAGCATTTTTAAAAAAAATCTAATTCTTAGCAAAACATTAGTCATATTGTGATTTATGATTAAATATTCTGGTTTCTAAAGTAATCTTTCATTTAAAAAAAAATGTTTTATAGTTTTCAATGAATTTTGCAAGGATGAAAATTCTTACGTGTTTCATTATTCTGGCAGCCGAACTGCATTATTCTGGCAATTTCACCTGCCAATCAGGACCTTGCCACGTCTGATGCAATTAAAATTTCTCGTGAAGTAGATCCTACGGGTAATCTAATATTAGTATTTAAAAGCGTCAGATTATGCCTACTCCTTATTTTTCCATTGTTAAACATTATTATATTCCCTTTACACTTTTCAGGGGAGAGGACAATGGGTGTATTGACAAAGATTGATCTCATGGATAAGGGAACTGATGCAGTCGAAGTAAGTTCTCTACTTTCTTTTGTGGTGACAAGTTATAGTGAGGTAGTGCTATGTAACGGGTTCAAAAGGGATACTGATATTATATATATATATATATATGTATATATATATATATATATTCCTTTCCAGTCTACACAATAATGCATTACCTCTTTCCTTGCTTGTTTTCTCCTTCTGTCTTCTGGACATGCATTGAGCTGCTGTAACGATGAAGTTTGCAATCTTTGCTTTTTACTCAAACCAGCTTTCTGAGGCTAAGATTCTACTGTTCTGTTATAATACTTTTTCATGAACTTCATTTATTTAAGGAGACTCTTGTTTTTATCTTTCTGTATGTGTTTAAAAGATTTCCACTTTAATCTTCTGTGGTAATATACGAGTGTACATACAATAATTTAATAGCAAATTTTATATCCATGGTCAATTATTCAGGAATGTGGTAATGCACATGTTGCAAAATTATTAGAATAAGCTAAAAGCCTTTTTTTGTGGCTCTGATAAGAACCAAGAACACTCAAGAGAATAACGGAGGGAATTTTATTGAAAATAAGAACACAGATACAAAGATAGATTTGCAGACATTCGAGAGGTTTGCTAGTCCTCCCAAGGGTTTCCCCAATTTCCCACTAATCAGTCCATACCCTTCACTCTCTACCCATCCCCCTTGTATACTAAACTGACCACTAATAAACCTCTCTAATCGGTTGTGCTACTAACAAATTAACACTTGATCCTAATCCTATCAGGTTCTTATTTCTACGTTGTGACCCTTCTTTCCTTTTTGGCTTTGCTTAGATTTTGGAAGGAAAGTCTTATAGGCTCAAATTTCCTTGGATTGGAGTGGTCAATCGTTCACAACAAGATATTAACAAGAATGTAGACATGATTGCTGCTCGGCGTAGAGAGCGTGAGTATTTCGCTAATACACCAGAATACAAACACCTTGCACACAGAATGGGGTCCGAGCATCTAGCAAAGATGCTTTCTAAGGTAGGGAATTGGTCATCATTTGTTTTATTTTTATTTTTTATTTTTGACAGAATCACGGTGATATTTATTCATCTATTTTTTCCTTTTTAATGGTTAAACTTTCTTTCTCAAATGAATTTTTCAGCATTTGGAAACTGTTATCAAGTCCAAAATTCCAGGCATCCAGTCCCTTATTAGCAAGACAATATCTGAACTTGAAACTGAATTATCTCGTCTGGGCAAGCCTATTGCTGCTGATGCTGGGGTAAGTTCTATTTATTTTACCTTTTTTTTCAGTCCAAGTGTGTATCACATTCAATACTTAGAAACTTCCAGTGTTTTTATATTCATGGGCTACACAATGAGAGGTAATCATCAAGAACTGCCAGAAAATGATTATTTTAATTTTTTATGTGCAGGGAAAGCTATATTCTATCATGGAGATCTGTCGAATCTTTGATTCGATATACAAGGAGCATCTTGATGGCGTGTATGTGTCACACTTCATTCATCATCCTAATTCAAGCTTTTTGTTACTCAATAGCTTACTTCAGTTATCAGTTCTTTTCTTTTAACCTTTTAACTTACGGATTTTTATATTTTGCTGTTGTCCGTAGGCGACCAGGGGGTGATAAAATCTACAATGTATTTGATAACCAGCTTCCTGCTGCTCTAAAAAGACTGCAATTTGATAAGCAACTCGCAATGGAAAATATAAGGAAGCTGATTACTGAAGCTGATGGATATCAACCTCATTTGATAGCTCCTGAGCAAGGATACCGTCGACTAATTGAATCTACTTTAATTACTATTAGAGGTCCTGCTGAGGCAGCTGTTGATGCGGTATGCATGAAGTTGAAAAGAAATTCTTCCTAGAGATCAATCATGGGTTCAAAATATGTTTTCATCTGATTAGTAAATAGACTCAATTAATCGATGTTTAGACAAACCCTTTAGGCAATAGATTTAGTGGATTGAGCATGATGCATCCCATGGTTTCAAAATTAATTGTTCTTGAGTATATTTTAAATTTGTGGCTGGTTTAAACTTCTGGCAGGAGAGTTCCAACCTAGATAGAAAATAATAGTTCAAGGATGCAATCATTTTGAACTTGGCACACTGGCAAAAATGTGGTGGATTGGCATTTAATATCATCTTGAAAAACTTGCACAAAACTGTAGCTGAATTCTCTTGATACGCAGGTTTCAAAGTCTTATCTATTTTAAGTTACTTGTAACATATCTGTTTGTTGTTATGTCATGATTCCAGGTCCATGCCTTATTGAAGGATCTGGTTCACAAGGCTATCAATGAGACTCTGGTATGTGTGCAGCGGCATTGACTTGACTGAATATTATTTCACTCATTTGTCTATACATACGTGGTTGGCTTTCTGTTAGCAGTTTATTGGATCAACTAGCACAATAGATAGATGACCATAGCTATATTTATCTAGTATCTTCAATACATGCGTAGATAAAAATTATTGGTTTCAGGTGTTTTATAGCATCTTATTCACATATTTCAGATGCATGCTTACTTCCAGCTGCATTCTCTGGCATGGGCTCACATCCATGCGGGAAAAAAAGTCATGTATGCACTTAAAATTATTTGGAAATGCATATATTAGTTTCATGGTTTACTCGCGTTCTGTTCACATTATCCACTGGAAAGTTAAGAATTTTTTACGTTTATAATGCTGGATTCCAGTTCCAGTTCCTGCTATCCCTTGTCTTTGTCTGTAGTTATTTATTTTACAGTCTGTGTAATGAATGTTGCTTTGTTATCACAGGAGTTGAAGCAGTATCCTGGTCTTAGAGTGGAATTGGCAAATGCGGCTATCGAGTCGCTTGATAGAATGAAGGATGAAAGCAAGAAAGCAACTCTTAAGCTCGTTGACATGGAGTGTAGTTACCTGACTGTAGATTTCTTCCGCAAGCTTCCTCAAGATGTTGAGAAGGGTGGCAACCCATCACATTCAATTTTTGATAGATACAATGATTCATATCTCAGGCGAATTGGTAAGTCAATGTTTGATTTAAAATGAAAGTTTGCTCAAACAAGGCTTTCTATCTCTTTGTTAACCTTCGCTAATTATAACTTTGCTTTGCATAACCAGGAACGAATGTTTTGTCTTACGTCAATATGGTTTGTGCAAGTCTCCGAAACTCGATTCCCAAGTCCATTGTCTATTGCCAAGTCCGGGAGGCAAAACGAAGCTTACTCGACCATTTCTTCACCGATTTGGGTAAAATGGAGGTAAGCTCGGACCCCTGATCCCTATCTTTGTAATATCCATGGTCTCTGCTAAACTTGTATGTCAAGTGGAGAGTGAAATTTGAATGATGTTCAATTTGATATGTTCCCCTGTACAGCAAAAGCGATTGTCATCGCTTTTGAACGAGGACCCGGCGGTCATGGAGCGACGTGCTGCCCTCGCAAAAAGGCTGGAGTTGTACAGGAGTGCTCAAGCGGATATTGATTCAGCTGCTTGGTCTAAATAGTTCTGATCTAGCATATTATTTATCTGGAAAATGACTACTAGATCATGGAGGCAATGATTCATTCATTTGACGATTATATATTCCTCACGAGGAAGATGTTTTGTTTGGGGGGGTGGGGTGGGGTTGGCGGATGGGATTTGGGGGCTTTTGTCCTTGTATTTTATGCACTTCATAGAGAATTGGTTAAAGGATGTTGTGTCATCGTTTACTAGGTGACATTATTCATCGTTATGAAATGCTTTATATAAATATACACACACTATATGATATACGTCGGACGTATCATTTTTGTTCTTTTTGTTCTTTTTTTTTTTGGTTTTTCGTTCTTTTGTGATTGTATGAATGTATGTTAGTGAGAATTTATTTCTTGTTCAATCAATGCTTTTTATGGGGGGAGGGACTCCCCATCCCCGTCTCTGCCTTTGTCCCGGCCCCTGCCTCCGCCTTTAATATGCGTAGTTTAGTAAAAAAAACATCCTACTTCCTATCTATTTTTAAACAAGTATTTAGTAACCCCCTAATATTGTTGTCTATGCATGTTTGCTGATCCACTTCTTGATCTCTGAGTTTACTTAGCAGTTCTATACTGGATTCGGAATATCACCGCAAACAAATCCTGACTCGGATGATCTTCATGTCTTCTTTGTCAGCACACCCACTCATAATTAGAACTTTCTAGCTGGAATGACTCAGAGAGCATGGCATTGAATTTTGTTTACCGACGTTGTGTTCTCAGAGAGCAGGTATGGAACCAGGAAAAGGGAAGGATTTAGGTGCCTGGGAGAATGTTCAAAAGGGACATGAAAATGGGTTAGTTCGGCCTCGGGTGTATATGAACATGGTCAAATGAAAGTAAAATATAGAACAAAGTGAATGATAAAAAGGGCAGTATTTAGCTTTCTCAATAGAAAGGAGGGATATCAAGTTGGTCTTTGTTAGGAATTCATTATGTAGAACTTATCCTTATGGAATTGACTTCTTCCTTTCGGCGGCTTCACTCATCCAACATGTAACGCAATCGTTTAGATTTGAACCTACGACGTGGTGGATTGGTTCTGATACTAATTGTTAGAAACCTATTAGATAAAACTTATCATAATAAAACTGGCTTGCAAGAGAAGGAGATCCAAAGACACATAAATCCATCTATCATCTTATAATTGTTTCATGTAGGACACTTGATATCAAACAACCTTTTTCCACACTGATGTCTACAAAGCAAAGCACAGGCAAAAATCCTTTGTCAATTAAAGAACTAATGGCGTTATTTCCCTCCCCATTCTTTTCAACTGGGTCCGGCTTTTAGACTAACTTGTTATTATTATTTTTTTTTTGGGAAAATAATTATTTTTTAGTGAAAAAATTATCATCTTTATCCCCCCACCAAAAAATAAAAGGTTGTCATCTTTTTTAATAATTGTCAAAAAAAACAAAAAAGAGTATCACCTTTATTGGTACGCCTGTTAAGGAATGATGATGATGATAATTTTTTTTGGGTGCTTTAAAAAAAATAGAAAAAGAAAGATGCAATTTATTTTCCTTTTAGACTTTTAGTAAATATATAAAAAAAAAAGAGTATTAATACATTTTATATATACATTTACATTTGACGAACTATAGTCAAAATCTTGTAGATAATGACTAGCTTGATCGGAGGAAATCTTTCTAGTAGCCAAATCTTTATTTCCAAGGTGAAAGCTCCAAAGGAAGTGTCTCAAGTGCAAATGTAATGCAGTGTATAAAACCATAACTAAAACACTTAATAATAGGAATGAACATGTTTTGGAAAAGGTGATTTCTATGTCACAAAGTGCTTTTGTGCGTGAAAGACTCACAACGGACAATGTTATAGCGTCTTTTGGGTTGATGCCTATTTTTTGATAGAAAAAAAAAAGGCTGTTTAGATTATGTATCGATTTTAAAAAATAAAAATTTTCTTATTTCAAATGAGAAAGTCTTTTTATTTTGAGAATAAATTATGTTTGGATGTATAAAAAATTTTCTTCTTGAAAATAAAAAATTTTTTGGAACGAGAAAAAATAGTATTAGAAATAGTATATTGTGAGAATATTTTAAAATATTCTTTTTTTTTTTCTTAAAAAGATATTATACAAAATAAATTTGCAAATAAAATAGTTTTTCTTTTTTGAAATGAGAGAACGATGAAAAAAGTTAAGAAAAATATTTTTTTGTAAAAATTTTTCAATTTCTGAAATTGAATCAGTCATCTAAACATAAGGTAAGTGTTACTACAATTATTTATTTTTTTCTTACTAAAAAAATTACTTTTTTTTTTTCTTAAAAAGTTAAAAATCAAGCGGCGTCGTTTTCTGTCCCCATTTCTTCCTTCCCAACGACACTCCATCAAGATTGGAGAGGCTTTTATTATTAACAACAATGGAGGACAATGACATTTCAGCGATTGCCTCTCGCGTCACTCCAAACCTCTCATCCTCAGGTTCTCTCTCTCCTCTTTCTCTCTCTTCTGCAAAGTTGCGATACATGTTGTTTTGTGTTTGTTTTGTTTCGCAATATTCTCAGCAACGTTATTGAAACATTTCTTTATTTCTTACTTCCTACATAGACCAAACAAAGAATTAAAAAGAGGGAAAACCACTTAACTCCTTATTATAACATTTTAATTAATAAATTAATTGTTTTGCTTATCTCATTCGTCTTTCGTGACTCTTTTTCTGCTTGCAATTTCTTCAGATGTAGGGTTTTCTTTTCTTTTCTTGTCTTTTTTTGAAAGAAATTTGGGTTTTTTTCCTGTTAGAAACTTTTATAAATATTATTTTCTCTGTTTAATGGTGACAACGCAGAGCGGTAACAGATCTCAAGGAAAGAGAGAAGATTTCGTCTGGTGAAAATGATTACGGCTTCTGAGAGGGAAATTTTCGATCTTTCTGGTCCTTTGCATCTAACTTCCATTGATTGGTGAGAAACATTTCCACCCCCACCCAAAAAAAAATGCAGATTTTTTTTTTTGTGGGTTTTTGTTTTTTCTGCTGGTTTTAAATCATATCTATTTATTTATCAATAATTAAAAAAAAAATTGTGTTCCTGTTTTCGAAGTGGTGTCAAGGAATTATGACCGACATTTTTTTTTAAATGTTAGTGAGACCAAATTCTCCTTCAGAATGTTAATTCCACATCTGATTTCACTGAAAAACGTAGAGTTTGAATCCACCATCTAATAGTTCAAAATAAAAATTGAATAAAAAAACTTGGAATCTTGCCCTGGTTGGTAAATGAATGACAGAATTTTGAGTTGAATACTTGTTTCAACCTTGTTTAGATCTTCATTTGTCTATTGGCAAAATGGGTTATGTATGTCAAACAATAGTTTTGATAGAATCAAGTTTTTTTGTTTAGGTTCCTTTGAACTCTGTGTTATGTGATTGGTTATGTTGTGAGATGCTTTTCTTTACAGGGAGAATCCGCATCACCGGAGGTCTATTGCGGCCAGTTTGGTTCAGGGTGTCTACGTTCAGGAAAGGGACCGCCAAGAGAATCGCACCGATCATGAGGCCCTCGCGCCTCCCTGGTGGGAGTTCTTTCACTTTAAGTTGCTTCGTAATCTTGTGGATGATGCTGATCATTCCATCTTTGGCACAATCTACGAATTCAAGCCTCCCACGTCTACTCATCGAAACCACTCTTTAGACGGAAGTCCAAGATACGTCATTGCCTTTCGAGGCACCCTAACAATGCCTGGCTCCTTCTCGAGGGACATCGAGTTGGATCTTCACTTCCTTCAGCATGGACTTCACCGCACATCTCGGTTTGAGATTGCTATACAAGCGGTTCGCAACATGGTTGCCTCGGTTGGCGATGCAAATGTCTGGCTGGCTGGACATTCTTTGGGATCAGCCATGGCAATGCTTGCTGGGAAAACCATGGCAAAGAGCGGAACTTTGCTCAACTCTTTCCTCTTCAACCCGCCGTTCTTCTCTGCCCCGATCGAGATTATCAAGGACAAGAAGATCAAACATGGGATCCGAATCGCGACCAGTGTGATAACAGCAGGACTCACCATTGCAATGAAGGCAAGCAACATGAGGGGTGTTACAGAAGACCCATTTCAAGGCCTTTCAGCATGGATTCCCTGTCTGTTTGTGAATCCGGGTGATTATATATGCTCCGAATACATCGGGTATTTCGAGCACAGGGATAAGATGGAGGAGATCGGTGCTGGAGCTATCGAGAGGTTAGCGACGCAGAACTCAATTGGGGGAATGTTGCTGAAAGTGATGGGGAGAGAGTCGGACCCAATGCACCTGATTCCTTCAGCCAATCTGACTATCAATTTGACACCTTCAAAGGATTTGAAAGAAGCTCATGGAATTCATCAATGGTGGAGAGATGATATGCAGTTCAAGTGCAAGGTCTACAAGTACAGATAGTCTTTCTCTTGGGGTGTTATATAATTCTATTATACTATATTACTCTTTGGTGTGCCATTACTGTTTACTGATATTAGATTTGTTGGGTGCTGTGGTGAGGGAAAAAAAAAAAAACACAGATTCAACAGACATGCAAAATTCGAGCACTTACATTGCTAGTAGGTCTTTGGAAAATTTTGTGCGGTAGAAACTGTATTTTTATGTTGTCGATATGTAAAATTTGATATATTTGTTGACTTTTATGATTTATTATTATTTTTTTCCTCCTCTTGGAATCTAAAAGAGTTGGAGAATTGGGGGCATTCCGAGAATTGAACTCGGGACCTCTCGCACCCTAAGCGAGAATCATACCACTAGACCAAATGCCCTTTGTTTCAATGTGAAAGATTGTTAGATTTTAGACTGTTAATTTGCTGCCATGTTTAATAAATAATGGCACTAAAATTAACAAGGATACAGGACAGAGATAACCCTTCAGGAAAAACAAACAAAAAATAAGGAATGCCCTTTTTTTTTTTTTTTTTTTTTCTTTTCAAGAAATAAAGAATGCCTTTCTACTACTACTTATATATATATATTTGGTATTTGGCAAGGAAATTAAAAAAAAAAAAAAAAAAGAAAGAAAAAGAAATCATCTCGGCAGCCCAAAAATTAAAAAAACAAAAAGGGAAAAATATCGTCATGCTATTGCAATCACTCTTGTAGTTTTGTTTTGTTTTTTTTTCAAGTAAACAATCTCACGCTTTCTGTTGTTGTATACGAGGAAATGCCTAAGAGTAGAATGCCATTAAAAAAATACTGAGTTTTGTCAGTGTTCTTTTCAAAGTACAAAGTGACACATTGTGCTGTTAAGACGAAATTTTTAACAGAGTTTTTATTTATCTATTACTTATTAAGAGAGAGAGAGAGAGATACGTGTAGTTATTTTTAGTAACCGGGAACAACGCGTCAAACAACCATGACAAATGCTTACAATAAAAGTCAAAAAAGGCGGATACTCGAATCCCAAAGCTTTGGTATGAACTGGCTGTACCACCACTTTATGGAAATCACCAATTTACCCCCCACAATTACACCGCGCCTGTCCTTTAATTACCAGTTACCGTCTACTCAGCCAACTCTGTCACAGTGTCCCAACACAGTTAAAAAAAAAATTTTCATTCTTTTGTCCTTTTTTTTTTTTTTTTCCTCTTTTTTGTTACACATGACATAAACCACTTGACTAGTGATAGCGAGTGACCCCCCACAACACAAAAGTCCAATGCCTATCATTCACTCACTCGCTGGCCTGGCGTGGCCACTGCTGCAGTTCTGTTTCCTGTCTCTCTCTCTCTCTCTCTTCTTTTTCTATTTTTCACAGACAACAGCCCACTCTCTGGACCAGAGTCCAGAATCTTTCTGTTCTTTCACTATAAACCACAATATAGAAAAATGGGTTCATCTTAAATTTAACACCTTGTGAATAGAAAGTTACCTCTCACTTTGCCTCTTTTAACTCACTGTTTAACAATGTTAGGAATCCATTTAAAATAATGATTGAAAACGAGTCATGATATACGACATAATATTAAAATTTTAAAATATGTTTGGAGAAAATGTGTGATATGATCTTTTTTTTCGTTTGTTTCGAGACCGTCTTGTTGTTATAATAGAGGCTTTAGCTTCCGTAATTTAATAAAGACACAGATACTAGCTGTGGGTTCACCCTTTACTTCTACCCTAATTAATCTCTCTCTCTCTCTCTCTCTCTCTCTATTTCAGCATTCCAAAAAAGCAAAAGCCGGAATTAAAGAAACAAAAGTCTCCCCTCTTCTGCGGCCTATCTTTTCCTTTATCGAACACATTGAAAGAAAAGCATGAGAATTGTCACATAACAAAATGCACCGCCCTCTTTGCCATATGTTCCTGGTCTAATTTTTCCTCCTTTTTTTTTTTTTTTTCTTTTTGAGGATATGGTCTAATTTGTCCTTAGCTTTTGTAACACTCGCAATGTTTATACCCCAAAAAAAAAAAAAACAAACAAAATAAAATAAAACTAAAAAGACCCAATTCTCAAAGAACATAGAAGAAGAAGAAGAAGACAATGTGGGTAGTCATTAACTAATTCTTGCACTTCGCTTTCTAATAAATTGTGTCAAGAAATAAAAAAAACCCAAGTCACCAAATTGGTCAAAAACCACTAAAAACCTACACTAAGCCAAACAAAAAACAGGAAAATGTGAACTTACCAACGCAATTCTCAAAGACAAAATAACAACAAGAAGGAGGAGGAGGAGGAGGAGGAGAAGAAGAAGAAGAAGAAGATTACAACTTGGGCAGTAGTCAGTCAAAAGTCACAAACCTAAAAATAAAAATTAAAAAAAAAAATTTATACACTTCAACTTCATCAAATCGGGTCGTCAAATCGAAAACCCAAGTCCTCAATTTTTCCCCAAAAAAAAATATTTTTTTTCCTAACTTGAACAAATAACATTAACAAAACTAGCAATGAAAGCCCAAAACAGATCCATCACTCACAGCAATGACGACCTTACACCCGGTCTTGGCCTCCACATGATGGGTAAAGAAATGCAGAACCCGGACCCGACCTGCCATCTGAATCCTCGACTCTATCTCCATCGTCGGCCCGATCCGTGGCTGCGGCCCGAATCCCATTCCCAATCCCGGGCCAAACCCCATTCCCGCTCCCGCTCCCGCTCCCATTCCCATTCCGGTTCCTGGGTCGGTGACCATTCCGGAGACTCCGAACCCGGGGCCGTTCTGGAGCTGATTGGAGATGGGGAAGGACTGGACGGCGAAGGTGGCAGCCATGTACTGGGTTCGACCGGAGTCGATCCTGCCGGCGGGGATGAACATGAAGCCGACCTGGTTGCCGTAGTAGAGGAGCTGGAGGGAGCTGTCGTAGTGGGAGAAGGCGGCGCGGTTGGGGTTGCGGACGGCGACGTATTGGGAGAAGGTGAAGTTGACGGAGCCGTTCGAGACGGAGAATGACGGCAGCTGGACGGAGTTGACGGCGATCTTCGGGTCCTTGGGCTTGAACACCATGAAGTAGACGATGAGGACCACGATGACCACGAAGATAAGGAAGATTAGCGCCACTACGCACGACGCCAGGTTGGTCCGCCCCGTCGGCCGGTGCGGCGGCCGGTGGTTGTGGTGGTGGTGGTGGTGTTGGGTGTTGTTGTTGTGGTTGTGGTTGTTCTGGTTGGGGGGCTGGTGATGTGGTTTGGCCATGGCTTTTTTTTTTTTTTTGGGTGGTGGAGGAGGTGGTTGGGAGAGTGAGCTTAGAAGTAATGGCGGTGGTGATGGGGTTTGGAATTGGGGGTGCGCTTGGTCATGGGAGATTTTTGAGGTTTTGGTTCTGTCTCTCTCTCCTGCAATTTTTTTTTTTTTGTAAATATAGGGGGTGTTTGGTGAATGAGTTGAGGTTGAGTTGAGTTAAAATTTTTAAATTTAAATAGTAATTTTTGTTGATTTTTTTTTAGAGAAGGACAAAAATTTTTTTTTAAAAAAGATAAAAAAAATACAGTTTAATTTAAATTAAACTGTTATGTCAAATGAGAACAAATATATATATATATGGTCGTGTGATGGAGATAGTATTCACTGGTTATATTGAAAATGTATATTGAAAGCGAAAAAATTTTGAAAAAAATTTTTTTAAATAAAAAATAATATAAAAATTTAAAATATATTTAAAAAAATTATATAATATAAATTTTATTTTATTTTTTTATTGTTACAAGTATTATTATGATATAAAAATATCTTATTTTAATTTAAAATAAATAAATTATAAATTTTTAAAATTTAAATTTTTAAAAATAAAATAAAATAATTAATATAAAAAGGAGATTTTGAAATCTAAATAATATTTTGTTATCTCGGACGATGTCCCAAACATGCATATATATATATATATATATATATAAGCACACGTATATATCATGTGATGATGATTGTGAGTGTGGGGAGAAAAGAGGTGGGAAAATTGCGTAGTGGGGCGTTTGGACTTTGGACAGGGAGAGAAGTGTCAAAGTGAGTGAGTGTTTGTTAGAAACTTAGGTCGGGTATATTTGTTTATTTATTTTGAATTTGGACTAGAGAAATTCTATATTTTATAATAAAATCAAATGTTAAATTATTATTAGTTTATATCTCTAACTATATAGAGGTTTTTAATAAAGAAAATAAAGTTTTGACTTTTGAATATATGACAAATCACGTCATATTTAATGATTACAGGTATAAAATAATGATAATATCATATATTATTTTACTTAAAAATGAATAGTTCGAATCACTCACTCACAAATTTAAAAACCAAAAAACAAATTATCTTTATAAAAAAAATTAATAAAAATTCAATGATTTTCTAATAGGATGTTTTTCAATTAAAGAATAATTATTTGTGTTTTAGTATGATTTTTCAAAATATAATATGTTTTATTCTCTGTTTATCAAAAAATGTGTTTTACTCTGTAAACAAAAAATAAAATTCATAAGTGAAATTCAATTCATAATCTTTATTCATGAAGATCCCCAATCCCCATTTCATGTAATTAGATAAAAAGATCTTGGGCAAAGAAAAACTTTGTTATAAAAATTTCTTCACGTATACGTGTCACAAATTACATCAAAATCTGATAGTACGGTGAGTAAGAATTTTGCATCGTCACAAAAGTATTTTGTTATGTTGTGAACGCTTTTTTCTTGTATGTTGTCCTTCCATTTTAGTGTTCGGTACATGAGTTTAAATCATGTCAAGATAATTACTCAAACAAACAAATAAATAAATAAAATCATGTCAAACACAAAAAGCAAAAGGTAAGTATAAGGAAAAAGAGATGGCAAATATTCATAAATATTTTTGCTTTTTTTTTTTTAATTTATAAATATAACTATGGTGTTGATTTTCCCTAATTGAGGTTTCGGATTTTTGAGTTTGTGTGTTTGGATTTGGATTTTGGTTTTAATGGGAAGTTAAGTAAGGTATCTAGAAATACAGTTGAAAGATTAGGAGATTAAAGGAGATGGATGGCCTCACAAATACAAAAGGAAATTATAAATGCTTGGGATGACTTAAAGAGATCCTACCATCTAAAAGGAAAGAATTCCTTTTGTTTTGTCGGGAAAAAAAATATAATAAATGTTACCTAGTTTATGTGATGTTCAAGTTCAATTATTGTGTTTGTGAATATTAAACGACCTATTTTGCTTTATCAGTTGTGATTTACTGTCCTTTTTTTTTTCTTTTTCTTTTTCTAATTAGCTGTCCTTTTATCTTGATAACTTATTTAATTGTCTAATTATTATTTTTATTTAGTATTTATCCTATGATTAAAATCTATAGTTTATATAATTTGATAAAAAGAACATTAGGACGATAAATAATGATTCCTCTGCTATGCTTGTCCTGTTCTTTTCCAGACTTTGAGACGGCTTTTTGTATATCATCAATGCTTGGTTAAGTATAAACTTTTCTACAGAGAAAAGTGCAAAAAAATAGAAAAATAAAAAATAAAAAACTCCCTTATTTCTAACTTACAATTTTGTCTATTTCAAGAGGACAGTTGTGACAAAGCTATTTTTATCCAAAATATCTACTCTTATTAATACGTCTCTATCCAAATTTCAACTAGCCCAAGAATGTAATGAAGGTGTGTCTAGAGAGGCGCAGTCAACAAAATAGAAAAGATAATCATGTTAAACCAACCGTTTTATTTTATTATTGTTTTTCCACTTTTTTTTTTTAACCTGCAATCAAGGGTGGTGGTGGGGTATGAGATCGAGTTTAAAATCTTTAGAAAATCATATGAGTTATTTTGTATGATATAAAAAATATACGTTTTTGGTACAAAATTATTTTGAATCGTCATATTTTATTAAACTCGATTGGTTTTACATATATCTTATTATCGGATTTAATATTTAAAATATCTATTATCGATAAGAATATCTTATTATAGAAAACTTTAAAGACGATTAGTGAGTAACAGACCAGTAAAATTTCAGTACTGAGTTGTCATTGCAAACACACTTGTTTTTAAACTATTGCTATGGGACCATTGTACTTGATCTAAGGTTATATAAAGGGAAAACCCTTTGAACTCACTCCCATTTTCAGCTTTATTAAAGCGCTCTCTCTCTAGTGGGGATTTTTGCAGTAAGCTTTGTTTGTTCCTCTCCTATGGGAATCTTTGACTGAGGAAGCTCATCTGTCGAACATAATCCCTATCATTAAGATCTCTACAAATACAAGTGCAGTCCAAACAAACATGTTGTTTTAGTTAACTTTATTTATTTATTTTTTTTTTGCTTTTCCTTTGCTCTCATTCTAATACGCCTGATCTAACCAAAACATAACCATTTTGGCCGTGTTGTTTTGTTGTTTTACCTTTTCCCACTATGCAAGTGCAATTATGATAGCTCCAAGGATAAAAAAAAAAAAAAAAAAAAAGGGAAAAAGAAAAAAGAGAAGCAATTATTGGTCTGAAGAACCACCAAACTTCAGACAGTACACAAAAACCAGACACCTGCATGTACAATACCTCAGTGTATTGAAAATTAAACACACAAAAAGTTCAGCTCCTGTTACTGGTCTGAAAACACATGGGATGATCATGTTTTGGTGGGGTTGTGGAGAACTGAAAATTTCAACATTTCCAGATTTTTTTTTTTTTTTTTTTGAGCGTGTGTAGCCTAGTTACCCTGATGCAGAGTTGACATATAAATCGACCTTGAAAGTGAACAATTAGTTGTTGGACTATGTCGTAAGTAAACCGCCATAATTATTGGCTGTAAAGGATTAGAGCGTCTAATTCTTAAGAGTATGCACTCCACTTATATGAATCTCAGTAACTCATAGGATGCAAATTTAAATGCTAAAAACACTTTTATTCAGTTCATGAAAGAACACACAATTACAATATCTGAAAGACAAACCTAGACTAAACTTCGGTTGTCTATGGTCCTCTAATACCAATCTAAAAAAAATCTCCTTTCTGAGCTTCAAATCTGAAAATGGGGTTAACATTTATGTACAATAAATTAACCTCCCACCTGAGTAGTAAAATACCTTAGACAAACTCCGCAAATGCATAAATCCGAGTAGAATACAACTTATTATGATCTTCGACCTCTGTTCAACCTCCCAATACGGGTTTCTTAGTAACAGTTGACAGAAGTGAAACGGAAGCTTGGCGATACTGTGGACCAAGTAAGCCATCCACGTTACATACATATAATCAGCAGTCCATCTAATAATGAACTAGTAGGTAGTTTAATTAGTACACAAATATACTCTATGAGGAAGTAGAAGCTACTTCAAGCTTGGCGAGCCTGGACTCCATAATTTGGGAGACAACTTCAAGGAATGCAGCTTCACTCTTGCCAGGGATAAAGAAGTCCCGGGCTTCGCGCACAATCTCCTCGATAACAGATTCTTTGTTTATGTTTTCTCTACACATGATGCTTCCGATGGCAAAAGGAGTGAGACCTCTTTGCACTCCTTTCTTCAGAAGCATAGTGGAAATACGGAGAGTCCGGGCACACTCAAGAGGAATGTCCCAACCGTAAAATTTCAAAAGGGCAATATCCTGTTCCGCATCTAATGAATTTATGTACTCAACGGTGTCTGGAGAATAAGGCTGCCGAGCCTGTGGCCAGTAAAGCCATTCAAAAGTGCAGTCTTCAAACTGCAAAGTATAAGAAAAGTGAACTTGTCATTAACAGAGGATCTAGAGACAATTACCAGATGTAACAAATATAGTTTATCTATCCATTTTTCAGTTAGTTGCAAAAGACAATACAAATTGAAGTGTTCAACCTAAACCTTTAACAAAAAAAGTTTCATTTATCACTCCTGGAGTGTACCCACATACACATTGAACGAAATTCAGTTCTTGGTTAAGGTTCATTACTCTGAAACAAAATAGTAAAAAGAAAGCCATGACAATTAAAGTGTTACGAATGATTAATAAGACTGAAAAGCCGTAGGAATAAGCGAAAGGAGAAAAGGGTCTACCTTCTCAGGCAGGCAGTATCCATGATCAATTGGAATGAGCACGGTTTGGCCCTCTTTCCCTTTGCTGAGCAATACATTCCCAGCGTGCCTATCTGCATTTGCCATCCTTATATCAAACACAGTGATCTTATGCACCTCCTCGATGGGGAAAGCTCCAGGACCAATGTCCTCACAACTTCCTTCATTCTTCATGAACATCTGCAACGAACCGATCTTAACATCCTTTGGTGCACACTCATAGCCTTCAGGATGGTTGAATCCCTTGTGCAAGCATTTAACCATAATAGTTGGAGGCACACCAGCAAAGCCCATTACCTCACCTGATAAGGTGCGAGGTCCGCTTCTTGGATGATCCAATAAGTATGCAGCAACTTCCCTTAATGCGCCTTCTCCTACCCTTGTTCCCCTTTTCAGCCCTTCGCCATTTGATGACACAGGTAAGCCACGGGGATTGTTCATTGCCATGGGCTCCTCATCAACGGGCTTAAACACAGAAACATACTCCTGATTTAATGCATCTTGCATCAGATAAGTTCCTCCAGTTCCCTCCGAGGACCTTACAGGTTCACTGCCTCTCTCCAAACCATCAAATGTGGAGTTAAACATCTCCCAGATGGGCCGTGGCAATTTGACCTTTGGGTTAACAAGAACCGGTTCCAACCAGAAATCCTTGTCACTACAAAGTGGCTTCCTTGTTACAACAGGAAGCTCCTCAGATTGGTTCTTTCCTTCATCGACTACTTTGTCCCTTGTTTCATTAGGGACTTCAGCCACAACCGAGAGCTCCAAATCCTTCTCGATGGGTGTAGCACAAACTTTTGCAGATTTCTGAACCACCAAGTGAATTGCAGCATCATTGTTCTTGCATATATCGTCAACAAGCCTCTGATCGTCGAGCTTTTCTCCGTTAAAGAAAATCTCTTGATCCTCAAGATCAACAAAGCCTTTCCCTTTCTTCAAAATCCTTTGCTTCAGATACCTTACATTTCGATACCGATCAATGTGGAATTCAAACTCCTTCCCACAGCTGGTCCTAACGGTGATAAGCAGGAGATCAGAAAGCCTTAGAACCAAATGCAAGACATTACCGCCAGTCACACCGTAATCCTTAACGAGTGAATCATTCCTAGCTAATTCCCTGCCTCCAAACACGAGCTTCTGCTTCTTCACCACGAACCCTTTACACGTCTGGATCCTTAGCTTCACCGAAGCAATCGAGTCTGATTCAAGAACACGCATGGGAATCACAGAGCCGGCGACACTGAGGTAAATTAGGATCGATTCGCCAGAGCAATTCCCGCGCCGGCTCTCAAAAAACCCAGCGGAATGCGCGGACTCTTTGGGAATCGGACTCAAAGCAACATCAACAGACATTTTCCAACCCCCAATTTGACCCTAAAAAACCCCCCGTTTTGTCACCGATTCCAAATTACAAGGCCTCTCGATCAAATTTATCAAAGACACATATTCTAAAATCACATGAAATCGAAAATGAAGAAGAAATCATATACAGAAAACACCAACACAACAACAACAATGAACAAAAGGGGAAAAAAAAAAAACC
The DNA here is from genome assembly GCA_025413025.1 of Ficus hispida. NCBI lineage: Eukaryota > Viridiplantae > Streptophyta > Magnoliopsida > Rosales > Moraceae > Ficus > Ficus hispida. Next base: position 32,345,961 of record CM046372.1, on the reverse strand, counting down.
CTAAATCCCCACAAGGAATAGAAATCCTCGGGGAACTTGAAACTGAAATCTGATCAAATCCAATTTGATTCTCTGCTGAAATTTTGGGTTTTCGGAATCGAAAATTATCAACAATTAGCCAAGGAAAAACTCTCGGAAAGAACAATCTTCTGTAGAGGAATTTTTTTTTCTTTTTTCTTCTTTTCTGAGGAGAGTGTGGATTCTTACCGAGAGGAAGAATCAAAGGGCAATGGACGAGGAAGGAGAGCTTAAATTCGCGACAGATACAGAGATGGCAACAACTTGTCGATGAATTGAACAGATTTTTTCCATAGTCCGAGATTGGACGGTCATGGATTGATTTTCTCGATCAGTACGAAATTTTCTCGCCGGGTTTTTCTGCTCCGAGAAAATTGTCTTCGATGAAAGAGAGAGAAGAAGCAGAATTGTAGCCGTTGGCTTTATAAAGCTCTTTCAATTTTTTTTTTTTTTGGGGGGGACCCAACGACTAGTACGGGAAAAGCGGAAAACAAAAAAAAAAACTAAATTTTGAAAAACAAAACGACGACGTTATAAGAATTGTAACGGCCGTTTGTTTAGCTTTTGTTGTGGGGATTGACGGATAATGTACAGGAGAGAATCTAATATCTGTCTGGTGGTGCACTTTAGCCAATGGCAAAAAGGGAAAACCATTCATTTCTAGTTTTTTTGAGGAGAAATACAAAATATAACGTCTTCAGATGTTATTAAATTTAAAAGATACGGTTAAAAAAAATAAAAGAGAGAGAGATAATGGCTTGAAAGCCTCCATTATTTTTTACTCCTTCATATTGAAACAAAAAAGGCTAAAATTTTTCATTCATAGAATTTCGTTGATTAATGAAAAGGGATAAGCTTTTGGTCATACGTTTCCAACAAAAATTCCTTTTGATTTTCCTCCAAAAAAAAAAAAAAACCTTTTGATTAGTTATTCCAATTTTAGTTGCTTTGCCAAATAATTATCAAAATTTACAGCCCGCAACAGAAAATTACTCCACTGACAGATAATGTCACTAAAAATTTTAATCTACCTATTAAAATAACAATTCCTACTCATAGTGCAAATTCTGAGATTTTACTTTTGAAACTCTCTTCTTCTTCTTCTTTTTTCCTCAAAAGTTTTTGTTCTAATTTAAATCATTTATGCATAATATCTGAGAAATGAGTTTAAGAGGTGTTCATTACAAAATCAAATTACATATTTGATAAAATGTGAATCCCCACATTAATATATATATATATATATGTCCATATTTCTAAGTTCAAAATATAATACCAAAAGTATAAATATGATGCATCGTCACCTTAACGCTACCGTTAGCCTAAATAAAACAAAAACCAAGACTAATCTTAACGTTAGAAAATTCCAAAATAAACAAGCACATTCGTACATACATTATAAACACAAGCACCGCCCACACGTGTACTATATAATCAACCTTTGTCAGGTCTAATTAAGATAAGAAGGAATCAAATTAACGTATGAAAATGCCATTACCATCAAAAGCACAGCTATTGTAATTCCTAAACTAGATTAAAAGTACTAAACCACGTGTTAAGCTTGCAATTTGCTAAACCCACACCCCCCCCCCGCCCCCCCCCCCCCCCCTCTCATTGTTTTTTTTTTTTTTTTTAATTTTTAAAAGCTTTTTTTTTTAGGGTTCAAAGTGCCAAGTTAATCGCCGTTGGACTCGAAAAGGGTCCCCAAATCTGCATAACAAATCTGCAAAAGCAATCAGCATTGTTTTCGCTTTGTGGAAATCGAGTTTCTTTTGATGTTTTCTTATGTCTGGAATAAGGCCCTCTTTTTTCTGTCACACAAATTATTAATCTCCTCTTGCCATCATTGAGACCATGTTAAGCTGCTTAATTAGCTCTATTAAGTCAATGGATCATAGATTAATTTAGAATAGGGCATTTGGCACTGAACCTTTTAAGTTGTTTCACATTTGTTTATTATTTTTAATAATTTTGAAAATTTAAATCTCTTGAACGTATATAATGAATTTTTTACTATATTTTTGTATTGATGACCGATAAACTTGTATTGATGACTGATATTAAATTTAGTAAATGGTTTTTTTCATGTTAAGTAAGCTTATTTAAAGGAAGAATCGGGATTTTTAGATAACGATTAAATATATTATGTCACGTCTTTTATAACAGCGTTTCCTTTCAAATTTTTAAAATTCTTAATTGGTTTTGAGCACATTGTGTAACGTTTATCAAATTCAATTATGTTTTTATCAAAAGTAAGAGTTCAAAGATGACAACTTGTCAACTGTTCTAGAAGCCAAAATGTTGAAATTTTTTTTTTTTTTTTTAATAAATAAGAAACAGTTCAAATTCATTCGCTATATGATAACTTGATACAACAACTTTCTCGATATCTAATAACTAGTATTATTCGTTACAAACTTAGTTAATATAATTCTAAATGCTAAAGTGATAGTTTACTTTGTAATAAAGTGTGGACTCATTTTCAAAAAATATATATATTGTCCAAATAATTAGTATCTATATATTGGGAGGAGTTCTTAAACGGAAACTTTTTCATATACCATTTATAACGTGATTTGTGTAATATTATATTAATAAAATAATTTAAATATAATTTTTTTATTTTTATTGACAATTGTCCTTCACACCAGTATCTAAATAATATTATATAAATTAATTAGTTGTTATATATTTATAAATAAAAAGTTATAAATGACGCATTATATGTGATACCAAACAAGAGATATTTTCTAATTATATAATATATACTTTTGAATGTTGCTTTCACAATGCCTTGTTTTTCTCTAGTGACCATACTTGAAAGGAAGGTTCCTACTAATTCCTAACCTCCTCAAAAGAATTAGAGCAGATACACTGAACATGCATGGGCTTTTATTTATAATAATAAAGTCATGGGATAATTAATAATGGCTTTAGTTTGTAACTCCTATAAGTTATTAAAAGGTGTGTGTTTTGGGTGCGTGTATGTCCATAACTTTATAAAACACCATTATCGATATGCTCAATTATAAAGCTATAAAACTCCAAAAAAAAAAAAAAATGGGGGAAAGGAAAAGGAAAAGGTTGGATTCGTGGGACTTGAGATCTTTAATTGCTTTTAGTGGGTTTAATAATTTTTGATGATGAGAGAAAAAACCAAACCGAAAGTTCATAATTGATGATAATAAAAATTAATTAGAAATGAATGATATGCCTTCTTCTGGGTCCTGTTTAGCACTATAATGGCTCTCCATGTGATGGAGGAAACAGACCCTACATTCCATACCTAATTGCTGGTCAGAGCGGGGAAAAAAGAAAGGGAAAAGAAAAAAGAGGAATTAATATTATCCCGACTCGGGAAATAAGATTGAGTCAGAATATAAGATACATAATGGATATGAGTTAATTTCATTCAGGATATTAAATATTTTCCGTTATCAAGAAATGTTTTTCTTGGTGTTTTTGCTTTCTAAAAATAAAGTAATAAGATGCTCTTTCTTATAAAGTACTTTAGAAAATTCTTGCTATTTACTTCTCCAAATAAATAAAAAAGCGTTTCATTTTTGCTCCTTTCTTAGCAATGGACATATCCCTTGAGCATTATGAGCTTTACGTAAGGTTGTGGATGGCATTTCTAACGATTCGAAGGAAGAGAAAATTTTTATTTATTAACTTAAGGAAAAATGCATGACATGACAAATAAAATGAGACAAAATTGGAAGTCTTGAGAAGTAAAAAAAAAGTAACATTAATTATTGTGTTCAGATTTTTGTTATCAATATCTCTTTAACTTTAACCTATTCTAATTTTATTATTTCATGAACTTCAAAAACTATATTTTACGCTTTAAATGTAAAATTAGCCCACTAAAAGAAATATATTAAAAACAAACAGAAAAAAAAATGATTAAACATGATTACGTGATCTTTTTTCATTTGTGTTTATTAGAAATATTAAATGAATTGTTAAGTGAGATTAATTCTCTCTATTATTTTGTATGTTTTTAATTAAAATTCTAATACAAAAAATTAAGTAGACCAATTCAAAATTCAATAATGAAATGAGAGTTTTAAAAATAATAGGAATGGTCTTAAATCCGTGAAATCAAATTAAAAATTTATATTATTATTTTTAATGTGATGGCCATATGATATGTATCACGCCACTAGTGTAACAGTTGCTAGTATAACGGATTATATATATATATATATATGGCAAAATGATTAATATTTACAAGGAAAAGATGCTTGTAGTTGTAAACTAAAGTCGACTGTATTCCTGACCGTTTGAGAGCCAGACAGACTAAATAATAAAATACAAAATAGAATAATTGCAATTACAAGTGATTTTTTGTGGATAACGAAATTGTCAGGTTTGGACGCTCCTAATGCTTAAAAGAGTAGTTAGCCGTTGGAACAGTGGTTTCAATTTCACACCATTTTTAGTGTCCCGGTGGGGACGGCTATGAACAGAGTCCCAACTCCCAAGTCAACCTTGACCGTTACGTCGCACTTCTGGTAATAGTAAGGGCTTCAAATTAGTATGGGTTTTTTTTTTTTTTTTTTCCCTTTCTTTTTTTAATTCAACTTGGGGTTTGAACTCTGAAAATATTGTTAAGCAATACTAACCATTACATATGATACTCCGTTTCACCAAACGATTTGAGTTGAAATTTTTAAGTTTGAGTTGGTTGATTTTTTAAATATTAATTATAATTTTTGTTGACTTTTTAGTAAAAAATAAAAATTAAGATGAAAATTTTAAGTTTAAAATATTTTACCAAACGAAGCGTAAGTTTTTCATTTCCATCTTGTGTGTGTGTGTGTTTTTTTTTTTTAATTACTCTCTTTTTAACTTTTGGGATCTATTTCTATCTTTTTAGCCCCTTAAATAAAGGAAACATAAAATTGGAAAGAAGGTACAGTCGGTGGTATTTTGGCACATTCTATTACTTTTTTTTTTTTTTTGATAGATCTTTCTATTATATGTTGCTCTATAAGAGAATAATTTACATTTTTCAATTATTGTACTTCTATTGATATCATTAAGTATTGTACTTTTATTTATTTATTTTTAAAGCAACTACTGCTCTTATTAATTTTGACCCAAAAAAAAAAACAAAAAACAAAAAACAAACACAAACAATTGAAATTGAAACCAAATTAAGTCACTATAGGGCAATGTAAGTAGTCAAGCAGAACCTGGATATCATCCAAGATGAAGACTTTTTATGGAGAGGTCAAAAACATCGTGAATAATAGGAAACTATTAGTTTATCAATCAATCCCAAAAACTTAAGTTGTTAGGAGGTAAATCCATAATAGTTTTATATTTCAATAAAGACTATACTTTGGCACACCAAACTCTACCTCAAGGATGGGGATTCCCTGATTCTTAGCAAATCCAAAACCCTCATGGAGAGTAATACATTCAACTATGAAAAGGAGTTTAGCTTCCGGTCAAGAATTTCACCGGCACACCTTGAATTAGACTCTAATTGTATGTCATTCTTATTAATCAAATTGAAAATGATAATAAGAATTTCTATATTTTCTGGGTTTCATTTATTTTATAGTTATACTAGATTTATATGCGATAGTTTTTCTAAAAATTTTCACATTAGCTCTCGGTTCAAAATTTCATCTTAATTTATGCTCTCCTAAGTAGATTCATAGCTCCTCCACCACCGGAAATTGGAGAGGTTTGTCGTGATGAGATTAACTACAGTTCGATCAATTAACTTGGGGGTTGAAACCCATATTTATGTTAATCTCAATCCCATCGTTTTTAAGGTCGAGTCTTAACCCCTTGTCAAGTTTGAGTTCAAATGACACAAGCATTAGATCACACTTTTCTTGACTTTTAATTGGACTACTCGATCAATCAGTAGTTTAGTTATTGATTGTCAAAATCCTACAATCTCTAACATATCTTTTTGTTATTTTTTAGATGTGACAAGAATATTTCCATTATATATAAAAATTTATTAATTAAAAAGCTAACTTACTAAAATTAAATCAGATAATTAAAAGGATTACTGAAACAAGCTAAGCATCTCTTTCTCAAACATAGACTAATTAATAAAACATGAAGAAATAGTCCAAATAGGAGAAAATAAAGAGCATGATTTTAAAATATACTAAGTAAATAAAAATTTTACTAAGTAAATAATCTATGTATTTGCTAATAATTTAAGTTACTATAATTACTGCTACTTATTCCAAATATTTTTAGATCTTACTATTTACTTTAGTTATTTATTATAGAAATGTTATTTATTTCTTTCTGCCATGTAATTATAGTAAATAATATTTTTACGAAACTAATTAAAATAAATGGTAGGATTCTCAAATATTAAAAATAAATAACCGTAAATAATGAATAGTAAATTTCTCCTAGTAAATAAATATTTACTTCCAATATTTTTAAAACTTACTTTTGTTTGTTTGTTTGTTTTTTTCCCTTAAACATGCTGCTTATTTATGATATCAATTATTGATTGAATGTGAAAATGCTATATAATATATATATATATATATATTTTAGGGTGTGGCTATGGTAGAGACCCTCTGAGAGTCTCTACCGGTAGAGTCTTTTTTTGGACCGTTAAGATTTAATCGAACGGTTCAAATGTTGATGGTGTATAATATTTATCATATATCTAACCTCACACAATCATTCCCACCTAAACTCTTCTCCGTCGCCGGCGATCTTTTCACCGCCGGTGATAGACACCGGCGACCCACTTCCGGCCCCCAGCCCCGGGCACCGGCCGTCGCCGCAGGCCATCCTATTTTCTCTCTCTTCCCCTCCCTCCCGCCGGCCCCCACCCCCGGCCTCCCCTCACCCCCGGCCGCCACCCTCCCTCGGCACCCCCCCCCCCCGACGACCCCCCTCTCCCTCTCTCTTCTCTCTTCCCCCTTCTCTCTCTTTCCCTCCCTCCCGCCGGCCCCAGCCAGCCCCCAGCCCCGCCCCTCCCCCGGCCTCCCCCACCCCCGACGACCCCCTCCCCCGGCCGCCACCCTCCCCGGCCCCCCCATTCTCTCTTTTTCTCGCGAAATCGCAAGAAAGAGAGAGAATGGGGGGGCCGGGGAGGGTGGCGGCCCGGGGGAGGGGGGTCGTCGGGGGTGGGGGGAGGCCAGGGGAGGGGGGCGGGGCCGGGGGTTGAGGGCCGGCGTGAGGGAGGGGAAGAGAGAGAGAAGAGAAGAGAAGAGAGAGGGAGAGGGGGGTGCCGGGGGAGGGTGGCCGCCCGGGGTGGGGGGAGGTCGGGGGTGGGGCCGGCGGGAGGGAGGGGAAGAGAGAGAAGGGGGAAGAGAGAGAGAAAGGAGAAGAGAGAGGAAGAGGGGGTCATCGGGGGGTGCCGGGGGAGGGTGGCGGCCGGGGGTGGGGGGAGGCCCGGGGTGGGGGCCGGCGGGAGGGAGGGGAAGAAAGAGAAAGGGGAAGAGAGAGAGAGAAGAGAGAGAAAGGGGAAGAGAGAGAAAATGGGATCACGGCGGCGACGGCCGGCGCCCGGGGCTGGGGGCCGGAGGTGGCCGGAGTTGGGTCGCCGGCGTCGGAGATGAGTCGCCGGCGACGAAAAGATCGCCGGCGACGGAGAAGAGTTTAGGTGGGAATGATTGTGTGAGGTTAGGTGTATGATAAATATCGTACACCATCAATATTTAAACCGTTCGATTAAATCTTAACAGTCCAAAAAAATACTCTACCGGGTAGAGACCCTCAGATTTTCCCTATATTTTAAGAGGAAGCTATTAACTTCTTTTTTCCGAGAAGGAAATTTAGGCCAAGACCATTAGCGACACTTGGGTTGGGCTGACAGTTAACGATAAAAGCCCAAACAAAACGTCCTCGCTTTAACTACCCGCCAAAAGTTGAAAATCTCTCTCGCCTCTTCTCCCGCCTTTCAGAAACAATGGGAGTTAGTCTTCTTGTTTTCCTCATCACCATCCTCATCTTCTCCACTTTCCCACAACCAGCAGCTCTCCGAAACCCTCAAGACCCGGTCAGCTCGATCGGCCCCGCCATTCCACCTTCATCTTCCTCGACGGCCTCTCCGAATCCCGCGGCTCACTCGGTCCTGCAAACTCCTCTGGCCCCGGCGCTGTTCGTCATAGGAGACTCCTCCGTCGACTGCGGCACCAACAATTTCCTCGGCACGCTCGCCCGAGCAGACCGCCTTCCCTACGGCCGCGATTTCGACACTCAGCAGCCCACCGGGCGTTTCTCCAACGGAAGAATCCCTGTCGATTATCTCGGTAAGGATGCTTGCTTTCTTGATTTTCTTTCTCCTTGTTTGGGTAGTGGGAAAAAGGAGGAAAACAAGGGAAAGCCTTTTCTTTTTCCTGTTTAACAAATGTGTTTCGCCTTCTTTCTCGGTTTCTTTCTTGTTTTCTTGCTGAAAGAGAGTCACTCTTGTTTGGATTGTTTTTGAAGGAAGAGAATTATCCGAGTGCCGTGTTTTCTTTGACAAAACTTTCTGGGAAATTATAATCTGACTTTTGTTTTCGATTCCGGATTTAGCACTTCGTCTCGGGCTTCCTTTTGTTCCAAGCTATCTTGGGCAATCTGGAAGGGTAGAAGATATGATTCGTGGAGTCAATTACGCATCTGCTGGAGCTGGAATCATTTTCACAAGTGGCTCAGAATTGGTATGGTTTCGTATATATATATGTGTGTGTGTGTGTGTATCATGGGATTCTAGGATGCAAAAATTTATAGATTCTGATGAGGAGAGTAATTTTTTTCCCTTTTCTGATCTTCTATAGGGTCAGCGAATTTCCTTAACACAACAAATTCAGCAGTTCAAAGACACCTACCAGAAGTTCACACTAAGTATGGGAGAGCAAGCTGCGGCTGATCTGATCTCTAGCTCAGTGTTTTACATTTCAATTGGAATCAACGACTACATACATTACTATCTGCGTAATGTTTCCGACGTGCGAAACCTCTACCTACCGTGGACTTTCAACCAGTTCTTGGCCTCTCTAGTGAGGCAGCAAATCAAGGTGATATCACAATCTTGATTTTCTAGCCTGTTCATTCCATTTCCATACTTAAATGTCACATCAGACTAGATATTCCAATCGGGTCTCTTTAGTTTTTCCGATTTGTGCAGAACTTGTACAACTTAAACGCAAGACAAATGGTCGTCATGGGGCTGCCACCTATAGGTTGTGCTCCTCACTACCTGTGGCAGTACAAAAGCACCGACGGTGAATGCATCGAAGAGATCAACAACATGATCGTGGAGTTGAACTTCGGCATGAGGTACATGATCGACGAGCTGAGTCGGAAGCTTCGTTATTCGAGTATAATCTTCTGTGATGTGTTTGAGAGTTCCATGGATATACTAAACAACCATGAACGTTACGGTAAGGCCTCTTTTTAGCCCTTTTTTTGCCCCGTAAATCTCTCGGTTTGTGTCCATAGCTTTATGTGACATTATGTTTTTTCTTTTCAGGTTTCAATGTCACTTCCGAGGCTTGTTGTGGATTGGGCAAGTATAGAGGTTGGATTATGTGTCTAGCACCAGATATGGCTTGTAGAAATGCTTCTAATCATATCTGGTGGGACCAGTTCCACCCTACCGACGCGGTCAACGCCATTCTCGCTGAGAACATATGGAACAGTCTGCACACAAAAATGTGCTATCCCAAGAGCCTGAAGGATGTTTTAGCCAAAAGAAGAAGGCCTAATGACCCCAAATGAGAAAATTTAATACATTTGTTCAAGTCTTTTGTTACACATCTTTTAATTCGGATATGACGAGATTGGAAGTGTAGGCCAGTTTGATTGGTGTCATTCAGCTATTCTTTCTCAACTTTTTGTAGCTTTTCATTTCAAATTTCAGCTGTTAGTGATGTCTTCTATGTCTGATCTCAGCACAAAACTCGGAAATGTAGTTGTAATGTCCCTGCAATAAAAATAAAAGTTTGGTCAGTTTTATTGAGCGAAAAGAAAAGAAAAGAAAAGAAAAAGTTACGAAGACAAAATGGGAATTACTTCAAATACGGAATTGTCATGTTCTTCAATAAGGATGGATTTCGATCGGCTAATTCTCTCCACTCTTCCATATCAATCTTTCCATCTCTTTTTAAATCAGCTTCCTCAAACGTCTGTGAAGTTACAAAGCACAATGTAAATTAAATGCATAATAAGATTAGCTAGGATCGGGGAGGGGGTTCGGGAGGTTTGAAACCTGAGAGCGTTTTCATTTCTCTGTAAGAAATGAGAGCCATAGGCCCCATACCGGAAAAATAAATGATAAACTATGATAGTATTTTAGTCTCTATATTTGTATCACCTTTACAATAATTGCTTCAACAATATCATCAGGAAGGATCAAGTCGGACTCCTTTAGAAGCGCCAAGATCATCTCCTTGACCTTTTTGACCAAGCCAAGTTTAGAAAAAGAGCAAGTAGTTTCATTCTATAGGATAGAGATGGTGTTTATATAACGAAATTTTTACCTCCTCGCGCCCTACGAACCCGGTTTGCCATATATCATATAGTTGAAATGCACCTACCAAAATAGAACATTGGAAGATTTAATACAATGGTTATTGTACAGAAGAAAAAAAACATTGAAAAGAAAATTCGTACGTGCAACTTTTTCTGGTTGAGGTGCATCTGGATGGAAAATGCTTAGACATCGAACAAACTCTGCGAATTCGATTACCCCGTCTTGTTTCGAGTCGAACAGTTGAAAGATCTATGCTTCAATATCACCACCATATTAGAAATGGTCTCAGCAAAGAAACAAGGAGTGGTTGATTTTGGCATAGAAGTTACCAATAAGAACGTTCTTTAGGAATGGTTAAAAATGAATGACGAAAAGCTAGAATAGCTCAGTTGGCTAGAGCGTGTGGCTGTTAACTCGGAGGTTCTAGCCCTCCTTCTAGCGTTTTTATTTTTATTTTATTTTTTAAAAGGAATTAATTATTAAACTTCATGCTTTATGACAAACATAGAAAGAATTTTAGAAGGCATTAATTGTTAAACTTCATGCTTTACGACAAACATAGAAAGAAGCACCCTGTCGGCAAAGAGACTTTGTTTCTTGCTGTTCCCAAATAAGCCAAGCTGAAACTCTTCCTGAAAACACAACATCAATATCAGAATATATATATATATATATATAACACCGAAAGAAAATGGTGTATATATTTTTTAAGTCAGACCAAACCAATCAAGCCTCGAATATCAGTTAAGATTACAATTTTTTTGAGAGCCAATATATTATACATTACTTTCTCTCTCTGTCGCTTATATATGTATATGGAGATATATATATATATATATATAAGTATATATTCTAATTAAACTTACTTTGCTAATAAGCCCATCATCAACTATGGAGCTGCTTAACTTCTTGAAAAGCTCATACAAAATCTCAACCTCGGAAACACTAACTGCATGAAAGAAGTAAATAAATGTAATATCAGAAATCAAATCCAAAAAAAAAAATTGTTTAAGTAAGTTCCGAATGCAACAAAGTAAAACCAACCCAAGAACAGGTGAGCAGAAAAGAAAATTAAAATATTAAATTGAAAAAAAAAATCATACAACAGGTTTGAGCTGCAAGAACTGCAGGGTCGTCTTCAGGTCTCTGCCGCCTCTGCTTCATGCACACACAGCCCATCACTTATGAAACGCTTTTATTTTGTTAATGAGATTAATTTCTTGAGAGAAATTATTAGTAACATTTCATATTTAACTTAGATCTAATATATATATATATATAAGCTTTTTTTTGAAATGTGAGAGTCGTGTTGGTGTTTTTTTTTTTTTTTGGTCGTTACATGTTGGCTATACATGGAAAAATGTGCTAACATTGCTAAAACCTTCTCTCTCCCTGTCTCTCTTGTTTTGTTTTTGTTTTCATCTTATGTTTTGAAATTCTATGAAGAGACATCTTACTCCGGGGCTATGAATTTTGAGTTGTCATTTTTTATTAATAAATAAATATCTTATTATTAATTAATATGGTAATCTTTTTTAATAAAAGATTGATAATTTGATGTTGAGATACGGAAAATTAAAATTAAATCAGACATTATTTAAAAAGGAGTGTGATAAATATACTACTTAAATGATCCCCTCATAGCTAGTATCCATCCATGTAGAATAAATACAGTTTGATTTAAATTATAATTCTATGATTGTGATTAATGACCTCCTACAATAGGGTGCCTCATTGTAGAATCTCTCTCTCTCTATCTTTTTTTTTTTTTTTTTTTTCCCTTTTCTTTGTTTGTTTATTTAATAGTTCCTTTTCTTTGTTTGTTTATTTATAGTTTTATTAATTTG